>WBMV01000893.1:887406-1034029 GCA_013396655.1 Campylorhamphus procurvoides
TTTTTGTAGATTCTAACTGGTAACAGAAATCCCAGATATCTTATGCAGTCAAGGCTAGAACTGTAAGAAATGTTGGTCACTTTAGTGGCAGTGCCATTTCTGTTTTATTAGTACAAAAATGAGTTCTCATGGGTCCTCTGATTTCACACAAGGTTTTACTGATGCCTGTTTTTCTGTAATCATCTAGCAACTATAAAAACACTTCATCCAGGCATTTGGTATTTTCACTCTACCGCAAATATCCTTTATCCAGTATGATGTTCCCCCTGAAGATACTGCTGTATTTGGCTGCATGATACAGCCAAAGCTTGAGAAATGCCAAAGAAGCACTTCTTACATATCTTTTCCTTTATAGTTCAGATTTTCTTCTTAGAGAAAAGACTTGGGTTGTAACATTAATTTTTGGTGTTTTTCTTAACATTTCAGAGATGCAAAGTGTGCTTAGATTACAGATACAACAAGATTCCAGTTAATTGCTTAGAGTAATCTGTGATGAACGCCCTATATATTAAAAGATAATGACATATTAAGCCTGGATCTGTGTTTAGGCACCGTGTCTTCTAACTAAGGCATCTCTTTTTGTCCAGGTTGTCTTTCAGCACTTGAAATGTAAGAACTGCTTAAAATTGTAACTAACTTAAAAATGTCAGTGCCTTCTCCAATCCCCTTGCTTAGAGAGATGCAGTGTATCCTCCTTTGTGCTTATGGCTCGTAGTAAGTGGTGCAAGAACTGCAAAAAGTTCTTGTGTGTGTGGGTAAAAAAGAAAGAAAAAATAGAACTGAAGATGTCAGCCAGGAAAAAAGTAAATTTTGTATTTCATGCAGCTAAATATGATGTTTATTGCACAGTGAGATTTGTATCTAGTATTTATTTCCTATATGGTAATTAATCTTTGGTTCACCACAATAATCTTAATTTTGAGTGTGCCTTGTTGAAAGTAAAAGTCTGTGAAAAATAGCATATGCAACTCTGTCTTTAGAAGTTGTCTGTAAATTTTCCAATTCAGTAAGTTCATTTTAACAGGCTTTGTTATTTCAGGCACTGTGCTGCTGCAATATTCTAACTATATTTCTGTAAGGTTTTCCATAGCACCTTCTGGTTGCCCTGGCTCTGTTGGGAATAGTTTGAAGATTTCTGCCTCTGAATTTTCTCATATCCTCATTTAATAAGTCATTTTCCCTCCCTCTCTGAGACACTGGTAATCTGTGGAATTTGGTAGAGCCACCTGTCCCACTTTGATAACTCGGGATGTTTGGGGGGGGGGGGGGGTGGGGGGTTGAGGAAAGGTAGAAAAAGAAAAGAAAAAAGGAAAGCCAAGACACTTTTTATTGAAGCCCTCGACTCATTGGTCAGCAAGACCAGAAAAGGAGGTTATATAAAAGAATACAATAGGGACAATAGTTACAGGAAGTGCAGACAGATTCACCTAATGGCTGGTTAAGACTCACCTTCTAGTTGGGATTTGAGATTATTTTACTGGAAGTTGTATCTGCTGCAGAGCTTGCTCTGCAAACAGCAGTACAACTTTGAACACCAAAGATATCTTCTGCCCTGAATTCAAGACAGATGTGCGGGAAGTGAACATACTGTAAATGCTAGCAAGAAAAATGTTTATTGTTTAGTATTTAGCTATTGATGATAAAAGAACATGAGAAAATCTTGGTTTTGTTTTCTTACTTGATGGCTCACACTGACACAGAAATGATGAGAAAAGAGAGACTTTGTCAGAGGTTTACCTAAACAATTTCACTGGAGAAGGGTGATAAAACGTCTCTTACGCTGCATTATTTCAGTGTTCTGTGCAGGAAATATTCACCCATTGAAGTGTCATATAGTCTAGGTCCAAGAAATGCTTACATGGAAAGCAATCAGGAAAGAATGGCTCAACATCTGGAAAATAAGACTCAGGATTAGTTTATTTTATGAAAAGTGCAGAGGTGATCTCAGCATTATTTATCCTAACAACAATGTACATGTAGAAGAGCAGTCATTTGAAACTCATAATACCCACTGCTGAGAAATATTTCAGTATCTTCCCAAAAGACATTTTACTGTTTAAACAAGTTATGAGGACAAAATAGTGCAGGATTAGATCAAGGTCTTAGGCCACTGTTATACTAGAAAGCAGTCCTGTTGCCCAAAATGGTTACTTCTGTCCATTTAAGTTATGCAGAAAAATGTTTGCTGTAGGAAGATATACAGAACTTTTTTTTTCTGTCAGATGGCAAGTGATCTTTAGTGATTTCTTTATTAAATCACTGATCCACAGAATAATTGCAATCAGTGAAGGTTAATTACAAAGTTTCAAACTTTACTTGTTACTTCTGATTTATTAGTACAGAATTGAAATTCTCTAAATGTTTCTTTTTTTACTTAATCAAATGTTGTGCATGCAGACACACAAAACCTTAAAATATTATGGTTTAAGCTTCATCCCTCGATAGCCTTTCCAACAGGTATTTAGATTCCTCAGAGACAAGATTAGTTTGTAGACAAGTAAAGATTAGTTCGGTTCTGCATTTTTCCATCTTGTGAACTACCACCTCCTCAAAACTTTGCTCCGTAATCCTCAGTCTTATTCCTCTATTTCTTCTTGCCTTTGTGCTACCATGTTCTTTACATTATGCCTGCTGTTAGATTGTATGTTTACAAGTTTTATTTGCTTATAATTACTTTACAAGCTTCTATTGGGAAATTATTGGTAAGGAAAACAATAGAATACACAAAATTACTTTTATAAAAGTCAGACTAATTAAATGAGAGTGCCATAGATATGTATTGCTGTAGATGTTTCTATTGCTTTGATGCTGTTAGTATGCCCACAGTGTTCTGTACTGAGCAGTGAGTGTGAGGCCGTGGTCTGGCCACTCCTGCCAGATGCAGTTAGGGAGGAAGGACAGCAAAGGTCCTTGGAGACAAGTGTGATTTCCAGTGGATGTGGCATAACCCCCTGAGCTGTGGGTGAAGGCCCTGAAAGCCAGTTCTGAATATTTGAAGCATGATTCAAGTCCTCTTTCTATCTTCTAAGATTTTCTGAAGTTTAGTTCATAGTGACCAGAGGTCAACAAAGCAATAGCAGCAATTGTTAATGGAAAAATACAGCCTTGGTTATAATTTTCTTTTAATATATGTGCAACATCAAGATAATGAAGGACAGGAATAATCATATCATCAGGAAAGGAACTGAATGCTTTGTGATATCTTTTTAAAAGTCACACTTAAAAACAAATTTATGGAATTAAGTAATTTTTCTATAATGCAAAATGCATTTTAAAGAAATTAAGTTTGGGATTTTAAATGAAGGAAATAATACTGAATTTTTGCACAGTATTTGAATAAGCAGAGACTAATTACTGCCACATTGGATAGTTTGGATAATTAAAGATTTTTGTTGTTGTTAGGAACATATGAATGTAATTTAATTGAGAAGTTTTGTAAGAAAATGTAACTGAATTGTTTGTCTGTTGTTTCAGTTGAAACAGTTTAGTTTTTTTTCTTGGAAGTCTGATCTAACTTTGAAAATTTGAGAGGAAAGTTTCAGGAAAGTTCTCCCAAAAGAAAAAAAGTGATACTGTTATTTCTCAATTGTGTACTGTGTACTCACTCAAAAGAGGGATTATTACAAAATTCTAAGCATAAGAGAAAAAAAATGTGTGCTATTAGCATTAGTGCCATGCAAAAATTTGGTGGGGGGAGGGAGGAAAAAACCACCTTGTCTCTCTTCCATAGCTGAAATATTTTTCTACTGGTCATACTCTTACGTACTGAACTACAGAGAGGTTTTAGCATTGTTAAAATTAAGAAATACTTATTGACTAAGTACATAGTTACAGTTATAGTAAATGTAAATAGTAACACATTTTTCTTTAAATCAAAAGGTTTAGAAAGGTTGCTTTCCACAAAAATCGATTTGTGATTTCTTCCTGTGTTTGTTAGATTTGAATACACTTGTACACACAAAAAAATTGTATTGAAAAATTAATGCCACTTACATGTTAATCTAATTTAAATACAAGGTAGTTAAAATGAGGATTTACTAAAACTTGCAAGGTGAATCCCTTTTTTCTTTTTTCCTTTTTTTTTTTTTAATGTTCACTGTGCCTATGCTTGTATTTTTATTACCACTTTTTTTTAAAAAAGTAATTAAAACTACATGTTATATTTGATAAAATGGAGGTCTACTTAGCTTTGTAGCTGATCTCCTCTGTAGATAATCTGAAACTAAAAATAAAAAACTAAGATGAGGGGCATGCCTGCTCTCTAGTTTATCTTTTTGAAGTAGCTCTCTTTCTCCAAATTGAAAAGTTTCTTAGGAACAACTGTCATACATGTTGTCTGTTCTTTTGAGTTTTCCTTGTCACCAGTCTACAATCTGTGGTTCTTGCTTCTCTTTGCCATGAGGTGACTAGCTCTGCATGCTCTTTTCAAGATCTGTGTGCACCATATGTCTATGCCAAGGTATCACATCATCTTCTTTAGGGCTCTTTTTTCTGTATTGGTGCTGACAATTTATTTGTCCTTCAGTGATGCTAGTTTTTGAGCTTGTGTTTTCAGAGAACTATGAAAAGAGAATCTGAGGGTCTTTTGGGGGGCAGTAGATGCTTCACAGTGCTTTTACAGTCTGTGTTCTTTTTCTCCCATCCACTTACATGTATTGAAACTGAATGTTTGAGAGATCCTTTTGTACATGTTTGTGGTCAACTTTAAAATGGTGTTACTGTCTGCAAACATAAACACCTCACGTTCATTAAACAGCACAGTAACCTGCAGAGGTCATAGTAAGGCTTCTTTACTACATATCTGTACTTTGAAAACCAATTCTTTTCTGTAATTGATTTCCTATTTTTTTAAGCAAGTTTTGGTTTTGTTTTCTTTTTTTTTTTTTAATCAAAGCAGACTTTTCCTCTTATACCATGACAGCATAAATTCTGAACCCTCAGTAAGTCTTTTACAAATTCAGTATTAAACTGATCCTTCTCACCTGGACCTTTGTGGACATTTCATTAAAGCAGCACTATTTAATTAGTTGCTCATGAGTGTCTACTACAAAATTATGTGCTGCCTTGCTTTTTCATTATCTATTTATCCGTATGTTCTTTAGAATGTTGTTCTTGTTTGGAGTTTCCAGCATCATCCTAAAATTTTTGCTTTTATGATTTGAAACTCATTCAATTTGAGACAGTGCCCAAAAGACTTGAGAAGTACAGAACTTGCCTGAGAACCGTTTTGACCTTTTCTCTGATTGTGAATCCTAACACAAATACGTTGTTTAACTTTTTTGATTCTGTTTCTTTTGTGCTCTTTTTACAGTCAGATTATCTGGATGCCCAGCTGTTTCCTGTCAGGCTTCATACATTTGATGTGTTTGAAAGCAGTTTTATTGCTAGCTTTATGCATTTGGCAAGTTGGGTTAGACCTTTTTGTCCTTGCCCAATTTACATTGAACTTACAAGACTTTTCTTTTTTATTTTCTTTGGCTGCTTTCCAGTTTTGAAGAGTATCTTTTATTTACAGGTGTCCCCCATGCTCTTATGCTTCATCATATATGTGATTTTGAGGAATAGGAATACTGGGGAAGTGAAAAGACGAGGAGGGGGGAAGGATGCTTTGGAATTTATCTGTTGACTTTTTTTTCTCTCTGTGCCTCTAAAGAAGTGTTCATAAGCTTCCTTCTGATCTACAACCCTTTTTAGCCTTTCACCTATCTTCTCATTTTAAGGTATTTCTATGGTTTTACTTCTAAAAAACTTTTTTCCCTGGTCCCATAGAGAAATTTTGTTAAAGGCTGGCTTGGTGCCCCAACTGTTTTGTACATTATCCAGAAGCAGATCAAGTGTTACTTCGCCTCTTTTGGTGAATCTGCGTAGTTGCTTTGAGTAATGACTGTAGTACCCTAAAATCTAGACTCTGCCTGATGGCTCAAAAAATGCGCATAACATATTAAACCTTCTGCTATTATGTTTTCTTGGTTGCATATTTTCTTGCGGCTTTTACCCCATTTAGAAGTAATTTTTTAAGATGCTTCATCAGTGATCTGTAACGAGGCACTAACTGTGGGTTTTTTCTATTTAGGCGTGAACTCCCTCCATAGGGAACGCAGTAGATGTTTCACAACCCATTGCTTTATCTTACCCGGATAATGCTGCCTTCTGTATTCTGCCGCAAGACATTATGTAACCCATACACAACCTTACATTGTTGGTGTCGCACTGACTATCGTCCTTCGGCTCCATTTGGAATAGCCATTTAATCCACCAGTAAACACAAATCTTGCCCTTTGTAGATGTTAGACATCTGGAAACTGCGCCGAAATGCATCACACGCGCAGACACAGCACGGCCTTTATCCGCTGAGCTCCTCTTACCTGCGCTGCTGCTGTGCGGGCTCTCCCCCCCGGTCCATTGCTCCCCCTCCGACCCCGGGTCCCGCATCCCGGGCCCCCGCGCCCGGCACCAGGGGGCAACAGCGGCCCGCGCTGCGCCGCCTCCCGCGGCTCGGCGCCGCTTCCCGGGATGCGCTGGCAGAGCCGAGCCCGGCAGAGCCGCAGTCGCACCGCCCGCCCTGCGGCTTCGCCACGCTTTCCTGCCGTGCCCGGGGGATGCCCCTCGGTGCACTCCTCACCCAGGGAGTAGCCTCCTTTGGAGAATAGCTCCGAGTGTAAGGAAGAGAAAGCGTGGTGCGAAGACTAGGTAGAGTGACTTGCTCGCTGTATCCGTGATAGGGGAGGGTAGGAAAGAGTGCTGGGGAAATTACGGTTTTCTGCTGCAAAAAAGGTAAAACCTATAGTCTGAGAGGCCACTGTTTTCCATGCTGGAGGCAGTGTGTTGGTGTTCCTGTACCTGTCACTTTAAGAGGTACCTGGATTTCTCCTACTTCTTTCTCTTCTTCTGTCCTTATCTGTAGGCAATGAAAGATTAAGGTTATTTCTGTTGTTCTGCTGTTTCACAAGAAACCTCCTCAAGCAATGGGTGTTAGGTTCTGTTTCACTGTAATGTGTTTTCTGCTTTTTAGTGAAGCTGTGATTGCTTTAGCTACCTAGACACAAAATATAGCTCAGTGTCATTGAACTGAAGCAATACAGAGTGACTCTGGTAATCTCAAAGTCCTCAGTAGGCCAAATCTATCTAGTCATGATACTGAAATAAGTACGCATATATGGTCCCAAATAACATTTGATTTGTTTTTCTTATAATTGTGTGTATTTTGGTTTTCTGAGTACATGGGGTTTTGGTTTTGTTGCTCTTATTTCCTTGAACTATTAATACGAGTTTTCGAGAAACACTTTGGACTGTGAAAAAGAGATGGAATTTAAACCATAAACATGCATCCTTCTGTGTTCAGCTATCACAGCATTGTGATTAGAATTAGTAAAGCTGTGTAATCTGTCATCTACCTAGCCAAAAATCTTGTGGCATTATTTTCATAATCCCACCACACTTGAAACATGGACTAAATATCACAAGATCATTACATCACTTTCTTAGCATCTGTAGCTCCTTAGTACTGTAACTTCAGAATATTTGGTGAAAGGCTTAACGTGCCTTAGTACAATGAAATCTGTGGTGTTTATCCAGACATCAGATGGAGCAGACATGTAGAATAACAGACTGCATCTTAACTCTTCTCTGCTGAGCCAAAAATACAATTTTAATTTGATTTGAAGAATAAATTGAGAGTATTTAATTTCAGGGAGATACTACCATCTGACAGAAGGAAAGAGAAATTTGCTTTTGAAAGGAAACCTCTCAAATGTTTTGTGTTTGTAATTCTTGAGCAAGAAAATTTATGTTTAGTGTTGGGACTGCAACAGTTGCTTGTACAGCAATTATAGGGAACTGGGGACCTTCTTTAACTGATTTTTGAATCCCTGTAAGTTTCCATGTAGTGTTTTTCTACGTAATTCTACTACTGCATGTACTGATATCACACACAACTGGCTAGCTTGAACCATAAGCAGGGAAAGCTTGTTGCTGAATAATTGTTCGTGTCTTCATGGATAAAGAAATTTGCAGTATTTTTTGTGGTAAATCATCAAAGGGTAACAACATCCCACATAGTCTATGTAGAATGATTTAATGTTGGTGATGTTTCAGAAGAGTAGTAGAGTATTTCAGGGAGACGTAGAAAAAGGCAAACATGCCGATCAACTCTAGATTTTTAGAAACAGCATTCTAAGCATTTAGTCTGGGTGCTAAATAAGAGGAGTCATGTAATACTGCCTGCTAATTTCTTCCTCGATCTATTAGTCAGTATAAATATGAACATTTTAGCAGTATAAATGATCTTGAGTTCCCCCTGAAATTCTGACCCTTCAACCTTTTGCTTTATTTGAAGTTGCTGATAGTTTTGCCATTGAATTTGTGAGTCTAGAATTTCATAGAAATATTTTAAGTGAGGGAGAAGTCAATGTATCCCATTGTTCAAAAGGTCAATTTCCCTCACTTTCAGCACTTAAAATGTTCTTTCCATAGTGAATTTTTCAGATTTATTTACAGATACTCTTCATTTTTCCCTGCTTTTTGTCTGTGAAATTACAGAGCTATCTACTTTTAGATTTCTTCTCATAAAGGCATGTTATGAGGTTGCTTCTTAACTTTCTTCTGTAAAAATAGATCAAGCAATTCAACAGAAAAACAAACTCTTGAGGTTACTGTGCTGTATCCTTCGTTGGTCTTTTTGATATTGCGCCAGTTCTAGCTCTGGTCAAAAGATTGTTTTAACTTCTAGTCACTCCTTGAGAGACAAGGAGTATTGCATTAGTTATTGATCATAATTGCAAAAAGTGCAGTTATTTGGACAAGTTTGAGTCTGCTCAAGAAAGAACAGCTCTCCTGTTTACATTGCCACATGGATTTCACTGAGGATTAATCACTATTTTCAATATTTTTCTTTTCAGTGTAGATATTTGCAGTAAGCTGAGAACAGATTCCTATGAAGGCCTAAGATATACTCCTTTCTGGAAGTGTTTGAAGAGCAATTAGATTTTTCAGATCTATGAGCTAAGCCGTTATTAGCTCATTTAGTGCTGACAAGTAATTTAATGTAAATATTCTAAGTTGCCAGCTGAGCACACCTGGAGCTCCACTAATTATGTGCTAACTGTGGGTAAAAAAAAAAAAGTGAGATCCCAAGTTAGCTGCTTAATGCAGTGAATCTGTTTTTTTGGAAACAAAAAATGTGTGTTAAGTATCTGCCCTGATAACTTTATCAAATAAAAAAGTGCACTACCATATGATTCCAAATAATCTCTTCCTCCTCCTCCTGCACTTTGTTTATATTTATAATTTAGAATGTGCTCCACAAAGCATCAAAGAGAAAGCTTCTCTTTGCTTATAGGTTGGACTTCTCAGAGTTAGCCATGGCTTTATTTACTGTGAGTTACTCTAATAAAAAATAGATAAAGTGGAATTAAACCAAAAGTCATCAAAGTTGAATTCTGAAAAAATCCATGCATAATTTCAAGTCTCAGTTAGTTTGAAGCCTGAAGGCTTGTTTGTATCCCAAACAAGTCTTGTCAACATCTTGCAGTTACACCGTCACTGGTACAATAATTAGCCTGTGGAACTTCTGGTCTTAATGTAATTGAAAAAGCATTTGAGCCTGTGTGGATCTAAAAGAAAAGTCAAACACTAACACAGAGGAAACCTAAATTTTGTCACTTGACTCATGAATTTAAAGCTATAGATCATATCTGTCTGTAGACAGATTGATACACAATGTCAGATCTACTGCATATGTGCCTGTGCAGCTGACATGTTTGTACAGGTTGTTTTTATAGTGTGCGCTGTAAATACATACTGTCATATAAACATCCCCAAAATATATTCCTCAGATATTATGTTCAAGTAGTCTTCCCACAGAAAGGTTACATACTTGACAGGTATGACATGTTTCCTTTTGAGGACCTCTAAATGAAATGTCTATGCCATGCTGTACTACCATAACCAGAAAAGTGAAAAAGATATTGAACTAAAATTGAATAGCACTGATTTTTTTTATAGCAGTAATTTTGTTTTCTGTAACAGGATTTCTTACATGCAAAATATATCCATATGTCAATAGTAATTTTATATTAAAATCTTGTTCTTGAAACACTTTAAAATACATTTAAGGGTCAGGAAGTTTGCCTAGAGAACAAAAATCCCTTACTAGAATCATAAAGCAAGATTATATATTTTTAACTTTTTTTTTTAATGTGTCCTATATAATTTGCATTTGTGTACTATGTTACTCTCTAAGTAGTGTTTTGGGAGTTATCATAATAATCCTTTTCAGTTTGTTGCAAGTCTTGAATCCTGCCAGTCAGTCTTGCACTTCAAATTCATTCTCCTATGACCAGCCCCTGGCAGGTTCATTGAGGCTGTTTGCTCCTCTATGCACTGTAGTTTAAAATAAGCATAATCTGGTAAAATGCCAGTCTTTTCTCAACCTTCCTATATCCCACACCCATGTTTTTTTCACCTGCCAAATTCAAACAAATCTTATCTAAACAATTAAGATAAGCATTGAAGTATTCTCTATAGTCAAATCAGCAAACCTCTCAAAACCAGAACTGAAATACAATCTCTCTAAATTAAACAGTCTACAATGGCAATCATGTTTGTATTTAAACATTTTATTCTGAAAGGATTACAGCATTACTCTCCACTTTTTTTTCCCTGCCTAGACAAGAAGGCGACATACTGAGTCAAACAATATATATGTGTTCTCTATGAACTGAACTTGCACACTTTTTATAAACAAACTGTATAGGTGTATGAAGTTAGACTTCACTTAATCAGTAACTGCTGTCCTTAACATAGTAGGCAATTGTTTGAAATGTATGTAATGTAACTGTTTATATTAACTATGTACAGTTATATATAAAGTCTAGTGATATATTTTGTTGTATGTGTGAATATAGGTTTATATGTATGTAAAAAACCACTATTGATACAATTTGTGTATCAGGGATACAAATTGGAGAACAAGAATATTAAGGACAAATGTCTAAAAATTGAATTGTGTTTGTAAGAGAAAAATAATACTAAAGACTCACTCCTTTCAAGGAAGTCTCCTACTTCTTTTACTTCACATTTTGAAATGCAGAGTGTTACTTAACTGATTATTATTTTATTGCTTCCTAGAAATGTGAGTGCACAATCTTGAAAGTATTGAAAATTTCTAAGTCCTTTAAAAATAAATAATCTGAAGCAACAACTCAGCTTAATCCATTAATCCAAGCTTCTGCTTGGAAATTCTGTTTACTCTTCTCGTTTTTTACACAAGCTTTAGATCAAGGTGAATTACTGCCACAGTAAAACTGTGTGCAAGCATTCTAAGTGCTGTTTCTTGCCTCTGATCCATGCTGCATGTACTTGTGTTGAAGATCCAATCTTCATTGTAGTTTGTACACTTAAAGTTTTCATCCTGAGAATGTTAGAGTATTTGCTAATAGATAAACATATCACAAAAGTACTGAGGGCAAGAAGGTAGGTAAGTATATGAAATTTTTCACTTATGATGGCTCTACCCAGTGCAGTCATACCCTACCTATCCATTATCAGTGGGGTTCTTTGTTTTCCCTGCAAGTTGTATAAGCCCAGATACTCCTGTTTAAAAATTTTTTTATTTCAGTTATTTTTTGAGAATCTTTAAAAATTCTACTGTCATGACTGTTATGTGTTTGCTGCAGCTTCCATTAACACAGGGACATTTGGTTTTAACATTGTTACATAAGCACATTTATTTCAAAGAACCCCATTTTGGATTTAACTTTCTGCATTAAAGATTCACATTTCTATTATTTAAGATAAAGAAGAATCCCAAGAGGACAGCAGTAGTTGTCAAGTTGTTGGAAGTATCACCGATAAACACATGACCTTGTGAATGTTAGATGAATGATACCAATGAATTCACACAGGGGAGGAGGGAGGAAAAAAAACAAAAGAAAAAAAAAACAGCCAAAAGAGCATGGGATATGAATTTTTAAAGTTGTGGGTTTAATATGTAACCAATAAAATGCTGTGAGTTTTACAGTTTAGTTTATTTTTAAATATAAATACTATGTTGGATGTAAATCTGTGTTTACTTCTCACGTAGCTTGACGTTATATCATAACAATCTTTATAGCAGCAAAGGAAGCCATTGCACTTCAGTCATCTTGTAAGGCTCTCTTGGCTTTTTATTGAGTACATTGAGGCAGATGTTTTCCTTCTGCTTCTGAATTGAGCAGTTCTTCTCTCAGTCATTCCAAGGAACCTGATGAAATTGTCTACACTGAGACCTTTTTTTTGTTTGTTTGCTTGCATTTCCATGTATGGTGTTCTTGCATTTTCCTCTAATGGAAGACTTCCATTCTGTAGTCAGTGAACAAACAAAAAAGCTCGTTTGTTCTTTTTCTCTAATTTATTGTCAGAAACATAAATTGATCAGGCTATATGCTATCTGACTTGTTCTTCTTGTATCAGAATTTCCCATTGTTTAAGGTTTTGCTTGTGTGTTAGTTTTCGGATCATGTTGAATTCTGACCACTTGCAACTTACTGCCTGTACAGTATTCTTGGAGAAGCTACTGTTTTTATTTAACTCAGAAATACTAATTCAAGGAGGGTCATAAAATGTGACACATTGGACCTACTCATCTATTTATGTTCCTTTTTTTTCCTTCCAAATATCTTTTTTAGATAAATGAAAATTAATATATCTCTTACATTTTGGTTGAATGAATTTTAATGCTACTGGTATGCCTCAAAATTATGTAGTAATTTTGAGACTCTGTTTATGTACTGCTGACTGTGTTTCTATATATTGATACAAATGAACAAAGTCCATTTTTGTTGTAAGATGGGTTGATGCCTTTTCTGTTTCTTTTATTCTTCAGCTTGGGGTAATATTCCTGCAGTATAGATGGTTTAACTGTTAACATGGAGCAGAATTATATGGGGATGAAAGTCTGTAAAAAGTACGATGGAAGCTGTAACCTCTCAGTATCCTATAATCTTCCATGTTAGAGTCACATGATAGGCAGAACAGCTGTGAAATCCCCAAATCTGTGCCCCACACAGAACTGTATGATCAGAGTACTGTGATTAGTTGCTGTAGAAGTAGAAGGTCCCTCACTCAGTGAAGAAGAATCAATCTGCCCTTGTGTTTTGCTGTACTGACTGCCTGTTGCTGCCATTTGACAGAGAAGATGTGAAGTCTTGCAGAAGTGATGCAAGATGAACTTCTGGAAAAAGAGTAGAGATATGAAAGTGAAGAGGCAAAGATGTGCAGGAGGAAAAAAGAGTAGCCTCTTAGAGCAGTACTGCTTGTTTTTTAGAGAGTCATGGAGAAGTCAATTGGGGTGGAAATCAGCATAAAGAACCTGGGTGGGTGGTTTGCTTGTATCCCTAAAAGACGGATCTGAGTAGTCCAGGACAGATTCAGAGGTGGTTTTGCTTCAACTATGTCTTTTTGAGGAGTTAAACTGTAATCTTTTATTAGTCAAGTAGGATTTAGAAAATGCTTGGTCAGTCTTTAGAGACAGCAGTGTTTCTAGGATATTTCAAGAAGGAGCCACTGAAGTTTAAATGGAGTCTAGAGATAGAAAATCTTAGGAAGCATACTTGGATAGGCCAGAAATATGGAGTGTGATTTGAAACCTGCTCTGAGAAAAGGGAAGGCATAAGATGAAGGATTCAACTGGTCAGTTTTATGAAAGTCATCCATATGCAAGATTGTTTTAATGAGAGTTTTATGACATAAAAGTTAGACCCAAAAAGTTGATAATTCTTTTTTCTTCCTGAAATTCTTCTCAATGGGAAACCTTGAATTTTGGCCTTTTTGTTTTAAAAGAAATTCCAAAATTTTGGACTTTGAAGTTGAAATAGAGTTTCCAAGGACTGGTAGCTGTAGGAAGTTGTCTTTTCTCTAAAACTCTCTGTATGTAGTACTATTGGTAGATTTAGATTCATTGCCACAGGCAAGTGTAGGTTTGCTGTGTCTATGTTGCCTACCAATTTTGTTTTAGTGGTAGCTGGTAGTTCACATGCTCCTAGATGCAGGAATAATCAGCAGCAATGATTTGTCTTTCAAAGAAAAAAAAATACTGCTACTTCCTTTTATAGTTTTTCTGACACTACACTGTGCACAATCCAGCTTCCTAATGGTGGTGTTTTCTCAGGCATTCCCTCTTCAGGATTATATTTGTAGCTAAAATTTTGGTCTCATTGATGGCTTGGTTACTGTGTTCCTCTGAAGACTAATGGGTGGTGATTATTCATTGTGTTTCATTTTTTTGTGTTTTGATTTGATTTGTTGTTGTTTTTTTGTTTTGTTTGTTTTTTTTAAAAACTTGTGTCTGAGTTCTAAATTGGCTTCAATGGGTATCGGAGAAATGCTGTGTGTTCTCATAGTTCAAATATGCCTCTGAGTATGACTGTGTGCTTTACGCTAACCTAACTTTTTCAGCAGCATTTATCTTTCTGTTGGTATCTTCTATACTTGTAAATTAATTGATATTAATAAATATAGTAAGTCCTTGTTCTCTGCATTTATTTTTCTGTCCTTCTAGTTTCAAGCTAGTATCTAAGCTGGTTTTGTTAATGTGAATTTGCATATGTATTTCTTGATTCAATTCATATTCTAGAAATACAGAATCAAAAGAAAACTTCCATTCTGCTAAAACTTGCAGATTTTGCAGCCAGATAATAAGACACAACTTCTGTCCCAAAGATACCAGTTTAGATTTCCATGTAGATTGTGATCAAAACAGTGACAATATCAGGAACACTTAAGACCTAGAAGAGTTCCCCAAATCCTTTAGTTTGGCTACAAATACTTTGAAGTCTCTTGTTCATCTCTGTCCATATCAAGCAATCATTTCTGATTGATACTCAACCCCTCATTTTACTGGGAGGATTTTCTGTAATCATCTGTTGATCATAGCTAGCTTAAAAAGAAAAGATGGTGTTGATTTGTAATTATTTTTATTTTTTTCTGTGCACGTTTGTGTGTATATGTGGACATGGTTCAAATTCGATTTAATCATATGTATATATTTGTATATATAGACAATTATATGGGCATCAAGTAATTTTACAGTATTAGGGCTTGAAACTGGTGCTGGCTTGCTGGTTTTATTGACAGCAGTGGCAATAGAAATGCAAGAAAATAGCAGAACTGTGAAATATTGGCAGTAAGAACAAATGGGTTCTTACTGCCTGGGTCTGATGTGATTAAAAGAAAATAGTTTCTATTAGAGCAAAAGCCTACAGATACCGGGATATGTCAATGTTAATTTTGGAAAAAAAAAAAATCACTTTCTAAAATAGTGACTTGAGTGAAAATATCCATTGACTGTAAGACTAAGATAAACCCTTCTCCAGCTGTTTGCATCAAGGTATATTGGAATTGTAGCATTGCTAAGAATATTTTCATACAAGGAAATTAATATTTCTCTGTTTTGTCATTATTTTGCCATCACATATGGAATCCTTTGGTTAGATATTTGTGTAGTCATGCTGATTATAGGGAGGAGGCACGTTTAGCTAGTAAGCTTGTCTGCATAAGGAAATGTCATTGTTTTTATCAGTTCGAATTTTCTAGATAATGGAATTAAATATGCAATAGTTGTGGTGTGGGTTTTTTTGTTTGTTAGTTTGCCAGCTGTCATGTTTTTCATGAAAGTGCTGCAGTACAGCCAAGCAACAGAAGCTCATCACCCAATTATCCTAAGTGGGGAGAATATGGGTGAACATTGAAAAGTCCTAGTGACATGCTGAAGTGCTATTTATGCACATATACATGTTTAGATGAAACATACAGAAATTTGTCTTGGGAGGAGGGGACTTAAAGGATATATACGAGGATCTAACTTCTCCACGTTTTTGTCCCAGACTGATTTGTTTTAAGCAGCTTCCTGGAGTATGTACACTCTTCTGCATACTTGTTCTGTTGAAAGTACACAGACCTGGCACCATTGTGCTTGCCAGGCGTTCCCTTATCTCCTGCAAGCATTCAAACAAAAGTGTTCTATTGCTCCCTGAGTAATCCGTGGGTGATCTTAACATTGAGCAAAAGTCAGGGCAGGAACTTATGTCTCATTTCTCAGTGCAGTAGTAGGCAGTCTCTGGAAGGAAGGGGAGGGGGTGGAGCAGGGAGAAGACAGCAACTCAAAATAAATAGTTGAAGGGTTGTGAGTGTGTCCATGTATGAAAACATTGTGTAAGCTTAAAAGTGCTGAAATGTTGGGATACTACGAATTGAGTTTCATAATATATTCTGGATTTACTGGAGCTGTTTTTATATAGGCTTTGAGATATCTGTTTTCTTAAAGTAGAGCTCTCAAACCAATCTAGACCCAGTTATTATTTGTATGCTAATTTTAGTCTCCAGTTCTACGTGGCAAATTTGGATGGTTTTAAGCATACAGATAGTCTTACTGAGCAACAGGGATTATTAAATACAATGTATAATGCAGTGCCTTGTGTAGAGGGTGCCTTTAAGTCTCTGTTGCAACAATTATTGCACTTTGGCGTGGGAGTGAAGTTTAAAAATATCCTAAATAGTAGCAGCATTTTGCATGTGCCCCCTCTCCCAAAAGAAATCAAACCCCATGTTTCCTGAACTGTTAACTGTTATATTGGCATTATCTGCTACATTCCTTTCTGGTAAGGGAAAAATAATAATGATAAAAATAAAAAAAATTAACTATATGTTCTGAAAAATTAAAGAATTTCCTAATTAATTTGTGTTTTAGTCCTGAAAGTTAACTTCATGCCCTGCTTAGAGGTACAGTGTGACCTGCTTGGTTTAATCAAGATCAACACTTCTTTGTTTATAATTTTCTTATACTGCAACTAAAACTATGTCTCAGGCCTGGAAAAGGGAAGCATGATGAGTCCCAGACTCGGAGTGGTGTCTCTAAATGCTTTAGGGCAATCGAAAACACATGAGCTTGAATTATACCATAGTCTGTAGTCTTTAGGTGTATACACAGAATTCATCTGTGACAGCCAAGGACATGGATTTAGAGGACAAAAGTAACCTAGTGCTGGGTTTCTATCTCTGATCAGTGTTGCAGTTTCCAGGTTAATCATGCCTAGGGAATTATTCAGTTTGTCATACAAGTGCACACACACCCCCACAAAGCCCATTACAAAAAGAATGCAAATTAATGTTTTTTTTATTAGGAGAAAACTGGTATAGTATTGCCATCCCATACATTCTAATGCAACATTGTAAATTTCTTTCAAGATTTAAAATCTGGATGAGGAAAGTTGGGTTTACCTGGCTGTTCCATGAACGGTCACTGTGCTTGCAAAAAATATGTAAGAGGAACACTGAAAAGTGCTATTTGAAAAATAATTCTTTGTATTAGCTGAAAACAATCCCCAGTAATTTGCACAAATATTTCCTATGCCTTGTGAAATGTTCCTAACACAAGGGGAGAATCAGAGTTCTATTCCTAGAAGTGTGTCCCTCTAAAGTTTTAGGATTTTTTAATTTTTTTTTTTGGTCCAGGTTAGGTAGATAGAAATCACTCTCCCTGAGCTGTTCCACTGGGTGTGGTTTGTTTTGTTTTGGTTTTTTTTATGCTGAAAAAAAATACAGTATGTGTGTGGCACCAGAACTGGCTGGGAACAGGAAAGGCATATTTTGTATCCGTACTAAATGTATCAGCTTAGTGCATAGAAGACTTGACCCTTGTCAGGTGTTTTGAAGTTAACTGGCTGACTTACGGATTAATGAGTTTAAGACTGAAGTCAACCAGTGACAGGAATGAGCTTTGTTGTGTGTGTGCGTGTGTGTCTGTGGTGCAGATTTACAGATTTTTATAATACTTTCAGCTAGACCATGAAAGTCTGATGTAAAGCTGACTATAGCCATACTCATTGGTTCCTGTTTTTGTGTTTGGGGGGAGGGAGATGAATTCTTTAAAATTTGACACCTGGCTCTACCAGGGTTCTAGCCATAGTCCTAAGAACAACACTATTCAAGGCGTTAATAAACTTAAAAACCTTAAGTTGTATGACCGGTAGGTCATAAAAAACTATTGCTGGGTATTGTGATCTGTCTTTCTTTTACAGCTGCATTACAATCCTGAAAACCAATTCTTTTTTATTTTGTCTGTTTTTTAATAGCTGTTGTGAATTTGGACAATTCTGTGGTTGACCTTGAGACCCTGCAAGCCCTGTATGAGAATGTGAGTAATCAGAGGAAGTCCATATACTGTAGAATACTGTGTATCCATGTGAAGGTATTTTCACTTTGCATCACTAATATTGAGAAATCTTGTAGAACATGTCCTATCTTGAAGTGACTTTATTTTCCCCAAAGCAATGAAAATACTGTGCATTTAAATTTCATTACTTCACACTGTGTGTTTTATGTAGTACATATATTTTTACATAAGTAACATAATCAACATCTAAATAAACAGAAATTGGTTTTGTTCCTTTTCTTTTCTGAGTGGGACAATCTTTAATGAATAGGCAGGAATAGACCTTACAGTCCACATCTTTGACTTCACTTTGTAACTTCACTAATATAGCAATGCTGTTCAATTAAAAATAAAAAGTCTTGCTAACAGAAATAATTTTATTTGTGAAACTGTAGCTTTTAATTATTGTTACTTCAGGGATTCCTCCAAAATAGTTTTATATCTTTGAAAGGAAAATAACTTCTCTATGATGATGTAATAAAAAGTAGTATAAACTTCCAGGGGCTTCATAAAAGTCTGCTAGTAATACTAAGAGACCATTTGACCCCTAGGTATGTAAAACCAGGGATTCAGAATATTCTCAGGAATGGTCTAAAACTTCACACAGCCAATCACATATGAAATTTTAAAAAGTGGATTTTGGAAGCATGTTTCTGCTCTCAGATGAGGCCAGTGAATGTTAACCCCTTCTGTGAGTAGAGGTCTGTCTAAACATCTCTGGAAAGGGTGAAGAGGCTTTCTGCACACCCTCCAAAGAACCTGAAAATATGAATTCTGTGAGCCACAGAGTGGCATTGAAGGCCACTGTATGCTATTGTGTTGGATCCTTTATTTCCCTCATGTTGTAGTTTTGATAACATGTTAATTAATTTTATGCCTTTCAGATGTTTGGTTTTTAGATTGTATCTTTTAGTGACCTACTTCAGAATGATTTGTTGATTTACAAAATTTCTCATTAATAATCCACTTTGAGGCCAAAAGAGAGAGTAAGCTCTAATCCATTTTATAGAAAAACCAAGAAGCTAAATAAAACCAAAATAGTCCAAAAATCTGACAAGACCTAGGAAGTACTTTTATTTCACCCCTAACATTGCTTAGAAAGACAATGGTCAAATGGGAAACCTATTCTAAGTAAGTCCAAATCTCTAGAAACACTTCTCATCCAAAGCATTTCTGTTTTGATCTGTTATTTTTTTTGACATTATTTTTAATCTGCTCTCCTAAGCAGCATAGCTATAGCCCATTGCATGCAATCTTTAGCATGCAAAAAATTTAAGTAATTTTATATGTTGCATATGCACGGTTGCAAGAGATTGTGTTGTGGGAAGTAGAGAATAGATAGTGCAGTCATGATGTGCTTTTGCATACTTCCCTCTTTTTTAGTGAGCAAGATTTTTATATTTTTGTTAATTTTGATTTTTAAAAAAATCCCTCCTATGTCGCTAATGTACAAATAGGACACTTTTGAAAAGTTTACTTATTTTCATGTCTAATATAGTTCAGAAATCTAGTGTAATGGAGGACTTGCAAATTTGCAGCTCATTGAAATAACCAAGTGCCATTGTGTTCATTTTGTCATTACCTTCACTAAATACAGAAAATGCCTAGGATATATTGTCCTGTTGGAGGAAAATATCATATGTTGATCTCAGGCAAGCCTCAGAAAGTTGGAATGTCAAATATGTTTCTTTTCTTTGAACAGAAAACAGATCAGTCCAATTTTATTATCCTTGCTTGAGTAAAAGACAAAAAAAACCAAAACCACAACCAAAAAACCAAACAAGAACTAAAAGTCCCCTCAGTTTACTTGGAGAGAGTATAATAAGGAAAAACGATTTTTAATCCTGGATTTTGTCATACAGTTTGATAAAACTGTGTCCTGAAAGACGTAGTTTTTTAGTTGACTTTCATTTTCTGTTTTTCATTTCAGCTTTTTTTTTTCAAAACACATCAGACTTTGCATTTTCTTTCCTTCTTAGCTTTACTAATTATAAAAATATTGTTCAATAACAGTTGTAAGCAATGGGTGGTACCAGAGAGCCTGGCATGTTTGGCTCCTCCCTTATTTCTCAATCTCATCCTATGTTGTAAGTGGGGTTAAATTTGCCTCATTCATGTACTTTGTAGCCATTAACTCAAATTTTAGTTCTTAGGGTTTATTTATTGGGTTGGAATTTTTTTGCTGGATATTTAAATACCACCATACTAATTCTCAGCCTTTCTATTTGATCTCTATGAAACATATGGGAGCATTTGTTTTACAGTCTTTCCTCAGAATGTAATCATTTTTTTCTGATTGCATGTGTCTGGCATAGTGCTTTCCTTTCTTAAATGTGAATGAAATTTGGGCGGTCTCCAAACCTAAACACACCCTAATTTCAAAAGCCACAGTCCCGAGGGCTCAATTCCTGTTTACTGAGGAATTAAAGTCTTGTTAAACCGCAAAGTTATTGTATATATCTTAGTGACTTTTTATACACAAAGAAGCCCACACCCCACCAAAGATCCAAGCACTCAATAATTTATTTAATAGTATTAAGTTGTATTGCGTTAAGTGAGAAGGATTTTGTTGCTGCAGCACTGTATGGTATAGTTAAATAGCTTTTATGTGTGGCTGTGTAGCTTGCTTTATAAAGAGTTGTTTAAGTATGTGTTGATAATTAGCTATGTATTAGGATCTAGGCAATTTTAATATGAAAGTCTTAATAGAGAAGACTACGTGTGGAACAGTTACCTTAATGTGCTTTTACAGACTCTAATAACAATGCTTTCAGGTGACAGCTATAATTAGAGAGGCAGAAGGTAGATAAAATTCATTGGAGTTGTCAGTTAGCTGTATGTGGTTCGGACATGTTAGTTGTGATAAGAAATGTACTGAATTGCAAATAAGTGAATGTTTACTTTGAAAATGGATAGCCTTTTAGAAAATGGAATTGTAGCTGAAATATCACTGAAACAAGGTATGTCTGTCTGCTCATGCCTGTGTCTTTACTATATCATGAAAATGATAGTGTAAGAATAGATTACAAGTTGTATCAAAGTATAATCTTTGATCTATAATCTCTAGATTTACCCTTTTCAAATCTCTTTACATCACAAATGAAACGTATACCTTCTTAATTTGGCTTCTGGTAAATTGTTCACATTGCCTTTATCTTTAAAAGACTTAGGGCAATGCTTTCAATGAAATGCACTCAAGTCTGAAGTGTGTGACTCCTCTCTGCCACTAAGATTGAAACTTTCTCCTCAATTGTTTCTTGTGATTTTCTTTTTTTTTTTTTTTTTTGCCTAGCAATTACAGTGTAATATCTTAACACTAGCAAAGACTGTAAATTGTACCTGAGTTCTGATATATGGACCAGGAATATGATAACTGTTATTAACCTAGGTATCTCTGTATATTGTTATTTCAGCTACTTTTGACAAGTATTCTTAGGCAAATCACTTGATGTTTTTGAAATATGTAACCTAAACTTTTAAAACTAAGTTTGAAAAAAAAATCCACTCCAAAATTTTAAAATTCTACATACATTTAAACTGATCTAAACTCAGAGCTAAGGTTCTGTTACAAGGAATAAAAAACTAACCATAAAATGTCTAAGATTTATATTGTGAGATGGAAAAAGGGCCCTTATGAACTTTAGTAAGAACAAATAAAGGGCAAGTTTATACTCTGGCAAAAATCAGAAAAGAATTAAACTAAAGCAGTATATTTTTGCAGTAATTTCTATGAGATTTATGCTGTCTGATTTTAGATATAGTTAATATCACATTCTTGTATATTATACTGGGGTTTTTTTTCAATTTAGGATGTTATGTAATAGCTAAAATTAATGACATAAATAGCAGTGTCATTCCAAGAGATGCTAATTGTATCAGATTGATGACTTCCATGAGAAGTATCTATTGAATGTATTCTGCCTTGACACAAATCCAGAGGGGAAAACTTTTTTTAATTACCCATCTGTGAATTAGAGAACACATAGGCATTAACCAGAGAGCACACTGGTAAAAATTCTGAGAAATAATCTTTAATAATACCTGTGCAGAAAGCATGTAGGTCTTACTACTTTTTTATCATAATTTAAAAAACACATAAATCAGAAGTCTGGATGCCTGAACCAAAATTAGTGTCTTGAAATTCTGGTTTGATTCGGAACTTGGACCATATACTTGGACCTCTTGATTTTGGTGAAGAATGTAAACCACCTCTCTTGAGTTTTGCTCCAGCCTGCCCATGAGTGGATCATGCTTAGCCTTTGTATCTTTGACAGTTGTTACTTCTTTGCATACATAATCTGAGAATAATGGCTTAAATAAGAAATAGTGAGTCTGCCTAACCTTTGTCCATGGGATTTGGTGGGGAAACATTAACAGCTTGAGCATGCATGTATGTAATAGATTGCTGTGATAAGCTCTCTAATATTTCACTATGTGTAGGAGGCCAGTAGAAAGAGTACTCTAAGTATTTATTCTGAAGAATTTGCAAATAACCATTTAGCTTTTAAAATGTTTATTTCTCTTTAACTGTTATGAAAAAAAAATTCGAGTGATTTCCTTTCAGTTTAACAGAAGAGAACATACTTTACAGACTGCCCAGAAATAACAGAACTTAATTTAAAAAGTGTTAGTATGAGAACTTGTTTACTTCTACAAAAAGCTATTTTTTTTCCTTTGCAAAAATTTACAAGTCTAAATTGAATACAAGAATTTTTTGAAGTGTAAGTTGAATAAACAAAATAACTCTTCCTACAAGGTCACATCTAGACCACGGCTCTGATGACAACCACTGGAACAATGCCGCCTTTCCTGGCATCCTTCCAATTTCTAAAATCTGTAGATTTCACCTATTCCTGAGAGAATTCTAAGACACCTGTAAAGTAATGGAAACTTTCTTTTTCTTTTAATTCTCCATTGGGTAAGAATGTTCTAGATGAAGTGAGGAAATGTCCCATTTACATCAGCTCCCTAACACAAAAGCAAAACCAAGTCTTTCTCCTCAACAACACATGCAATATTTAAGTCAATACTTGTGCAGTTAGTTGCATCTTTTCTAGTCCTCACACTGTTTCTGGATGAGTCTTCTAAGATTAAAACTGGGTAAAGTTTTCTGATCTTAGTATCTTGAAAAAATTCTTCTCAGGATAGCATTATTCAAGAAACATTTACTACTGTAATTATATTCACATGTCCTGTGCCTGCCTTGACAGAACCTTTATGCAGAAAAGTGCCCTTGGAGGATGAATCCTCAAGTTGGTTTCCTCATGCTGAAGTGATACTGGGGTAGGGAATTAAGGAAACTTAGTGTTATGAGTGGGTTACTGCCAATACACTAAAATTAAAAACTGGAAGATTAGCCTCAGCCTAGCCCTTGCTAACTGAGAAAAGCATGATGCAGTATACACTAATAGTTCAAGAAAGGACCAAGCAGGCCAAGGGAAGTGACATGCTCAGCACTGGTGACATGACATCTCAAGTGCTGTGTCCAATTCTGGCCCTGCCAGCACAAGAGACACTGACGTATTGGAGCGAGTCTAGTGAAGAGCCTTGATGATGGTTAAAGACTTGAAGAAACATTATACAAGGAAAGGCTGAGAGTGAGCTGGGGTTGTGCAGCCTGGAAAAGACAAAGCTCAGGGGAATCTAATCAGTATGCACAAATACCTCACTGGGGAAGAGGAGTAAAGAAGGCAGAGCTAGACTCAGTGATGCCCAGTGTAACAAGAAGAGATAGTGGGTCTCTTGATTTTTTATTTATTTATTTTTTTAAAAACTGGGTATCCAAACACTGGAACAGGATGCCTAGAGAAGTTGTCAGGTATTCATCCTTGAGGATATTCAAAACCTGGCTGGACATGATACTGAGCAACCTGCTCTAGCTGTCTGCTTTATTGCCAGAATGCTCAATTAGACAGTCTCCAGGGTTCACCCTGGAGAACCTCAGTCATTCTATTAATCTGGGGTGCAGGTACTACCACCATTATAATTTCTTAGTGTTGAGAACAAACGTTTTTGCTGGAAGAAAAATTATTTGCAGTATTTTCTTGTTGAAGGATTTAATAGATAAGATCAGACTACTTTAGAGAAGATTACTTTTGAAGAACATCAACAAAAATGCTGGCTAATTATTAGGATACGTCACATTCAAGACAGATGGCCTTGCAATCATTTCCAGACTTCTTGAAGTAATGAGAAGAACTCTGAAGTGCTTTTGCTGAATGAATCTTCAACCTCTTCATATTTCTGTTTCATATAAGTATTTTCTTCCTTTTCACATGGAAAGATGTTCAACAATGTCAGAAGAACTGCCCAAACCTTACTTTCTAGTTTCAGGTTGCTGATGGAGGTGGCAGTATGATTTGAGATAATTCCATAACTCTTCTGCTAGCCATGCAAAAGTATATAAGAAAGAATGTAGATGCAACCCATATTATGCTTTCTCATTATTTAGTAGTTCGAATGTAAGTTTCCACTGTTGTCTTCTAGTTCTGTGGTAGATTAAGTTAAAAAATTAGTTTAATGTTTTCTTAAATTAATAAAGATAGAGATACTTTTTTTCTCTTGCACATTTCATGTTTTGAATCTATTTTGAAAAGTATCGTAGCTGTCAAAAAAAGGATCACAGGGAGAAATTTCCATTCCACTTTTATTCCTTTCCATGCCATTCCATTTTCCAGTATTACAGTTGGGGGAAAAAAAAAATCACCACAATATGGAGGACAGGAAAAAGTGCTCAAGCCTGTCTATTGATTGGAATATTGAAGAAAAGGCTTCGTGGTGTGCCACAGAGTTCTTCAAGAAACTAGGCAGTTTATATGTAATTGTTTTGGCTTAATAACATAAAAATGAAAATAATTTTACTTCAAAGAAGTATGCAGTAATTCTCATGGAAATGAATGTTAGTTCCACTATAAATCAACTACTGTTTTGTTCCATAGCGTTTTTCAAATCCTGAATGAAAATTAAATTGCAGTAAAGAAATCAAACTTATTTTTATTTTTTAAAATGTATCATTTAAATACATATTTAAAGATCAGATCACGCTCAAATGCAGCCTGACAGATTTGGAAAGAGAAATACAGCTCAAGAGGACAGTCCTTTGATTCAAAAACTTTATAAAAAGCAAAGAAAAGGAATTGGGAATGAAGGTTATTGTCTCAGCGCATAATTTAATGAGTAAATATTTTGCAGATCGCTAGTAGTCAATAATATTATTTGAAATATATTATGTTCTCCATCAGATCTATTTACACTTAAAATCACTCTACGGACTAAGTAGTCTTACTATAAGCAGATGCTAGAATGAAAAGAAAAACCTATGCATTTGATTGGTTAAAAGGCCATCTTTATTTGTGTTGCTTGACTAGTTTTTGAATCAGATCACTCTTTCATTTTTACTTTGTTTCCTTTATTCTAGAGAGCACAATCAGATGAATTAGAAAAAATAGAAAAGCATAGCAAGGCATCCAAGGAAAAAGAAAACACCAAGTCTTTGGATAAGCCGGAACAGTAAGAACATACTTATGAAAGCAGTTTTGCTCCCTTCAGAAAACTTTCTCTGCTGTTGTAAACTATGTTATTAAAATGTTATTAAAAACATGTTATTAAAAAAACTCAAGCCTGTATCTATTGAGTGACTCATATAATTTTCTTTAATCACTCCTACAGGTTCCTCTATGAGCTCTCACTAATTCCCAACTTCTCAGAACGTGTGTTTTGCATCCTGTTTCAATCAACATTTTCAGAAAGCATTTGTTCAATCCGTCGCAAACTTGAATTGTTACAGAAACTTTGTGAGGTAGGTTGTGCTCTGTGAAAAGGTAGTTCTAAGTTTCTGATATTTAATCTTGTTAAGGGGGGGTTTTATTTCAAAAGTTTCCATTTTATTTACTTTTAGTACTCATTAAATTTTAAGGATAGCAGAAAAGGACATTTTTTGATTGTACTTCAAAAGTAAATTTTAAGATTAGGTTACTGAATTATATTAGGAAACTGAATTATATCATGTTTTTATCATCCGTGTACATCAGTCTCTGGAAAATAGTGTCCCTCCTCCTTCCTCTTGTTAAAGCAAAATCTTCCTTTTTTTATGGTGACCATATCACTCCTTTCCAGAGGAATGCCAGTTCAACACACCTTGTATTTGCTTGGATTTTAGATATATGCCAGAATCAGTTAGAGATAACAGTATTGTATCTAGTCTGAAGAGATTAATGGAATTTTGTAGTCACATGCAAAACAAATACATAGCTTTAAAATGCAGATTTCATCAGTATTTTAATAACTAAAAATTATTTTGAATATTTTATGGTTTACTATGTAATATTTTTTATTTGATTTATTATTTTTGTCAGTTTTTCCATGTGGGTGTTTTGTGAACTTCTTGATGAATTTTTCCCAAAATTAAATGTACCATTCATAATATCAACATCAGTTAATGATTACTATTTTGACTTTTCTCAACAACTCATCTCTGATAATACTTTCTAGATTTGCTATTATTTTTTTCTAAGTAACCATTTTGGAGGTAACATTGTTCATTCACAGAAAGTTATGTATTGATATTATTCTACTTCTGCATGTTGCAGTAGAAGGTTGTTGACTCCCTGTATTTGAGTCTTTATATAAATATTGTTTCTAAACACAATATCAATGAGAACAGATTTTCTCTCTCTCTCTGTTTTTAGACATTGAAAAATGAGCCAGGAGTTATGCGGGTTCTGGGTTTGGTTCTTGCCTTTGGAAATTACATGAATGGTGGAAACAGGACACGAGGACAGGCTGATGGGTTTGGACTAGATATCCTGCCAAAACTGAAAGATGTCAAGAGCAGTGTAAGTTGATTCTAGACTTCCTGAAGGCCTGAGAATGTTAAATTCTCAGAAAATTTTTCTCAATTTCTGAGTAAATGGTGTGAAGTTCCCAAAAGCATGTGGAAGAGAACTCTTTTGCAACTATATTTATTTGATCACACTTCTAAAGTTGGATGTATTTCTGTGATAATATGAGAATGAAACATCTCTTTTCACTAGTGTACAAACAAAAATGCCTGAAATTATGTCTTAGTTCCTAATCTGATGTGTATTCAGCTTTCAGGACACTGCATAGTTCTAACTTTTCCCTGTATTCGAAAGCAATACTGCGATCCTGCTCTCAAAATTTTATTACAGAAGTGGAAGGAGTTATCAAAGAAAAGTTAATTGTGATTCAATGCTGATTCAAAATATTAGTTAGGGAAAAAGAGTCACTCCTGAAAATGATTGAATAGGCATCCAGAGCATTCGGGGTATCCCAAAATTCATCCTGAGTAAAGGACTTGTTGATTCAGTATTTGTCTAGTATAGTCATCTAAGTAAAGAGAATAAGTAGTGCTTTTCTTGCTCAGTGCTAAACTGGAATTTGTGTGCTACCAGCACTTTTTTTGGCTTTGGTTATTCAGACTGGAGTTGAATTCAAATATCTGCTTTTGTTTGCGTGATAAAAATAATCTTAGAGGTTCTATGGCTATAATGAAAAAACTTATCTGTGGACAGCAGTATGAGACTTAAAATTGATAGCTATATCTATCTAGTAAGTCACTGTCAAGATCCTCAATTCTGACTGCAGCAGAAAAAGAAGAGGTTTTTTACCTTCCTGGACCCTCACTAAATATACTTGCCGTAGCTTCTGGGTTTAGTGGTGTGAGCAGGCAACCCTGAGCTGAAAAACCATGTCAGCAATTTGCTTTTAAAGGAGTGGGTGACCTCAGTTCTTGCATTCTTGTTTTTTTGATTAACCAAGAGCAATGAGGTGAATGACACCTTAGTACAACATGTTTAGGGCAACTTACTTTGGCTGAACATTCTAATTGATTCTGGATACAATATATCACCAATTTTAGATATCTCCTTGATAAAAAATTTAGGCATGATAAATTTAGTTTTGGTAATTCAAGTCTTTAATATGCAATTTGCTGGAAATATTATGACTGTTAATGTTGCAATTGCAAGATATGTTTTCGGTTTATTTGCCATTGATCAATCAGAAAAGTCCTTACATAACAGTTTTCTGAAAATATCTGAAAATCTAATTCTGTCAGAAATCCTCTTCAAATGGAAGATCTGCTGCTGAAATTTCATTGGAGAGATTACAGAGAGGAAACAAGGGCAAAGTTCCCTTCAATGCCATTCCCCTCCCTCCTTCGAGTTTAATTTAAAAAAATAACTTTCACGTTTAATTTAACTTTGCTTTGGTTCTAGTTATAGCATTGCAAAAGAAGCTAAACACATGAACCCAAAATTTCTCTTTTCCTTCTTGGGAAATTTCAAGTTGTTAGGGTTTGGTTTACAGTCAGGTAAATTTCAAAAATAGGGAGTGTGTTAAATGACTGTTACATCTTTCTTCAATTTCTTTAATGATTAAGTGGTATTTCAGAGTGTGGGGGTTTTTTTGGTTGGTCTGTTTTGTTTTTTAGTGAAGGCACCAAATCAGCATAGTCTTTTTCTTGACACTAAATATTTAATTTATTTGAATTATCTTTTCTGAAGCTATTCAGTGAGTTTCAGTAACACAGCAAACTTTATTCTCTTCCATACAGGACAACAGCAGGAGTCTTCTATCTTACATTGTCTCATATTATTTACGTAACTTTGATGAGGTGAGTGAGAATTAATTCTGCTCTGTTAAATTCAAATTAAAAAAAACCCAACAGTAAATTAGCTCTTCTGCTGATGAGATGAAGAAATGTGCACGAATATTCCCTGTGCTTTCAGTTATATATTTTAGTATAGTAAAAAGTAATGAGCAACGTATAACTGTTCATTTGTGGTTTTGTCAGGATGCTGGAAGAGAACAATGCATCTTTCCTCTTCCGGACCCACAAGATCTCTTCCAGGCTTCGCAATTGAAGTTTGATGATTTTCAAAAAGATCTCCGCAAAATGAAAAAAGATTTGCGAGGTACTGAACCTAGATTAAGTGCTAACTATATGTTACTGATATATCCCTGCTGTTATTGTTTGTAACGTTTTTAGACATTAGATGATACTCTAAACATATTTGTGCATTTTTGACATCTCAGTTACTATTTTGTTTCTTTAATTTTCTTTTCCATAACTGCTTAAGCAATAACTACTAATTTTCTGTAGATAACCTGAGGTTTTTATGTTAAACATCAAACCAGTTAGGTCAAATCTTTTGTTTCAAAACCAAAGCAAAACATTAATTTAGTTTTTCATTCTTGCAAGCAGATTTCAATGTCTCTCACTATAAAAAGAATTGCAAAGTGTTGGACCACATCCATGAAAAGAAAAATAATCACCTCCAAATACTATCTAGCAGATACAATAATATGTATGACATGTTGCTAAGGACATCTAAAATAACTGGACTTTACTGAAAGGTTTAAGATATATTTGCTAGACTTTAATAAAAGACATGTATCACACACATTTCCTAATAACATGGGGAATCTAAGCACTAGGTCTTTTTTGCCAAAAATCTCTGCTAGACTGGTCAGTTATGTATCATTGTGATAAATCTTGGAGAGAAAATCCAAAACAAGGTGTGAAATGATCTTTATATTACTGTTTCCTTGCTGATTTTCAATGCCATGAGGAATGGTTTGGTAAGCCATCCCTGAACAACTCAGTTTGGGAGGTTCTCTATTAAAAACATAACACGCTAAATGATATCTGACTTCCCCTTCCTTTTCCTATCAACCTTTCTGTTTGGAAATTTTAGAATTTATTTTAAATATTTTGAGATAACGCTTGAAGCTGTATCCAGGCCACTCAGTGTGATACTGAGGAGCGAACTGCAGCACCATCCACTTGCTGCCTTGAACAATCTAGGGAGCAAAAATCCCCCAGTTTAGCCATGAAAACTTATTTCTATACTTCTTGCAACTTCCAGATAATCTCAGGGCTGATCCAAGCTTGATCATGTAGAAGAAAGATACTTAGGTCTTACTGAGAAAAGGTATTTGAATTCAAGCCCATGTTAACGAACACCCATGGGACAGATTTTATTCCTCACAAATTCACTAAAAATGTTTTCATGGAGATGAAAGGTTAAATACTTTTAGATCAAGGTCAAAATTTGCACACAGGCATAAATCTCTTGTGGAATAAATCCACACTGTGCAGTGATCAAAGCAGGGGTTCTGTTAAAATGGAAATTTCATGCTTCGCTTTGCCATCAGGCTGCAGTTGAATTCTTTCTGTGCTTCCAATCCAGCCCTTAGGCTGGAGTCTCTGTTGTCAGTCTGTTCTGTAGTTAATGAAACTGAAGAATAACTACAGACACCATCACTCTTTCCTATTCCCTTTGGTACACTCTCTATTGGGGAAGCATAAGACCTTCTCTGCATCCTCTCCTGGAAGTGACAATTGCAATTTCAATACCAGACTGCAATCTCAGTCATGATTTTATATCAATCTTGAGACATTCAAAGCTACTTATGTTGGCTCTCTTTTCCAAAGAAAAGTGTAACACTAAATTAAAAGTAATTTATGTTAAAAGATTTTATGATTGTGAGAGCATACACTAAAAATTCTGGGTATTCCAATAGCTTAATTGTTGTAATACTTTGTGAGATTGAATAGCCAGTAATTTTTAAATAGAATACAAATTTTAACTGAATGGATAAAATGGCTTCAAAGTGAGTTTTTTCTATACATTTGCTTTAAGTACACTACCAGACTTTACTAAGGCACATCTGGAACCTTATGAGTTACTAGAGCTAGCAAGTGCCTCATTAAATGACTGAACAGGAAGAGGGCTGTAAGATGCTGAGAAAATTCTGACAAAATCCTAAATATTATCCTATCCTTTTGAAGTTAGTAAATGAGTATTGATTTGTCCTGGGAAACACTGACTTTAAAATAAATGCCCATGAGTACATTCCAGCTTTTGAGATGCAGATTGTAACCGTGGACCTATATTCATCGATAATTAGATGAAAGATTTCATGAGAGGATTTCACCATTTGGTGGGGGTGGGGTGTTTGCTTTGTTCTATGTCACTGAAAAGCTGAAAATTTCACATAACATTGATGCGTGCAGTATGAACATTTTAAGGGTATTCTGTTCATGTTAGTTTCAAATACCCTGGAAACTATGCAGTGAGATCATGCTTGTTACAATGAGGGAAGGGGGCATTGGTTCACCCAGGGAAAAAAAAAAAAGCTACTGAAGATATTTTATTTCTGTCTTAAAAAACTTTCCATGGTCATTATTCATAGGTAAACTTCATTCCAGAAAGATCGTTTCATAAAATTTTGGAGCCATTTAAAGAAAAAAAAAAAACACCAACAAAAAAAACCCAACAGAAAACCCACAAAGAGGAGAGAGGTTATTATTTAACAAAATAAAAGTGTTTTATAACCATAACAATAGCAGTTCATTCTAGCACTGCTTTATTTTTCCATCTAAAGATGTCAGTAGTATACACAGAGACATGCAGGTATAAGTAGTCCTTATGATTCTGTAAAATAATTTCATTGACATGCTCTTTCACAGTTCTGATTTTGGTCTTATGTTTACATTAGAGTTGTTATGCTTGTTGTTTAAAAAGAAAAAGGACTCATGATGTTCAAACTGCTATGCTTTCTTCCCTTTTTGAACGTAGAGTCTATTGTCCATTTTTATTTTTTTATGAACTATATACCTTGCAGTTTGTAAAATGTTGCAAAAGAAAGTTTCTTCTAACATTTCAGATTAAAAGTGCAAATCCAAAAGACTCTCAGAAGCAAGTGCCTGTTCCAAGATGAATAAGACAGGATTTTTTTTTTTAATTATATAAATCCCAAGGATAAAATTTATATACTAGACTTTTTGTAAGGTATAAGACCAACAAACAGGTAGATCCTTTTATTAATGAGTTTGGCTCCATCTGTTGCTCCCAGATTTCACAGCTCTCCGGGATTCCAACTTTAGCCTTTTTGACTTCAGCGACATATAGTTTGTTAAGCAACTTGATCTGCTTTTGATCTCTCCTGGCTGTCAGCAGCGTTCCTTGATGCAGTCATGCCAAGCAATGACTTCTGTTCCTATGTCATTCCACAGCAGAAACTTTAGCACTTGCCACATGACTTAAATCAACTCACCATGTAAAGAAAATTGGGCATCCAGGGTCACAGGAGCAGTGCGTGACTCTCATTGATTAGTACCCCTGTTATATAACCATTGCTATCAGTATGTTTTTCTAGACACTTCAGAATGCTCTGGGTAGGGCAGAAAGATGTGGAAAACATGTATTGACTCAGCTAATGGTCTAATCCTCTCTGTTCTGAAACTCTCTTAAGGTAAAATTTTCATCTAGGAAAGTGTTGGATTTGTGTCCCGTGAAATTCTTTGGGAGATGTACTTAATTTAGAAAAGAACTAGAACATCAAAATACCATTGAGAGTTACAGTGCTTATGGCAAGTTAAAATGTTTAGAAGCTATTCTTTGGCAACACATTAACATTTTAGCCTTACAGTACTAAGTTTATTCTTGCTAATCAAAAACTAATTAATCACTTGTCACTTATTGCAAAACTTTCACTGAAGCTCTGCTAAAAAGGGAATTAGAAACAATGTTAGGCATAAAATAAATCTGACTAGCAGAAGAGATTAATAATACAATATAATGCAGATTGCTATAAAACTGAGTTGAAGTCTCTACTTGTTTATGTGTCATAATGTCATGTTTAATATATTTGACTGAAAACTGATTCCAAGTAATAATTATTATAATTAAACATTATTTTTCTAGTGATGCTTTCTTTTTCTATTCTCAGTGTTTACAACTCATTGAAAAGTCTTCATCCAAAAGAAGCTAGGCTGTGTGGCCCAGTACATCTCTCTGATTTGGAATAACTGTGACAGAGAATGTTTATAAAGTGTTAAGTATTTGCAGAACAATTTGTATTTTAAAAGTATGTTCCAATAAAATCCCCACCGTAACTTGGAAAAATAGATGTTCCCTGTTTTTGCAGTGCTTCTTAGTCACCTAAGATTACCTATTCAGCTTGAATCTGCTGGTTGTAGTGCTGTTATGTGCTCTTGTGTTTAACACTGGCTCTGTAAATGAGAGCACTGGAAGTACCATGCAGTGCAATAGAAAGACTTTTAAAAGCTGTCTTTGGGATGGGGTCAATGTGGCATAGGGGGCTAGGACAGTAAATAGGCATGCTAATCATTCCTCTTGCTTCAGTAAAGGTTACCCCTAACACCTAGAAAGAGGCCCCAACTCTGAAAATGCAGTTGAGCTGTAGTTTGAAATGGAAGTTGTCCATGAATAGGAAAATCTGTATCTAGTGTTACTTTCCAAAATCAGAATGCATCCACTGTTAGTTCTTTCTTAAGTAATATTCATGTTTACAGGCTAAAATAAAATAAATGCACCATTCTATTTTCATGCCATCCCCTCTCTATCTTGCACACACATCCTTCCATCTTTTCGTCTTCCCAAGACTGTTTCCATCACAGTTCTGATTACAGGGCTGAGACTTTGGCAACATTTCAGTGCCAGTTTTTGATCAGGAGCAGGAGCGATATTAATTTCAACTTCAGTTAATAAACTTGAGCAGCCTTAAGCCCCACTTCAGATGGAAAAGAAAGGAAGAGATTGCTCCCCTAAAGAAGGGCAATCCCAGGATTGATTGATTTTCCTGCTAAAGAAGTCTTGAATCTAGTTTGGTGATCCATCTTTTAAACAGCTAAAGTTTGATGAAATAAAGTGTACCCTAGGAGGTTCCCCCAAAACTTCAGGGCTTTTTTTTAACTTTTATTTTTTTTCACTGACATTTCAAATTCCAAGAGAACACAGGTCACTGGAGGAGAGAACTGAAATGGAGAAAAATTTTTACTCTTCAGAGTTTGAATTCATTGCATCATTAGTTCTAAGATACTTTGAAATGTTTGTGGTTTTGTTGTTCTCTGTCAATAGTTTTGATATAAAAGTGAATGAAGACTTTTCATAATTAAGAAATCTATGATTTTTCTTAAATAATCCATAGATACACATTTTGCTGAAATGATGCTTTCAGTCTTTTATAATAAAATGTCAAATCTCTCAAGATAACTAATAGCAAAATTATACAGCAATATTAGCTGTTTTGGTCAATCTTAAAGTTCTCTCTACAGTCCACTTTTACAGAAACAGCTATTGTTTTAAGCAAATTAAATCTTTACTTTTGCCTACTCATTAGCAGCTGTGCATCCACATATTCTAGCTGTTTGTTCAGTTATCACTGAAAGGGTTAATTGCTGCAGCTATGCAGCATGTAGACTCCTAAACCTAAACCAGATGTAAACTAAAGCCAGGCTTTCAGTCAATCTGTGAGTCATATTTTACTGTCCTTAAAACTCCAAACAAGGAGCTGTCTATGGAAGCCCTTGAAGACTCAGCAGTTCTTAGTGTAAGTCATTGCAATTCACAAAAAAAAAAAAAAAAGGCAAATTAAGAGCTCTTTCTGTATTTGTGGCTGAGTTCATCAGTTTGCCATTTGAGGAAACCAGTATCGTTTCCTTTAGGTGAAGTCTAAGCTTTCTTTTAAAGTCACAGGTTGCAGTTGTAACGAATCCAGAAAGCATTGAGGAAGTTGTGAAAACACGTTATGCTACTATAAATTTTTCAGACAAGTAGGACAGAGAAAACGTCACCTGTTTTCTCAGGTACGGAGTCTCGGTACTCAGAACTTCAGAAAATTAAGGATGAAATTTCAAAAATTTATTAAAAGCTTAGAAACAAATAGTTTATTAAGTCTTAATTAAACTTTTGCTCTCAAGTATATTCAACAACCCTGAAAATCCACCTGAATTCTATCAGAATTTTGTAGATAAGTATGTGGTTTCAGAAGTAGTTAACAGAAACAGCCTAATGAATCTGATAATTACTTATGCAAGATAATTCATAATTCTACTTGCTTTCCTTTTGGTTTTATTTTTCTGGATTGTTGTTGTTCAGTTTGGGTTTCTTGTCTGCTGGTTTGGTTTTCGTCTTGATTTAGTTTTTATGGTTTGGGGATGTAGAAAAGAGAAGAATCTTGCTGCCTATTAATATCCTGACCAAAAACAATGCAATAAGACTGAGGAGCAGCTAATCATCTACTCGCAGCTTTTGTGAGCCATATTTTATGATTTGGAGTGATTTGTGTTTCCAAGGGCTAAAATTTAGCATCCAACAGAACTAGCTGGAAAACATGCATCAAAAAGATATTCTGAATGCTGAAAACCTTTTTTTTTCTCCTTTTATTTAAAAAAAAACCGTAAAGTAACTATTTCTGAAAATGAGAGTGGTTGCATTTTAGATTACTTACCAGACTCACTTATTTAAAATATTAGTAAAAAGCACAAAATGTTTTGCAACTTTTCTTTTCCTTTTTTGTATAGATGTCACTTTATTGGTACTGGCTGTTGTGAAATTTTGTCTTTTTAGTATATTGACCTAAAAGAAAATTTAAAAAAAATAGAATGAGCAAGCCAACACAGGAGCTTGAAAAAATGCAATTAATTTTATTTTAACAGAGAATGAGATTAAATTCTTGAAATACTGTATACAGATGGAATTGCAATTTGTTTAAACCTCCAAATTGGTTTTGAACACAGATTTTCACATGAATTTCCAGATCAGGAGCATTTGAGAGATCTGTGTATGTATGCACAAAAACCTACCAGTTTGAATTGCCCAAAATTTAGAAGGTTCTCCCACAGGGATCCATTTTTTTTTTTGCTTCCCTGGAAAATTACATACAGTCCACTGCATCATATGAAATTAGATATACTATTGATCTTTTCTGCTGTTTATATTTTGCTTATATGTTAATATTGATTTAGAGGGTTGGAGAAGGTGTGCCTCTGCCGATGCCAATTTCTGCTTCTACCTAGTGCTTCGCTTTTGTGACTGCCTATGTGGCTCTTCTTTGTGATGTCTTGAATACCTGTCAATTCTTTCATTATAGGAAAATTGAAAATTTACTTAAAGTAAATGGAGTTTAGAAATACGCCAACTTTGTCTAAGTTTTTCAGTTGTATGCACATCTCCCAAGATAAGAGAATAACTAAACCTGTAAGAACAGGAATGATAACAGAGCAAGTTTTGAGTCTGTTGTGAAAAATTGGACAAGCTATTGTTTTAGACAGATCTTGTACAAAGTCATCACAGTAAGTCCCTTTTGCCACCTATTTCTTTGATATGTGCGGTGTTTAGGTGGGCTGTTTCATGGAGATAAATGCGTTTGAGTATGAAGCTGAGGTTAAAAAAAAAAAGTCAAATTTAGGCTGTAGGTATTCTCACATACTTTTTTTGGGTTTTTTGTTTTACCATGTTTTACCTCCACATTTCTTAGAAGTTATTAAATACTTTTCTGACACAAACATTTATTCAGTATCCTATTTCTTCACTTGTGCAGTAATACTGGTAACTATCTGGTATTTTGTATTACTTTCATAAGATCAGCACTTTAAGTTCTTCAGTTACAATGAGGAATAGCAATAGCTCATACAAATAGTGGGGGTTTATTCTCTGGTGACAAATTATAGGACATGATAAATGAGTGCTACATCAAACAGGTTGTGCAGGGAGACCACGATTCCGGTCTGGGTGATCTGGTGAATTGATAAACTTAGGAAGAGCTTACAGGCCTGGCAATCCTTTAATGAAGAAAGCATTTGATGAACCAGTTTGTTTTAAGCATCATAATACTGATATCAGTATAGTAATTATGACAGAATTTGTCAACTTTTAAAGTCTGAATGCTACATATGATATTTTACTCTCTGTAAAGAAAGAGGAAGGAATTTTTGTTCTCCTGTGTTTTCTTCTGGATTTTAAATTACTTAGTGTATGCCATTCAGGAACAGGGTCAAAAATGGACTTGAACTGTTGTTCTTCTGGACATCACTGACTTTAGTCTTTTCAGGGGTGGGAGGGGGGTTTGGGCAGAAACAAACAAAAAGAACTCCACCAAAAGCTAGGGAAACAAAGCTATCATTAACTGCACACCTTTTCACACACCACACATATATGCACAAACAAATCAGCTGTGGAAGGGCTTCCAGCATCTGAATGGTTAAAGAGACATTTCATTCTGACAGTATTACTTTTTTTTTTCCCCATAACAAGTTGAATATAAAACATAGACTATGCCACATTTCCTTATACATTTTTAAATGGGACTGCTTAAGGTTGTTGACATGGATATAGGCTTAGATTTTTGGTGGGTATGAGTCTTTGTAAAATCTACAATTCTGTCAAATTGACCGAGAGAACAGGAGTTCAGCATGAGCTGCAGGCATTAATTCAAGAGAGTATAACTCTGTACGTTTTTCTGCAGTAATAGTGTCGAGTCTTCTGTTGCCCCAAATTAAATTGGGGGAATTGATCGGGGGAACAATTGGATAGTTGGTGGAAATATGATGGTACACCTTGCTAGTGAATAATCTGTGTCAGAGGTGCTTTAGGATCCAGCTTCTCTGTCCTGGTCTCTAATGCAATAAAAACCAAGCTGTCCTTCTCCAAGGTCTTTCATAGATTTCAAGCCATGAGAACTGTACTCTTATAATCTTTCACTTTAATCTTTTTGCACTATTACTTTTGAACGAGGTAAAGTTCTTCTACTGCATCTGTGGTTTTATCAAATATCAAGCCCTCATTTGGATTTACTCACAAAATTAAGGTCATTCCTACTATTTGGTGCAGCTTCTGTTCTGAACATTGTTTTGATTCAGGCACTGTCACCTGGGGCCAGGTATACCAACATGACATGGAATCTCAGTTTGCAATTTTGTTCCCATAAAATTCTGTCCCCTAAATTTGTTTTCTTCAAAATAATTAAATACTTTTATAAATTTTTGATATCACTCATTTAAACTCATGTACTGGCCAAAATTTATTTGTATATTTTGGTTAAAAATATTTGGCTGGGAACATAACTGTTCCTGAATATATTATCATAGTGTTTGTACTTGAAGTAGTGTATTTGAGGCACATACTTCAGCAGTTTCACTGGCTGTGAATTAAATTGTCTTTTATTACAGTATGCAATGATGTGTCATCCTAAACTAATCTGTTACTTCAATTTCAGCATGTGAGACAGAAGCAGCAAAAGTTTATCAGCTATCACTAGAAGAACACCTCCAGCCTTTCAAAGACAACATGGAGCAATTCATTAGTCAAGGTAAATAATGAAACGTCACTTAACCTTTTCATGACATTTCAAAGGAAAGTTATGGGAACAATGTTTATACGTTGTGGGAAAGGGACTGTTTATTTTGGCATCATAGAAAGATGTGGATTAGTTTAATCAGATGCCACACAGTTCTAAAAGATTTGCAAAATGATTCTCTTGTACTGTAGGTGACTCACTCTCTTTTGCATGACAGCAAAGACAAATGCTATTGGCTTCAGTGTGTGATCTTCTGATAAGTTCAACATTCCAGTAGAAAACAAATTTGCAGCCTTTGTTCCTTGAAAAATTGTTGAAGCTGGATCTGTTTCATTAACTTTGTTCCAAAGAGATAATTTTCTTGTATGCGCCAAAAACATGGAATAAGCATGGCAAAAGTAGTTAAAGGTTTTTTCAGGGAAAAGGCAAATCCGTATGAAATACTTGGATGTGATTAATGGAAAATACTGCAAGAGAAAATATCTTTGATTGACTGGCACCCTGAGTACTGACTGAAGAATACTTTAAAATTAAATAGACTATGCTTTACTCGATCTTTCTTTGACAAGATTATAGGAGATATGGTATATCAGAGCATTTCTTGAAATACTACTCTGAAAGAGTATACTTTCTATTGACCAGTTTGCTTTTTGATACAAGTTAGAACTCCTGAACAGGCAAATTATTTGAAAATTCTGTTTCTGGTACTGATTCAATGGAGATGTCAGTAATTTGTCAGCCTAGAGATGTGTTAAAAAGCTTATATAGATATCTTTATTAATTCAATGTGCTTTATGTTTGAGAGGCCAGTAAGATATGCATTTGTCTCTTCCTGGTTAGAGTATCCAAAGTGACCCTCTATCCAAACATTATAAGAAGGTTTGGGTTGGAGGGAACTAGACTGGGTTGCTCATGTGTTCTGTGTATTGATCTATGCTATAGAACTCTCAATTACAGTGAATAAACCGAGCAAACACATCATTTTGAATCATCAAACGTGAACCGATGTTTTCTGACAAATATATACTAGCCAAATCTGGCAAACAGCATGATGTGACCAGCAATAATAGGTATGAACTGGTTTAAAACTGGATTCTTATTATGTACCTGACACAAATATGACAGCAGTGGTATGATTAACCATGTAGCAAGTGTTTTGTGTTAGGTTTATATTGTTTGTATGTATGGATGGCAACATTCAGGTCACAGATCTCTGACAGAGATCACTAGCAGTGTTTTGTAAATCTTGTCATATGTTTGCGTGTGAACATTAGTAACAGAGTAGCAAATCAAACATGAGGCTTTTTCCTGGAAGTGTTCAAGGCTAGATTGGATGGAGCTCTAGTGAAAAGTGTCCCTGTCCATGGCAGAGGTGTTGGAACCAAATGATCTTTAAGGGCCCTTCTGACCCAAACCTTTCTATGACTCTGTGATTATATTTCACCAGACATCTCTTTGTCAAATTTCTTTTACTTCTTTGAGAAACCACACTTACAGAAATATCTGACTTTATACTTTAGCTTACTGTGGGATTTCTGACTACACCTTCCAGAAGATAATTCTGTATAAGCTATACAGTGATCTGTGCTGTTTCTATAAGGATATGCAATTTTCTTTCTTAATCATGTGCCTGTACTTCAGGAGAATAAGGAAAAAGAAAAAAATATTAACAAATAATATCAGTAAAAATATCACTGTCTCATTTTAATGAAAATAATTGGAAATATGTATTGTGAACACAGTGAGCTGTGACTAAACATTTTCTATATTTTCTTTTCTAAACCACAAGGCCTATTATGCCAAATTCTGTCCCAGTGTAAGAAAGACAAAGGTTAACATATAGGAAAAAAGAATCCCTGGTTAAGTTCCAAAAATAAAGTAATTTAAATACCTTTCATTATGAAATCCTTTGTTTTTACTTCATGGGATTGAATTCAGACTTGAAAGAGACCATGTTTAAAGCAGGATTTCTCTTTCCTGTTCAGTGTTTGACAGGCTTTTGATGTAGATATTTTTTCTAAGGGCTTTTGTTGTTTATGTAGACATAATCGATGAGTCTTTTCAGCTAGACTGCACACATGATCATTTAGAAAAACAGAGGGACAATTCTTGGCACCTTTTGGGGATTTTTGTTTATATAACATATGCTCTGGGCAAAGAAAAATCAAGCTTAAAGTTTTTATCTTTTCAAGTTCCAGTTTCTCTAAAGTCAGAAAAAGTTTTAACTTATAATTCAGATGAAAAGCATTTCTCATAAGGTTGAATAACTTGGCATGTTTATATGATGCCTTTTCAGAGTAGATAACTTTTGTGTGTAATGGGACCCAAAAGTTCAAAGTAGCTAGTTATTTACAGCATATTTGCTTATACTGGTTGCTAGCAGCTAAAATGGAAAATGGTTTTCCCATAGGCAAGAAAGTTTGGACATCAAATTAAATATCCTTGGCAAGGGGTTAGAACAGCTCTGCTTTATAAGAATCGTTACTGTCATGTGCAGTTAGATAACTTTGAATTACGTTACTGCACCTAGTCTAGCTGATTGTTACTGATGATGTATTAATAAAAAAAATCTTTTTATAATGTTAACACTTATTAGATTCAGCAGAGGAAAAACAAGTTTGTATGTCTCTAGCTTACTTGTGAAGGTGGTTTCATTTGAAAGCTAAAGAAGGGATAGAGGCAAGAATGTGTTCAGAATCCTAATGTTTTCAGATGAAAATGCTAGTGGTATACACAATGAAGGCTGTTCAGCATTTACCTTGCCAGTCAAGTCAGTAGACTAAATAATTAGCATATCATTAAAGTATGCAAATTAGTGACAGGATGTCAGTCCTTTTTCTGATGAACTTCAGGATCATTCTTAAAATGATCATTGTACTTAAAAGAAGATTAAACTAACTGTCCTGTCCTCTCTACATTGGCATAGTGGATATTTGTGATTTGCAAGCATGAGTTATCCTGTGCATTGGATTTCTGCCCCAAAACCTTCAAGGCAATCATCTCTGTTCTTCCATGTTTTCCATTCTCTTTTTTAAAGTCCACCTACTGCAAATGATCAATCATATAATGTGGTTCTCCTGCTCTTACAAATGTTAGTATTTTTTTCCAGATCTTCTCCATAGCCACGAGGTTTTAAAAGGAGGAATTAAAAAAGCTACTTTAAAAAAAGGAAATTGGAGAAATATTTTCAGAAAATTCAAGACTTTTCAAAATTATATTATTTGTTGCTTAGTTTGTTACAACTGTTACTGTAAGAATTTCCAATTTGTGGATACATAGGGTTACAAACACATGAGAGATCACATCTACCAGTTTAGAAAGCTTCAGAAATCACTTGTTGTCCTGGGGGAAATGTGTCTGACACACAGGACAGTGGGGAAATGCTGAGGATGATAATCATCATGCAGTCTGTAGAGGAATTTCATTAGCAGTTAGTAATCCTTTAACCTTGTCCCCACTTGATAGAATAGCCAGCTCATGTTGAAAGAATTGTGCGTGCATGAACCACAAATGATTCGCAGTCCCCAGGTTTTAACTGTGGTTAACTTTGCAGAAAAAAGCAGTCTTTGAGTGTTTGCTGTTGGGACTCTGTCTAGGCTGTGCATTCTTGTCAGCTTGATAAGGCAGGAAACTTATGATAGGCGGCAGCAACCATCACTCCCCCAGAATAGTAAGTCTTGTTTCAGACATGGACTTTACACTTTAGAAAAAACATTATGCCATAGGAAATACAGGCATTGTTTGCAGAAGTAAAAACTTCTAATGTTTGGCTAGTTCATCTAAAAAACATTGAGAATAATTTCAGTGTGATCTTAAGTTTGGGACCATAAGGTAACTATTCAACCTTTGGTTCCTTCTAGCCTGTATTTTGCAAAGTTCTGCAGTTATGCTATTGTTAATGAATACCAGGTCCAAGTTTTGTTCTGCTGGACCTAATACAGACCCTTCTCCAGATCTAAATTTTGGTTACGTCCTCATGGTCTTACAGAATAAAGGTGCTAAAATTGACATTTTGGATGAACTGTTGGTAACAATCTCCCTCTTTTCCCTGGAAGAGCATTCAGGAACCTGGTTTCCAATCTGCTAGTAAATGAATGTATAAATCACAGTGTGTTGTATTTATTGCTGCAGCCAGATAGTTGGCTGTGACTTGTTCTTTTAGGTCAAGTAGCAAAAGGCTGTGCATCATCAAATGATGGATTGTGAATGAGACTGAAGCATTAGACTGAATCTTGGATAGCTGCATTAAGTTTCTGGCTCCAGAAGTATTGTAGAAGATTGCAAAATGAGTGCTGCTAGGGTAATCTAAATTCTGGCATTTTCTACCACAGAATGATTGATTTTGCAGATTCCATTTTCTTTAAATGTTGTTTTTATAATTTGATTAATATAAGGGAGAACATAGCAGTACTGCCTAAGTTTTCTAAAAATAATTTCAGGAAAATATGACTGAAAGTTGATTACAAAGATATATAAATAAATATTTTTTATTTTCTTTGGAAAAAATGAACAGAACATTAAGAACCCGGATATTGATAGACTTATGCAGGTACAGTGACTTTAGTTATTATTATTATCATCATCAAAATATACTTATTACTAAAATTAAAGAAATCTTTGGGTTTTATTTCAGAGGAAAATATTGGAGGGATATGAAAAGTGAGCAACCTAAAGTCATTAGAACAAAAGATGCATGAATTCAACTTAGGAAATTTAATTTTATGAGTGTTTTATATTTTTATGCTAGTGTTCTTTATGTTGAGTTATTGAGGGAGATTTTAAAACTTGTTCTTTGAGTGCTGAAAGTATTTTTTTAATCTCACACTGACATGTTAATGCTGATAAATAGTTTAATGTCAGCATGTTATAAACTTGTCCCTACCTCAGATGTCAGCACCTCCATGGGCATGCATTTTACATTATAATGCTAATTCAGATTATGTTGCTGCAATACTGGATAGGCTCCACTGAGTTAACCTCACCTTGCTTCAAAGTCCGTGAAAGACCAAACTTTTAGACTAGGGCTGGCAGATCCAGCCTTTGGCACAGGATCTCATTTAATCATTTTTGTAGGCATCTATACAGTGGTTGCAGATAGCACAGGTGTGGTGAAGTTCAAAAGGTACTTTGGCATCACATGAGAACAGAACAATGCACAAGTATCACAATAGCATGATACAAGTCATCCAACTCAAAACAGTCTGAAAAAAAGTGCATTCTGAGGAAAAAATACTAAAAATCTTGTGGATAGTCTGGGAGGGGAGGAATAATTCACATCTTAGTCTTTGTTCCAGTAAAAATGTATTCAAATAACATTGCTTTTACCACATAGTTCTTGGTACGGAAAAGGAAAATAATAGGACGACATGAAAGCTTAAGCATACTTATACTAAGATGGGTAGCATGGAACATTGCATGGAACACTGAGTGAGGAGCTCAAATCTGCACAACAAACAGTGTTCACTTCTGTGAATGTGTCATGACAACATTATTGTGAGTAGTCACTGAATACACATAACTGTGATGGGGTGATTTTCTGGGGTTTTTTTGTTGTTGTTATGTTTGGGCGTTTGTAAGTGATGAGTTTAGGTCCCACTTCTTTCTCCCTCAATTCAGCTTTTCAATTTCAAGACAGAAAATTTCATCTTTCAAAGGGTGGCAAATCATAGAATGGTTTGGATTGGAAGGGACCTTAAAAATCATCTAGTTCAAACTCCCTACCACAGACAGGGACACCTTCCACTAGACCAGGTTGTTCAAAGCCCCATCCAGCCTGGCCCTTAACACTTGCAGGGATGGGACATCTGCAAACTCTCTGGGCAACCTGTTTCAGTGCCTTATGACCATCTCAGTGAAGAATTTAATCCTTACATCTAATGTAAACCTACCGTCTTTCAGTTTAAAGACATTTTCCCTCTTCTTCTCACTAAATACCCCTGTAAAAAGTTCCTTTCCAGCAATCTCGTAAGTCCCCTTTACATAGTGGAAGGCTGCTATATGGTCTCCCTGAAGCCTCCTTTTCCATCCTTCTTACCACCTTCACTTCCCTTCTATGTACTCACTCCAACAGGTTCATGTTCTTCTTAGGTTGAGGACCCCAAAGCTGAACACAGTACCCCAAGTGAGGTCTCCTAAGAGCAGGGGGTCAGAATTACCTTCCTTGGCCTGCTAGCCATGTTGCTTTTGATGCAGCACAGGATACAGTTGGCTTTCTGGACTGCAGGTACACATTGCTGAGTCATGTTGAGCTTCTCGTCAACAAACACTCTGAAGTCCTGCTCCTCTGATCTGCTCTCAGTGCATTCTCTCAGCCCAGTCTGTTTTTGTGCTTAGGATTGGCCCAGCCCAGATGCAGGGTCTTGCAGTTGTCTTTGTTGAACTTCATGAGGTTCGCACAGACCCACGTCTCAAACATGTCACAGTCCTTCTGGATGACATCACTTCCTTCTAGCATATCAACTGTACCACACACCTGGGGGGTTGTGTTTCCACTTTTCCAGTTCACTGGGAGCTTCACCAGACTGCCACAGTTTCTGAAATATGATGAATAGTGGCTTAGCTGCTTCCCCCACAAGTTCCATCAGGTCCTGTGGAGTTGTGCACCTTCGGGTTCCTTAGCTGGTCTCAGACCTGATCTTCTCAGTCTCCCAATACCTGCCTTTGCCTTCTGCAACTTAGGCAGTGTGGCTGGACCACTTGCTGTTGAAGACCAAAGTAAAATTTTGAGATGAATTTAAAAGAGGGCACAAATAGCAAAATGTAGAGAAAGTTTGCATTTTAAATCATGGCATCAATAGGACTTGAGGGGTTTTTGGTTTATTATTAATATAATTATTAATTTGAAAATGTCTCTTTTTAAAGTCTTTCAGGTTTATTTTTTTAAACTTTCAACAAAGTTCTTGTTTTTGTCATATATTCACTAAGGTTTTTGTCTGTGGTTCCATAAATATTGTTCATAATATATGGACCTAGCATATAATTTGACTTCCTGTTGTGTGAGAGTGCAAGTCCTTGTGAAGTACAATTTGTTAGAATTATGTGTTTATGTTTACGTATACATTTATGTGTTTAACATATAGATTTTGGGGGGAAAAAAAGGAACTTAATTAGGAAAATGTTCAGCATATTGGATGCTCTACCCCAAGTTATTTTTAAGAAACTGGGGTCTGAATGAAGCATTTAAGTGTTTTTTTACATGTATGCTTGAAAACCTTATAAATCAGGGGATAGGAAGCAGATATTCTTCATGTTCATAACCTTCTATAAATTTGTAATAGAAAGTATAGAAGGATGTAAGATTCTTGCTAGGATTCCAGAAGAAATCCTTCTTTATTGTCTTGTAAACCTTTATTTGCATAAAGGTACCTGATAATAAACCATCCAAATGTACTTGGATCTCAAAACTATAGCAGCTCAGGTCTGATTGTATGTCAGAAAAAAAACCAGCAAAAACCCCTAAAAAAATGGCTTCACTTGAAAGTTACTGGAAAGCAGATTCATAGCTAATTATAAACAAATACTAGTTAACACTTTAACTAAAAGAGAGGAAAAAAGCAAAAAGATTTAGGACATAGACAAGCAGATAAAAGGATTCTTGTTGCCTTCCATCTGAGATTACTCAGATGCATTCCTGTATTCAATTACCTGAGAAGATGTGATATTCCGTTAAGAGAGATCAGGAGATCAGAAGGGATGGCAGTTTCGTGCATCTCCTTACTCATAGCCCTTTGAAACTGGTTCAGCAGAAATAGCTTAAATTGCAACAGGGATTGGGGCCAGACGGTGACTACAGACAGTAATCACTGGGTCAAGATCATACCACAAACCAACAACAAAAAGTCCTGATAGAACAAAAGCTCTGACAGGGCATTTGAATGCTGCTTGAGTAGACTTACAAGGTCTACTTGGAATAATTTGTGAATTGGAACCAATGGGTTGATTTGGTTTGTGACTATGCTTTCCTAGTACATTTGCACAGAAACATTGATAATTCCTATTATTAGGTATGAGTCAATTGTTCTCATCAAATTCCTTGTATATTCAACTCTAACCCTAAGTTTTAAAACTTCTTTTTTTTTTTTGTCCGCAAAGCCACTAAGCACAAGCCCCTGTCATAATTCAGAAATTAATGATCGTCTAACCTTTCATGACAGTCTTCCCCCAAACACACTTTTTGGTAGTTTCCATCTAAAACAGCTTGGTTCTTCCCAGTGCCACTTATACCTCAGGCACATAACCCTATTAGATAGAATATGCAAAGAGAAGTAAAAACAGCAACATCCAATAACTGAGGCAAAAAAAAAAATCAGAAATCTATAGGAGGAGAGGGGAGGAAGAAAGATGCTCATCTCAGGAACTTTCTATTGTTTGTGGTATCTTTGCTATTTGACTTTGGTATTTCAAGGTTTATATATATATAGTCTTTAATAGTATGCTAACTGCAAACTAATTAAAAAAAAAACAGTATTATTTTGCTGTTTGCTGAGGGCATTTGGAAGAATATGTACTACCAAGGAGAGTGGAGAAATATCCTCAGGAGCACTGAGAGTTCTTGTAAACTTGAAGCTTAGAACCAAATAGTAGCAGAATAACTCTATGCCCTTGCTTGTGATGGTTGTTCATCCAGTATTTTCTCTGTATCCATTTTCTTTTTGTCCTGGTCACATACTTGATATTTCTGTAGCAGGTATACTCATGGCCTCTATCAGGCACCTCAGGTCTTAGTGGAGTGACAGATGTTCCATACGTTTTTAAGAAAATCTATTCCTCAATTTTGTTTTTAGTTTAGTTTTGTTTGGACTTTTTGGAATTTATGGCTCTGCCAGAGGTGATATTTGGTATATTTCCAAAGCCCCAGCTGCTAGTCACTCAACACCACTGTGGAAAAAAAAAATATATATATATATATATTCTCTTTAAAGATCCTGGTAAATCTGCAACAAAGGTTTGTAAAAAATGTTAGTAATTGTTTTCCTTTTTTTTTTTTCAGTAATAAGGAGTTCTAAAAATTCTGCTGCTTTTTAATAATATGTATGTAACATAGGAGCATAATAATCCCAGTTTAAAATAATTGTTGTATGTCTTCGACTTCCTGGTTAGCTATGAGTCAAATATTTCTTAAGATTTTTTTAAATCCTGTAGAAGAGTTGATATAGTCAACAATCAAACAAGATATTGCAACAAATAGAGACAACAGATATTCTATGCAATATCTGTTCACAGAAAATAATCTGTACTTACAGAAAATAGATATATTCATGCTATTAATGTTTTTAAAATTAGATTTAATGTACAAGGTATAATGATTGCATTCCCACAAGACTAGTAGAGCAAGTTTATTGGACTGAAATGAGAGCATATTTGGCAGTTGTCTTCATTCACAGAGTGGCTTGATTTCTGCAGAGAAATGTCACTTTCCATTGAGGTCAGAGGGGACAATTTGTGTTCAATACATGGTTTATGTCCTTACCTTTGAACATCTTTTCATTTGATTTCATCTTCTAGGTTTATCAAAAAAAAAATAAAAGAAGTCTATTTTTAGAAAAGTGGATGATACTGTTCTGCTGAAGACCAGTATTTTCTAGAATGGCTATGTATATTTCTCACATTTGGTGAGATACTTCAGATTTTCATAAATGCATAGGTCATTTTAGTGCACCTATTTATATATGTGCCTTTGCAGAAGTTTATATGTAACCTTTGCAGGACTCTAATCAAAAAGAATTGGTACAGCAAACACATAGAATAATGGCATGTATCATTCTGGAATGTGGGTATATGCTGATAACAACAGACCATTTGAGACTTAAGTTAATTAGACTTCATTTGTGAGAATTTGTTTGAAAGCTCATTTTGAATTGCATGAAATCCAGTTTTATGCCCCAGTTATAAAACATCAAGCAGTAAATGTAAGCAAATACAAAAAGTGATAAGATAGAAATTAGAACACCTGATTTGAGTGATTTTTGAAGACATACATATGTCCGATAGTTAAAAGAATTGATATAAGAGTCTTAGATACAGTACAGTCTTCTTGCTTGGTAAGCAATGACATAGGGAGAAAGGAATGTGCTTGAATTTTGAGCAAATATATAAAGTTTTTAGGAAGTATAGACCTTGCTCTAAAGTGAGACCAACTTTCAATAATCTGAAGGTAACTTAATGACAAAAGCAGGCAAACAATGTAATGTCATCCAAGAAGGAATTGAAGATGCTTTCAAATGAAAAAGTGTAAAGGTAACTAAATCAGTATATGCTGTAAACAGTTGGTTAAGGTAGCTTTGCTGTGTGACAAGTCATTTTCACTCTAAAGTAATCTGGTTTTGGAGATGGCCATGTTTTTCAGTTTGATCTCAGGTTATTTTTTTACTTTATTACTTGAAGTAGATTTTACAGACTATATATATATCTTCAGGATTATGAAAGCTGCATATAAAGTCCTACATTATATAGAGTGTAGGAAGGCAAACATATAAAACTGTTACCTTTGTTTACTGATGCACTACACATTACATTGAAATACAGTGTCTAGTATTTGTTGGTATGACACAGTCTTCAATAGATTTGGAACAGCGTATTTGGAGGTGATTTAGCATGTTGGTATCAAGGATCCATTCTTATGTGGGGGTTTTAGAAAAGAGGTCATTCAATAAAATATAGAATATTTGGGAAGGAAAACTGACCCAAGAGTGGGAACTCTTGCATCTGTCAGAAAAACTGCAAGCAGTCATTGCTATGGTCATTCACCTGGTGGATTCCAAATATATATGAAAGCAGATAAGGCTACTGCATGACTACAAAACTTATTTCAATATTTTTTCAAAGAAAACCAATAAGGCTTCCTGAAATAATCTTATTTCTTGAAGATGGAGTGTAATTTTAGTGGCAGAACAGAGTGCTCAGATATGCTCAGCTGCCATGGAAATATCCACTGTTCCTGTATCAGCCATTGCCATGGTATGGTCACTATGAAGCAGTTATGGATATTCTCTATTTTTATTTCACCTATTGGAGATGTTCTCTTTTGTAACAGGAAATATGCTTTGGAATGTTCTCCCGAGGTGGACGCCTTTCAGCTGGTATTTGGCACTTAATTGATATAGGCTGCCAAAAGGAAGGAGCCAAACTGCAGCCTTTTATGCAGTCTTTTTACACTTGTGATGAAGTGCTTTGGAGGAAGAAGTGACAGTAAAGATGCATTATATTAATGAAATGATAAAATCTAATGCATTCTGGGACACTTCAACTGAATCCATCATAACTGATTTTTTTCCTCCCCTACTCAAACAGGAAAAATAAGTTGAAAGCAGTTTGCCAGTGGGATTAGTACAGAGTCAAATATCAATAGCTACTACTATCAGGTGATCATATTGGTGCCCTATTCCAGAAGTTATAGAAATCTCCAGCTGCTTAAACATCTAATAGTTATTCCATTATATCCAAGTGATAGTAAGGTTTTTGTGGGGTTTGTAGCGGGAGACTTTCTGCCCTTACTGATTACATCTCAGTGCTTGTCTTCAACTAGCCATTTCGCTCAGCTTTTGGATGTTTACTGTATACTAATGCAAAAGCAGTCATCTGAATATTTTCTCAGAACAGGGACAGATCTCTGAGTATATATTCCACATTTTCTTCTCTTTCACTGGTGCCACCTGTCGTCTTGTGGAAGCAGAATTGTTTTCATACAATTCTTCAACTTTTTCTGTCTAGAAAAATGAGAAAGAAAAAGGGATGCAAAGGAGATGTACACTTGAATAATATCCTTTTGATAATACACAAAATTTTTAACAGTGTCATCACATTTGGACCAAACTACAAGGGAATTCTCCTTCAGAGAAAATTCTTTCCTTGCAAGACTCTTTTTAATGTCAAGGGGTGATTTGATGCAGGGTAAAATCTCTCTTTCTGGGTATAGTAGCTGCCTTATGCATGTCTACTTATTATTTTAAAAAGAAAAAAAAGGCAATATTACATGAACCTTCATCCTTTAGGGATTCTAAAGATTCTTTTCATTGTATAATACTTGTTATCTGTGAATTTTTTAAAAATACAGACACCAGAAGTACACTGGGGTTTTGGTGGGTTTTTTTTGTTTATTTTTGTTTGATTGGTTTAGTTTGTGGGGTTTTTTGGTCTTCTTCTTCTCTGGACCATAGCAACTTTCTTTTTTAATTGAAAGAAAACTTGTGCCAGAGTGGTGATATTCTGGCATGGTTTGATAAGCTTAGGATAATATGTTATGCTTGCACTCTTTCAAAAAGTAAATTGTGGAATATCTGCTCCATTGTTGGTAGGTAAATAATTGTATCTAAGCATGCACAGAACAGTTGAAGTAAAGAAGACCCAAAATTGGCAGCTCAGATGATATTCCATCCCATCATTCCTGGAAATGATAAAAAGAATTATATCCTATGAATATGGCGTATGAACTACAAGACTGTCATAGGCTGGAATATGCTAGGCTCCATTTCTAAGCATTGCTTGACTGAAAGAAGTCCAAATTATATTTTTCAGTAACAGAGGGATTGATTTTTAAAAGTTGTATCCACAGATACTTAATGAATATGTTAATACAGAATTAAATATTTGTTCTCACAAACCAGGGAGTTTTTGCACAGTTTATTCTCTTTAGAACTTTGTCTTTACCAGTCATACCTTGACTTTCAGAATTGAAGTTTGAAGAGAAAAAAAAGTATTAATGAGATTCTGTTAAAACTGCAGCATTTCATCTGGTTTCTTATCCAAAGCAATGCAAGGCTTTCAAGAAAAACTCTAGGTCATCCCAAATTCACTCAGCACCAGGCTCAAGTTCACTCAAAAGGGTTGTGAGCCTGAGAATCCTTTTGAAGAATCTGGTCTGAGTTTCAAGTCAGTATTGAAATCTGCAATCAGGCAAGACTCATGTGCTCTTCAATTTCCTTGAGAACATTTACCCATCTCTCCCTCAAGTTTTCTGTGGTTTGTTGGGATGTGGGGTTTTTTTCAGATTTAGTCTAACAATGATAGAGCCCCAGTCACCAAGCAATGATTACTAAATACAATATTATCTGCTGCAAACAGCAAAGCACTGCTCACCCTACACAGCAGACTGCATTGTTCCTAATAAAAAGTATTTGCAGCATTAGATGATTGGGGAAAGTATAGGGAAATTCCATTTGTGTAACTTTGCTACAAATTTCACATGCCTATTTTAGTGTATGTTTGTAAATTGCTGTGGATTGAAACATTGTAACAGAAAAACAGTGATTGTCTTTGTACCCCAATAATGCCACTGCTTTTCTTTTTTGCCAGATTTAAAATCAGGATTTACCTTTTAAAAGGCAGTGTATCTACAGTGTAAAAAAACTTTTTTAATGAATTGTTATCATAGAGCTACGGAATACAAAATAACTTAAAGGTTTCTTCTTTTTTAGATTTCTATAGAATTTTGTACCATTGACATTTGTTACCAGGACAGTTCAAAGCCTCTTCGTGTTTCAAAACCTAATGACTCTTGAGAATACTAAAATTCTCCTTGCAAATTAACAGGCCAGAAGTCCAACAGACTGAAAAGGGGAACCAAGTACCAAACTAAAAGGCTTCCAGCTAAAGATTGCAAATCTTAAATGGGATTTATGTTGTGTTACCTGAATGACTGCATAAATATGAGTCTCACCTAAGCACCCCTGCACAGAGCAAACTGGCAATTGCTTTACACCTTAGTGATGCCTCAGTTAATATGCATTTTCTTATGGATTTTTTTTTGTATCAGAAAAAAAACCATCAAAGTTAAGTGAAATGGGTACAAACAATTATTGGAGAACACAAGACAGAATTTTTTCACTGGTGTTTGGCAGTGACAGTTTCTTATTTGTAATTTATTTCACGTGATCACCAAATGATCATTTCCTTCATATAAAAAGTCATGTTCTCAATATGGACCTTCTATAGTTCTCGTGTTTCACTAACTGATGGGTCTACAGAGAGGGAAGAGTTTCTTTTTTGTAACTGTCAACCAACTTTTAGAAAAGCTATAAGGCTGAATTCTTCCTGCTTTTCACTTAGCTTTTCCTCCTCTTGGTAGATAAGCTCCCAAATATTTTAAGTTTTTTGAATCCTTATTTAAGGTGTGATTTTAAGTCCCTTTCATGACTTTGTTGTTGTTTATATTACTGAAAGGTTTTGTTTTGTTTTGTTTTTTAATTTTCAAAGCTTGCTGTGAGTTTTGGGGTTTTTTTTGTGGTTATGGTTTTGGATTTCTTTTCAATAGGGTTATTAAAGTCTGTATAGTTTTGTATGTGTGGGTTTTTGTTGGATGGTATTTGTTTGTTTGTTTGCTTGCTGGTGTTTCAGAATTGATCTACATGAGTATACACTCAGGTGGTTCCTATATATTTTACACGTGACATATGTGCAATTAAAATTATCCTGAAACATCTCAATCTCTCATGATGTTACTAATTACTTGATTGTATTTTTACAGCCAAAATAGACCAAGAAAATGAAGAGAAGTCACTGACAGAAGCACATAAAAGGTAAGAGAGAACAGTGCGGTAAAACCTTTCTTTGAAAAATATGTTTTTTAGAGGTTACTGTATTGGTAACCAGCATTATTGTATTTTTGAATAGTGATAGAAATGTACTCTGAAAATTGATATTTATTTATTGATTGTCAGTTTTGACAATTAGGAAAAAAGATGGAAATTCTTTACAGAAATCTTGTGTATGAATCCTGGCTTTCAGAAAATGCATGAATTTTATGTAAAAATAAATTCAGAAGGTACCATTTGGACTGAGATAAAACTGTTCATATTATACTAGAATAATGATGATTTGAGAGATATTGAGCATTCCCCAAACAATCATTATTCATTAAGTTAAACTTACTGTGCTTATAAAATGCCCATTTTATAACAGAGAATGGAAATCTGTTTTAATATACTAATGATATGTATAATTAAATGTGACTTCCTTTGTAGAATTACTAATAGGCCTTCATACACTATTTGTGGCAAAACCAGCAAAATACCTCCTTACATTTCATTACAGATGTGTAGCTGAGTAAGTTTTCAAAATTTTGAACCTCAATGCATTGCACAACTTGTGGTTTTTTCTGATGTTTTGGAAGAGTTCTCCAGATGCAGTGTTTAAATGGGATATATTTTCATCTGTTCCAGCAAGAGATCAAAATATGACCCACACCATTTATAGTCCAGATTTAGTAAAATTGGCAGTCTGTTTGTTTTTCTTTCATAAATATGGCATCATCTTTTTGTACTAGCTGCAACTGCTGCTGAATATATATTAGTGAATATATCTGTTATATATTCCCAGAATTGTGAGGTCTCTCAATAGGATTCCTGTAAAAGACACCACTATGAAGGTTTATGGGGTTTATTATGTTTTGTTAGCCATTCTATGGCCTTGATGCCCAAATTTGCTGCCTGCAGTAACGCCACAGGGCAGTTGACATCTTTCCTAGTACAGCACCACATTTTCTCTCCATTCCCTTGGGCCATGTACTCAGGATAATACCTGAAAAGGAAGCCAAGGGGAGAGTGGGTGTTCTTCCTCTGTCAGAAGAACCTTCTTTCCTACTTATAAGGAGATGGTGGGTCCTTTAGTACACTGGTGGTGTGAGATCCTGATGGGAAAAAATGCAACAGAGGGAATATTGCTTTGGCTTAGTATCATACCTCTTGCTCAAGTAAATGAAAGGCATTCCTGACATTTCTTATGTTTGTTTAGCTGCTCAGTTACATAATTCTTATCCTTAACATTTTCCTTCACAGTAAAATTTTGAGCAAAATACTGCTTTTAGGAGACTTTTGTGATCTCTGCCTGCTCTTTTAAGGAAATTGTTTCCCCTGTGAAAAATGGATTAGACTACAAGTCCAAACTGACATAGATCTAACAATGGAATCTGAAATCTCTTCAGAAATCCTGTGACTCGTCGCTATCTTTTGGTGTCTAATTAATTCTCCATTCTACTCTTTTTCCCAATGAGGCCCAAACCATGGTATCAAAAACTTCTTACGGGTTAATTTAGAATCCACAATATGGGACAGGAAAGCAAACTGCTCCATGGATTCTCATTCACCTTAGTCTGCTGCTTCTGACTTTTCCTAAACCTTTCTTGTCCTGCTATGTTGTGTGTAGCAGCTTCTTTTATATAGCTTGTGAAGGAAAAAAAATTGGCTTCATGGTTACTCTTTACTGTGAATATCTAGCAAGGATATTCACAGGCACAATCTTTTGTGGAACATATGAGGATTTATGCTAGGACCACATCAGAACAAAGTCATTTTTTACTAGTATCTAGGTTATATTTTCTTTCTTCCTTCCACCTTCCTACTGAAATTCTTGATCAAGTTAGTTGTATTTGTTAAAAAGCTGAAGACAACTTCATGTATCATTTTAGTATTATGTGTAATTATTTCACTAAGATTTTTAGTTTAGCTTAGAAATAAAATACTTGGGATCCTTTTTGGTGGGGGTGGGTGAAAAAAGATGATGAGAGCTTAAAAAGCTAAATAAAAGATTAGTTACATTTGAGTAATCATAGGTAGAATAGCAGTGACTAGACAAGCAAGTAGTGCAAGGAAAAGTGATGGATTAGATGGAGCAAAGTTAATGTGATTAATGTGCTTGGATTTTCCTTGCTGAAGTGGATAACTTCAGCCTGTGTATAAGTCCAGGTCTACGGCATGAAAGCATTTATTTTTTAATTCTTTTATTTTTTTTTTGTGTGTGTTAGTTTGGGCACAAAATATTAAAGCCGATGTCTCCATTAAAATACAAAAGTCTAAAAGAAAAGCTCTCCTAGCAATAACAAAAAAAAACTTTCTGAAATGAATAATGATTTAGGGAATATGCAGCCATGTGTATTTTTAAAAAAGCCCAATTGTGCAATAGATGAGCTGAAATGGAAAGTTAATCTTACACACAAAATGAAGACAAAGAAAACGGAATGTCTGCTCCAGGGACTCCATACAGTGCATAGCTGTTCATTTGTCACAAGTGAGAAAATGTTTAATCAGTTTTGAAATGATGTATTCTCTCTTTATTTATCGTGTTTAGTGACTTTAAGAGTGTCAGTATGTAAAGTGTTTATCCAAGGAATGGATTTCTGGCACATGGATAAAATGAAAAGTGAAATGTTTAGCTCGCAATAGGCATATGTTCCAAGATCTCTCTGAGTAAGTATCCTGAGATGAGAAGAAAGCACACAGGTCTGTGTTTATCTAGCTTACGCAAGCAGACAAGGAAGGCTCCAGCCTGGTATTAACACTGAAGTGACATGGAATGTCTTCACCAAACCCCAAACAATGACATCATTCCCTTAACAATATTGATAAAGTGTAATAAGAAAAAACCTGGCACTTTCCAATTAGATCCTCATTGCTAAATGCTTGAGAAACTGGGAAATACTTGTCAAGTTAAAAAAAACACTGGTTTGGGGAGAGGTGAAAAGAATAAAACAGAGAAGAGGGAGTGAAGGGCAGGGGAAAGAGTTGCTTCTATATTTTAGGAGCCCTCAATTTGGTGCCCCCCCCTTTTTTTTTTTTTTTAAATTCTAAATTATGTCCTCAGTCCAAGACTCATAGTATATGGTCAAATCACATAGCTGTGTATAACACTTAAATGACTTTTTAAATAAAATTTAGCATCTTTAAAAACTGGGAGACAGTATACTTTCCACAGAGGAACAAATACATTCTCTGTTTTCTCTAGTTTCATTTACTTAGCTTTAAATATCTTTAATCTTTCAAGATGTGATTTTATTTAAGCAGCAAGAAAAAATTGATAGCATTATTGTTTTCAGGTATGTTCAATAAAATTTTGGAATGAGATAGACTTTGATCGCAGTATCCACAGCAAGTAGAAACCAAGACTGCACCAAAATTATTATCCAAATAATATGACAACTGATGCCTTGTTTACCGTGCTAGAACAAAAGGCAGTAGCAACTGCAGCACCATAATTTTGCAGATTTATCATCAGAAATGAGTTAGTTACTCCTCTTGCACTTCATTTCTGAAGAAACAGTAGCTAAACAATCAGATTAGAATTACTAGAAAACAGCATTACTAGAAATGGTGAAGCTGAAGGTCTTCTAATACTCTGCCTTGTTACTTGAATAGCTCTACAGGAATAGCATGCAGCTTTATTACTTTCTTATAATACCTGACCCAGTATTGAGTTCTCATTTTCTTGGAAGGTTTCCAGATTCATGTCTTTTTTAGAAGAAAATAAATCCAGACTTGTAACAGTGATCTCTCTGCCTCTGAAATAGTTAAGATTATCTTTTTTTTTTTCCCCTTTACCTGCAAACATTCATGTCTTCTTGGAATAACACCTTGTGAATTATTAAAAAATTGAACTGGAGGTGTTTGGTTTTTGTATCTGTGATACAATCAGATGATCTCCAATTTTTCCTACTATCTCTCAGTCTAACAATGAAGCATCAGATTCTAAATTTGGTGCAGTAGCACTGAAAATTGCCCAGTTACTGATAATTCATGTAATTTACTCATATTGCAAGAGACAATGTATGCTGAGAATTGCTTAAAAATACTACAGATATTTTTTTTTAATATTTCAGATAGTATAACCCTGCTTGAAGTGATAACATAGGTCACTAAGTCAATAGTCCCATGTATTGGTGGCTTGAAACAGTTCACCTGTTTTTCGTGTTGTGATGCCTAATGAGAGCTGGAAAGACAAAAATGCTGCTGTCTGTAATAGCTTTCTGTTCATCACTGATTTAAAAAAATAAAATCCTAGAATTTAATCTTTTATTTAGTAAATCTCAATGCATAATGAGAATGTAGATTTGTTTTATAAAAGATCAGAGGACTTTGTCTTTTGACGTAAGTATCAACTGGGGAATTTAGGATGTGTGTGGCTCAGTATGGAATGCTCATCTTTCCATGTCAGGATATTTTTATTTAGTTTATTTTATACTTTGCTCCCATTACTTGCACATTCCAGTGATTTTTAGGCTTTTAAGTGCTTCCTGAGTGCAGTCTCCCAGGCACCTCTTCTGTTTTCAAGACTTTTAATAATCCAGTTAGAAATGTGTTGTGGCTTTCTTTTGCTGTAGCAACAAAATGACATTAATTTTGAAGATAAATGTTTACTTTTAAATTCCCTTGGGGAAAAAAAAGTACTCCCTGACAACACTCTTTGCAGACTTCCATTGGCTTCACTGAACATGAGACCTAGGGAGGAACAAAGTTTACACCTGCTTATGAGTTGACAAGTTGATGACACTTAGAGAAATAGCAGACAGTATGGTACAATGGCACTGCTGAAAAGCAACACCTCGAAATGTAGCACCTAAGTCTGGTAATCCTTTAAAACATTAAATGTTCCTCCCGCCTCACTACCCTCCACACAATGTTTTGGATTGTTTCCAAAAGTGAACTGTAAAGTTAAAGTGAAAATTGAGTTAATGATTGAAATAAACTGGTGAAAAGCTTAGAAAGGAGAGAGGTATGTAGTTAAAAAGAAACAAACCCCAAAACAACAGCACAAAACTTTTAACTGAAAGGCAAGAATACGTTCTTGGACTCTTGTCTTTCACTACGCTTTGGCCATTCATCCTTTATTGGATCCTTTACTGTGATGTCTCTTTTCTCGCTGTGTGGCTCCCAGCATGCAGACTTGAATTGCTTTTGGTAATACATTTCAGACTGTAGGTATACATTAGTTGGATCAGCAGAAAGTAAATACTTGCTGAGCAAAGGAAATGTGTATAGAAGGAGCTTACAGACTGTTAAACAGTTTGGATCATTCTAGTTTAGTATCCTGTCTCTGTCAAAACATCAGGACCTGTAAATATGCAGTAATGGAAACTTAGCCAGCAGTTTAGTTATGTCAGAAAGTCTCTTCTGAAATATGGGTAATTGATCTTACCCTGAAAGATGAAGTCCTTGTCCTTTGCTGAAAATATTTGCCAAACAACACTAGTCCTTAACCTTTTGGACAATTGATTTTTTTGCCTTGTAAGAGCATTATATTTTCTTTTAAAGATGTTGGTCTGCTTGCTTAGAAAAGTAATTTTATTGGTTTTAAATTAGTTTGCATTTAATAATATTCGGTGATAGTATGAACAAGTGTTAATATAACTTTTCACACACTGGGGTACAATTCAGAGATCTAATATTCTGCAATGCAAACTGATCTTAAAGCAACTTATTCTAAAGTTAACATAGAGGATTTATTCTTAGATTCTGCAATGAAAGATAAAGGATATTAGTTTAAGGTTGAACTACAGTTATACAGCTAAGTAGCATTGATCATAATACAGCTAAGTAACTCCCTGATAACATGTGTCCAATCAACCCAAACCTAATGTTATGGCATTAAATTGTGGATTAAAAAAAAAAAAAAAACCAACCAAAAAAGCCCAACAAACAAAAATCAGAAGAATCATGTACCTAATATAATTAGTAGGAAAAAATGCAGAAATTAAATTCTTCAAATGTTGCATATTTTTTGGCTTCCAGTTTATGCCTAGCAGGTGGTTTCACTGACCAGCCCTCAAAAATTCAAGATATTCCTCTTGAGCTGTTGCAGCTGAACTAAAATGCATCTGTGATTAGCTCCAGCACCTCTCCATTGTGCATCAGCTTCTGATTATGTTCAGTAGGATTTTTCTTTCATCATATTGTCTACCTGAGCTGTTTGGTTAGATTGTTTCCTAAGACCTTCATAGTATAGTGTTCACATTTGCAATGGCTATGACTTAAATGTGGATAACATGTCTCTTACTCTCTGATGTTGATTTGCCACTACAGTGGTGGCTTACTTTCTTGTTGTATGTTAAGATTTATTTTAAGTATTGTTATATTGCTGTTGCAATGTATATGAAAATAGAAAAGCAGAATGTCAGGGAGGGGATTTAATTAGGTCAAAACTGCAATAACTCATCTGGGAACTAACCCGTAATAATCTGTACAATATAGGTCATTCCTTCCATAACAATTTCCAGCTGATGGAAAGCTGCCATCCACAAGCTCTTCCACAGCACAGGGTTTGCTTCAGACTACGGCTGAAGCTCCACTGTGCTTCTCGTATAGGGAGATTAAGTGACTAAGAAAAAACTGTGGTGTTTCTTTACACTTTCTCAGTTTTGTTTCTTGGCCTCTTTGCCTTGTTTCTTGACTCCCTTAATGATTTAATTCCAAAACTTTAGTAGGCCAGATCACTTCTGCACTGTGTCTTAAATGAATGCTTCTCATGAGATAACCTCACCTGCTTCTTTTCTTGACTGCTGCCTGAAAGGTGGTTCTACTTTAATCAGTTTGTTGAGAAGGTAAAACTTCCTTCTTCACTAAAGATATAAGACAAATTATTTTTTCATTATATAATTGTGATTATTATTTTTGTTGATAGCTCTGACCTTTCTCTTGCATGAATTTCAGTTATAAAAGTGGGCCATACCGTGGCAGCAGGCAGATTACAAGGCTCAGGTTGACATCAAGAAATTGAAAAAACATAACAAACTTCTAAGACAGTATTCAGTGCACAACAGTTGTGCACTACTTCCATATGTAATTATAACCTCTTTAAGCAATGAAGTGTGTTAATAGAAACATCTGAAGTCAGGTTGGGCTTTAACACGAGGCATTTTGCTGTTCCTTACAGCACTGAGACTAGCAGCTTGTGTGTCAGATCACTGCTGTTGAAATTCATTCTAATGCTCTATTCTGTGTCTACAGGCACCTTATTATTTCATCAAAGGGAAAGGGTTATTTAATATGTTTGAAGCTGATATGTTAGCCTTTTTAAGAGAGAAAAATAGTTTTCTCTTGGATATGTTACTGGGCCTGACTTTCCAGTGCACACAATTACATGACTTCCTTTTACACACACTCATATTGTCTAAGCCCAGTTTAGCACAGAGATATCCATGTGCCTACACATCATCTTAGCTGGCATGCATAGGCATGATATCCACACTAAAATAAAATTGAAAGCTTTAAAATCCAAGAAAGAGAGCCTATATGTTCATGCAAAGTATTCAGATTACAGTGGATTGCAGCTAACGCCAGTGCATCTAGGGAACCGTAACTACCTCAAGCCAAGTTTTTGAAAGTTTGAACCAATTTAAAATTGTTATTTTAAAATGACATTAGAAAGTACATGCAAATTAAAAATGCATTTCAAGAGTCACGCTAAAAATGTTTTGTTGTTTGTTTGTTTGTTTTTTTTTCTCTGAGTGGCCTGTTAGAATGCAAATGTCAGACACAAAAGAGAACATAAAGTTCTGTTTCTAGTATATTATCTCAATTCATAGTTTAATCTGTATAATATTCTTGAACAGAGACATAACTTTATAACGTGCACAATGGAATTTAGGTTCATATAAGCTTCAATTGCTGGGTGAGTTTTGGCTGACAAGTGCTTTGAATGTGATATAAGTGAAGGTAACAAAAAAACCTATGTTTCCTGACCTTTGATTTTCAAATGACCAATGGCTGACTCAGTCTGTGCAGCATGACTTTTTAAACACTGTTTTTTTAATTTTTCTTTGTCATCAGCAAAGGTCTGCCCACCAAGATAGCTCCCTTGTGATGAAATTTAGCACCTCATCCTACTTTTTGGACAATTTCATCACACATAACCAATATACCTTAATCTGGACCTGATAAAATTATTTTCCAAATTAACATGATTGGGAAAATGTTGTTGTTCAGATTCACCTTTCAGCAAAAGTGTAATTTAATTTTGTTACAGACATATTATTTTGCTGCTTTGTAACCTCCTGTTAGAAACACTTTGTTCCTGAAAGGCAGAACTAAAGAAATACTTACCCAGAGAATGCAGTAAATATAAGGGTCTGGAATAACAGTTCAAACTGAGGTTGAAATGCCAATCTGATATGTGAAGAGTTAGCACTATGAGATCATCAGCCTTCCTAAAAATTTTAGTTTTCACAAAATGTTTAAGTGCAAGGTTACATTCCTAATAACTGTTGAATTTAGCAGTCTGTGTCACAGAATATACTCTGCTTCAGTTACTGGGTCTGCTGCCATCAGTATAAAATATGTAACGGTGCATTTGTCTTACTAATCAATGTGTACAACTGATAATATTGATCATTGTAGATGAATGTTAAAGCTGTAAAGCATCCCTAGTATTGGGAGACATAGTGTCTCATGAGCAAGGCAGACTGGCCTGTAACAACATAATTTTCTGTTCTTCATATTGGATGCTTTTTGTTAGGAGGAAAAAAAATGGTACTTCAAAGGTAGGGGGATGTTTTTGTTGTTGTTGTTATTGAAGCTGTTAATTTTCATACTGTTGGAGCAATAAAACACTTTTCTGTTTAATATGAATTTATAGGAGGCAAGGGACTGGAGATGAGGGAGATGACTTAGGATTCAAAACATTTCAAATGTTTGGCAGGTTTTTTTTAGAGGAAAGGAAAAATCTCTTGAGACCTTTGTTTTCTAAGGAACAATATTACAAAATACATAGTTACACAATATAAATTGGCAAATGAAATAAGAGATTAACTATTCTGGCAGCTAACTTAAGCTGGCATATTACCTCAACTTTCTTTTTAATATAAGAAAGTTACTTTTCTTCCTTAATAAAAAGGGGTGAAATTAAAACACAAGAAAATTCTTACCAGCATTTTAGTACTTTTGAATGAACATACTTTTTTTTTTTCATATTTTCTTACTTGTAATTATGCAGGACAAGGGACAGCATTGAGGAGAGGCAATAATACTTTAAAAAAAAATAGGGATGAAGAAAGTGATGTGAAATTGTAGTACAGAGAAGGACCATCAACAAAATATAGCCTGCTTAGGATACTATGTAAAGTTTCCTCACAGTTTTGTGCTATCGCAATAACCAGAATATTTGTTGTGTTTCATTTTACGTAATTTTGTGTGACTTTGTTGAACTGCTTGGTATTCTGTCTGAAGACTAACTCTCATTAATGCTTTCAGATCTTAAGTACACAAAGAAAATATGTACAGGACCATGGCTTCTTGATAAAACAAACCAAGAAATAATAACATGATTCAAATGATTCACCTTACAGGTGATTTAGTTTGCTGCATAGGGAAACTGGATGCATGTGTGTTTGTGCATGTGTTCACCATTTCTCAGAAGGGTCAGCCAGGACGTTTCTGTACCTACAGTTACTTTGCTGTTATTTTGGCCACAGAAGCCTGATCAAAGAATGCTGAGATGAGCCCACTGCTGTCCCTTTTTTTTTTTTTTTTTCCCAAGCAAAAGAAGTATTTTTGTGGTTTCCAGCTGCTCTCTGTCCTCTCTACTTTGCATGACCTACTGCATAGATTTGCATACATACATGCGTGTGTACAAACATATGTTATACATATTTACAAACTGGCCAAAGCATCACAGACAGATGACTTGAATCTGAATCATTGTCTGCAACTTTTTGCTAACTGGCTTCAGAATGGAATGGAAAAAATAGCTGAATAATCCATAGCTGCTCTTAAAATATTCCTAATGGATCAGGTCTATTAGCGAGAAATGCTGTCCATGACCCATTTGTAATGTGAATAGGTTATTTCCTTTCTCACATGATTAAATTTGGTTTGGCTGTTAATACAGCCTTTCTTTCTTCCCTCCAAATAGAAAAATCACTTTCCTAGTCTCATAGTTGTACACAAGGGAGCACAGAGAAAAGTCCAGTGATTCATTCATCAAATTTCCACATTTGAGTAAGCAATGAGTTCAGACATCCCAGTCTGCAGTAATTTTTCTGAATTATATGAACACTTGAACCAAGCAAATTAGAAGACAAGAAAGGGAGAAAAGGAACTAACCATCTTTCTTGATCTTATTTTCTTCCTTACTTGTCATGGATGAGCAACTCTTACATCATTTTGAGAGAGTTGATTTTATTTCATTCTCCTTCAGGGCCAGTATGAGGGATTTGAAACCCGGTCTGAAACTTGTTTAAAGAATTCTGACTTTTGCCATGTCAGGATAAGACAGCGGTGTGAACATCACTGTCTTATTTTTAATCATGCTTGAAAAGTCAGGCTCTTTGAAGCAAAGGCAGTGACCTCCTTTACCTCTTTTAATCCCTGAAAATAACTTGCATGCCCTTCTTTCCCTCTTCCATGACTTCAGGATCTTTTCTAATGCACATTCTTTTCCATTTAAGACACTCATGAAGAGCATGGAAAACTATGAACATTTTCACCTGAGAAGTGGCCACTAAACAAGCTTTGCAGTATTTGTTTCATAATAATGATTAATTTTGCAGATAGATGAAATGAAATTCAGGGAGGTCAGATGAGTTTCTCAGGGCTGCATGATTCGGAAATTAACTTGGGTATAGGAACAAAAGACTTTTGAACTCTAGTCCTTTATTTGATCAAGAATGTTTGTGTGATGCACATATAGTCAGGAATAGTAACAATGGTAATTGCAGATGTTTTGTTTCAAAATCTGCTGAGAAATCAATAGGAAAATTTGATTGGTATGCCTGAGAGAAAAGCCGCAGAGAAAAGAATATTTACTGCCTGGCTGAAGTCTGGAAGGATGATATCTAGTCTTGGGGCTATGGTGATGTTATCCAAATTTCTCTTTGTATTTAAAATGTATTTCCCTCCCAGAATCAACTTTGAGATATGTCTAGTTTGACATATGTAAACATTTTCAAATCAGATATTTAAAGACCATGGTAACAGAAAGGATTTACTGCCATCTATGTTTTATTATTTGATGTGTTTGGATTCACTTTATTTGCTTTGTCTTTCATGTGTGAATCATGACACTTTGTCTTGTACTACAAAAATGACAGCATCAAATGTATAGCAAGTAGGTTTCCATATGTCTTCGAAACACCTTCTGAATGACTTAACTGCTAAATAAGGGTAGACCTCTCTGGCTGGAAAAAATATAGCAACTGTCTTGACTGTTTGATCTTCATGTATAGCAAAAAAAAATTTGATTTTTGCCTTGAACTATTACTGTGTGGCATCTGATGTCTTGTGCCTTGTTACTGGGCATTAGAAAAGTGTGACATATTAACAAAGACAACCTGCTACACTGCTGCCCTTTCACATTTCACAGACATCTTATTTCCCTTACCTCCCAAAGTAACTGCCACAGAGACAAACAACCTGTATGAACATTTTTCTTCTTTCTATAAACCTAGTAATTGCTGTACAGCAGTTAGACAGAGCTGTATGCATGTGTAAGGTGGTACTGGTTATACAGGTGTTCTTCAGGGAGATTTTCAATCACCAGAGAAAAGAACATTGGCTTTCTCCTTCTACTACCATAGGATAGTTGGAATAATTGAAGAGTAATGGAAGCCTTTGCATCTCCAATAAAAGCTAATGATGATACTAATGATAATACTAATACTATATTATTATTCAGCATTCTCCTATGTATTTCATTTCAATTGGCTTCCTGTGTCTTGGGTTTCTTTCCTGTGGTGGAATTCTAGTTTGAAGGCCATTCCCTGTCAAATTTTTTTGTCACTATCCTCATTTGCGAAATTATGTGAAGACACATTTCTCAAAACATGGTTTCTAATTTGAACTTCTGTCTTTCTCCATCCTGCAAATCATTAGTGGCCTTCATTCAAAGAGCTTCTTAAAAATAAGCCATTGACTCAGCTGATGCTTCCAGATTTGTCTCTTCTTTATTCCTCACATTCCTTCAAAAATATTGTCTGTTCCTTCTGAGAAGTCAAATGAGCCTTTGATATGACTTCCTCACTAGTCAGCTTCAGAGTTGTAAGTCCAGGGAAGAAGTCTGGGAGGCAAACCAAAAGATCTCCCAAATATGTTTGCAGTCTTGCAAAAAGCTGAAAATACGGGACAGTAGGCAAAAAGTTTAAAACCTAGTGCAGCTGACTGATGAATGCCAGACACATTCTTTTTGAGTGGTTCTGTTGATAATATCTTCCTCATAATATTTTCTGTTGATAAANTGCAACCACAAAAAAAAGACATTCTATGTATTAACCAAGCGCTGACTTACAGAACAGAGTGACATGGTAAGCTTAGAGAGCTGAAAAAATGGCATGTTTAAGTAGGGTGGCATTTGAGTATCAATGCCATGGGTTAAAAAATGAGTGTTTTACTCTTCTATATTCTTCTGTGCTGCAATTTTGTTGCTCAACAGCTTGAATTTGCTTCAGCAATTGGAAAAATTAATAACAAGCTAAAGAGAAAAGTGTATAGAATTTTATTAGTAAACTCAAATTTTTAAGCTCTAGGCTTTTTTGTTCGGAAATAGGATAATGTATGTAGACATTTATTTTTCACATTGGGGAAAACAATGGGAATATTGGGTTTTGAGAACTAGGGCAAACAGTTTCATGAAGACTTTGTGAGACTGACTCTTCTGAATGGTTGAATCTTTGTATATTATTATCATAATCCACGAATGAAGATACAACTTCTGTGACTAAAATGGCATTTCCATCCTTTTAACTGGAATTGCATTTTTACCCCACAATTAAAGTGATTAAAACTGTGATGTATGTTTCATAGAAAACTATTATTGGAGTCAATGGTTGGTAATAGATCAGTGAGCAAAGAACCTACAATTACGTTTCAAGAGACAGCTTTCTATTGAATTTTTCATAAAATAACAAATTCTCCAGAGGCTTCTACACTGAGCTTCAGGTAGGAAAAAATGTTCTCAAAATCTCCAGTATCTGCAAAATATTAAGTGAAAATAAAATGTAGTAATACTTAATCAAGCAGTTATTTTTAACTAATTATTCTGTACCTTCCTGTAATATTCCTGAAATAAAACAGAAGCAATTCAAACTCAGAAATATGTTAAATTTAGTTGCAGTCACAGTCCTCACTCAGTGTTGGATCTATGACCTTTGCATTTCAGCAGTAGTTCATACTTGAGGAGTAGTTTTTTTGTTTACTACTCTAGTTTTACATTTGCTGTGCTAAGAAGGGTTTGTGAGATTGTTCTGGTAGAGTCACAATGGGCACCTGTTTTCTAGCACAGCTGCTCCTGGCTCAGTTTTCTGTTGCGTCATTTCTTGTTTAGTACACAGCAGGTTTGAGTTTTAATATTTCTGTGTAGGCTGCAGCCTAAGCTATTATGTTGTAGATCTAACAAAACTTGGTGAAGTTTATTTACAGTCCCTTGTGGGCTTTGACTCCATGTTTTGAAAACAGCTTTAAACACAACAGAAAATCAGCATATGGGCAGGTGTGGATGACTGGAATTGCAAGGCTGTGGGCAGTAAATTCTCTTTAGCTTTTGAAATGGAAAATTCTTTGGTCAAAGCTAGAACCTGTGATAAATGACAGATCCCTACTTTACTGAAGAATCATCTTATATTGTGCATCTACCTGTATATGAAAAGCTCAGAACTGTTACGTTTTTGAATTCCTTCATTTTAGATCTGCTACCAAGCATGATTATGTCAATGTTAAGTAAGAACAAAAATTTACATCAGTGGATCCCGAAACATTTGCTGTTTTTGCTTTCTTTGACAGCTTTTTGGAAACTACAGCCTATTTCTGTATGAAACCAAAAATGGGAGAGAAGGAGGTGTCCCCACATTCTTTCTTCAGTATTTGGCATGAATTCAGTTCTGACTTCAAAGACTTCTGGAAGAAGGAAAACAAACTTATTCTTCAAGAAAGGTACATTTGTTTGTTTATTCAAAGGCTTTTCTCAAAGAATGTTATTAGGAACAATTGTAGAGAAACCAGTCAGCCTCACTTCATTAGCACACAACCTATTGAATGCTTTTTGGAGTTTTCTCAGGTTTTGTGTTTTTTTTAACAGATCATGACACCCACCACCCCCAGCCCACCAATTGTCATAATTTTTGAATGGGATTTTAATACCCATTTGTGCTAAAGTTTTTTGGATCCATTACCTGAACAATGTTTTTTTGGCAGATCATGTAACTACTATGTTATTATGAATCCAAGGAACGGGAGACTTGTTGCAGGTCTGAAAGTCGATTTAAGATTTTCCATTAGCATATTTAGTCAAAGAAAGTCAAGGCATCAAAATATGGCATATTGTAAATATTTGTCAGATGATGTTGAGAAAAGGAAGACAGAAGGAATAAATCAATTGACCCTGCATTAAAAAAAGACTCTGAACTATATTGCAAATCACAGCCTGTGTACGTGAGCCCGTGTAGTGTATATGGCATAAAGAAATGAGACAGTAGTTCTGAAAAATCAGCCATGCTGTTTAGTCCATGTTTTAGAAGAGTTATGAAGTTTACTTTGATCTGCATGTGGATAGTCCATTGTGGTCACCCTTTGTTCATATGCCAAAAATTAATCAGTTGTTTAAAAAATAGTAAATGGCATATAAGGACAAATTAAGCAAATACAGCAGTGAAAATTCTAAGCAGTGTTATATAAACCTGCAACAATTAGGCACGAGTGACCTCTGTATACAGATAATGAAGCTACTTCTGAGCCTAAGTATTAACAGGATTGAAGCTTTACATTCATAAATGACTGATATCAGTCTATTATTAGGTAAATTGATGAGTACAGGCCTCTTTTTCAAGTATACTCGTCCTATGTAATTGTCACAGACAACAGATTACTGGTTTAGGAAGTTAATGCAAACTTTTCTTAGGCACCTATACAATCAGTGCTGTGTAAACCATACCTATTTGCTGCAAGTGGATAAACTTTAGAACAAGCAGTCTCACAGTTAAGAAAACTGCATTCTGCTACTATTGCAAGAGCATGATGCAAATGTTAACACAGTACAGCAGCTCTCCAGGGATCTGTTTCATTTTACTGACTGCCTGGCTTAATTTTATGTAATTAAGTATATCTTTTTGATACTGAGTTGACAGTAAGTACGTTTGGTTTCTTATGCAGGGATTTAGCTGCCTACTTAATACAGGTTAATTTGATCTTGTATATTTTATACAACAGGATTTAAGAAAAATGTCCTTGTATTTCAAAATGCTAAGCTATATAAAAAAAAAAAAAAAAGCACAACAAAAATCCTCCAGAGGGTTCTCACTGCAAAATACTTTCAAAGACATTAACTTAACACAAAACTCTTCTTCCTATTTTTCTTAAACATCTAAAGCTAGAGAGAAGAATGGGGCTGTGATACAATCATTTAGTCCTCTTTCAGTTCAATGTATGTGTGTACTAAGAGGATGTATTGAAGCAGTAGAGAAAAAATGGTGTCTGCCCTGTCCCTTCTAGGACAGGGGTGTTTTTAGCTGAAAGGAACCAAACATGTATAACCTATGAAATGGCTGCAGGTGCAGGATATGACAGGGAAGGGAAAGCACAGTGAGAAAGACCTGCAGTGGAAAAGAAACTAGGAGTTCCAAACCCAGACTTGGAACTAATGGGTTGAAGGAGGCTCTCCCAGGGAAACAGACAGGACTGTGTCACTTTAGTCCAGGAACTCACTAAGACTGAAAATGGTACTTCCTGAAAATCACAGGTAGATTTTTGGTTTGAATTTTAGTTTTTACTTGTCATATCAAGTTTGACTCTTCCACTCTATTTCATTTGTTCAGGTGAGGCAGGGTTTAGATTTTGAAAAGCTTTGATGTCTTAGTTGTGCTCACGTCTCAGAAATGTTTGTCACAGTGCTGTGTCAGGTCTCACAAATTCGATTTATTTCATTCATTGCATTTTAGGAATTAAAATATTTTTGCCAAATTGGCAGTGACAATTTTCCAAGTAAGACATATAATTTTTCCAAAAATTAAGAATCTTCTTTGGTTAAACAACTGTCTTATCAAAGGCTTAGCAACTAAAATATTTTACCTCCAATCATAGTTCAACTCAATATCTGAAGTTGTCTTTTAGGTTTTGTTTCTTGATTTTGCATATCTGCTTCTCTTAGTAAAAAAACAAAAAGCTGTGATATGAAGGTGTCTTAGTATTGAGAAGTCAAAGGAGAAAAATCTGGATGGAAAAATACATGTTGCCCAAAGCTGTAACAACATATAACATGATAGTTTTCAAAATCTCAGTCTAGATCCACAGATCTGTAGGTGACAAAAATTTGAAATCTGCCTATTGCCACTAAAATACAAATAATTATTTCAACAACGTAGATTTTTTCCTTTAGTTGAGGTTCTTGAATGCTTTTCTATTAGTAAAGTTGAAGAGAATGCTAGTACTTTAATGGTCAGAGAAACTTTCTCTAGTTGTTCATTGGTGGCAAAATCAAGTGACAGAAAGGGTGAGACTTTTTAAAGGACTGTGGTATGCCCTCTTTAGTGAACTATTAACCAGGTTTCTGCCCTATGAAACATATTTACAATATATATTTATAAAATGTGTCATTTTATTCCCTTTTCTCTTTTAGTTTGATCATCATTCTCAACCCCTGGTTGGTTTGTGGGGTTTTTTTGCCTTTTCTCCCTTCATTTCAGTGTTTAGTTTAGCAAACTTTTATGCTGTGGGCAAGGTTTCTAGAATGTTTTATATCCCAGTTTCCATATGGACTGTTAATAGGGGCTGCTCCTTATTTAGTCTCTGCAAATATGTGTCACATTGTTTTACAATAATTTACCCAAAGGATTTTCATAAATGGTATTTCCCAAGGTGGTACTACTTTTTGTTACTGATAGATTAAATGTGTATGCTTTAAAGAAAGCAGTCAGACAGTTCTTATTTTAAACACTTTTCCCTTGGCATTTCAACATGCATATTGGTTTGCCAGGCATTTTTATGCATAAGATAAACATTGAAGTGTCAGGCTGTATTTTCTAATGAGAAAATAAGAAGAAAGGTGCAAAGTTAAAAAGAATGTTTCTGAGATTTTCTACTGCTTTCACTCTTCTCCCACTTGAAGTAAAGCAGAACTGGAAAATACTAGCTGTAGAGAAAATTGTGTGTGATAAACTGCTAAATACAGTAGCAATAAAAAGAAAAATGCACCTAAAAATTACAGTAAAAGGTCTGCCATAAGGTTTTCTGAATAGTACTATTTTTTGTGGTCACACTGTAATTAAGGCTAGCTAGAGCATTCCAATAGAAATTGTTATCTGGGCTATTTATAAAGTTATTGAAAATAATTTGTGGAGGTTGAAATTTCTGATGCTATGTTTACCCTAAATATGTATCCCTTTAAGTGAAAATTTTCAATGTAATATTACACCTTTTTGATTAAGAAAAATTAAGAAAAAAAAACCCCAAACAAAATAAAAACAACAAAGGGAAAACCACAAGCAAACTTAGTGGGGCATGTTTTGAGTTTTAGAAGTTGTTGTTGTCATTGTCCTTTGATTATATATTTAATGCCTTTGAGTTTTAGAAGTTGTTGTTGTCATTGTCCTTTGATTATATATTTAATGCCATTGATAGTCTATGGCTTGCATTCATACTTTGCAAACTCTTGAAAGGTTTGCTGTCATATAGTCTGCATTTTACACTTGATTAACAAGAAAGACTGGAAGAAATGCACATATTTCCTAATATTTTTCATTGCTGTTTGAAAAGAGACTATCATTTTGAACTTTCCAATGTTCCTGTTCTAGCATCATCCTTATCTATAGATGAATTTCAGATGCTGCATACCTGCAGATGCACACTGCTTTCTGAATACACAGTCAGACTACATACAGCAGCAGTAACAGCTGTGCAAAAGTCTTCCCTTTCTAAGAAAAGTCTTAGAGGATCATGCCACCAACCTACAAATGCCTTTTTCCTTTTATACTGAGAGCAAGTGTCTTGTACAACTTGACTTATATTAACCTCTTTCTGATTAATCTCTTTCTTTAAGTCCCAGCTTGATTTATTGATATTTCTGAGGTAGATATATCCCGTCTTAAGTGCACTATTCCAGTCTAGCACTTTTGTGAGAGCAAGAAGTATTTTTATTTTTCTTGACATCCAGTAAAGGCCTGCAGAACTGTTGCCCAGACTCTACCATTTTCCTAAGAACCAGGAAAGGGTATTCTGACCTAGGAATTAAATGATAAAAGAGCTCATGAGGCAACATGTGACATAGTCCAGAAGGGAACTCTTGAAATGTTATGAGAAATAAAACTAGTAAGCAACTCCTGGTTATGGCAGTTGGAAATGGAATATGTGAATACTTCATAAAAATATAATTATTTGCCAGAAAATCTCCTATTGGTATGGACAGTAATGATTCATCTTTAGGACTACAGCTTCATCTTTTCTTTATGGCCATGAAATACACCCTGGCTGTCAAAGGCTGACATCAATATCTTTAGGTACTAAATGCCAGTTCAAAACTTACTAGAAACAGGCCAATAATATGGCAGAAGCTCAAATGCAGGGCTGCAGTTCCCCCTTCCCTTTCTCTGGGTACAAGTGACGTGCTTACATTCATTTGTCCACTCCAGCTCTGGATGTGTTTCCATTTCTTCAGACTACTTGCTGTTTCAGAGGACTTGTGTAACTTTACAAAGATTGTATTACCTCTATATCTAGACAGGAGAACAGAAGGAGAGAAGAGAGGGACAGATATAGGTGTCCTGTAAATATGTGTATAAGGTATATATTGCTCATAAGCTCAGGCTGGCCCTTGCCTTTGTGAAGAGGCATGTGGCTGAACAGAGATTGTGTTAGCAGAGGAGAGTTCATAAGCAGGATCAACATGATGGTAAAATTCTCTTAGTCCCTGATATCTTGCATCACACTAAGCCTGAGAATTTCTTCTGGCTGACTTTATTCAACCCTTTAACTCCCACGATAAATCTTTGACACATTAAAAATAATCTATAAAGTCAAAAAAAATGCACTCATCTCTCAAATGCAGAAGTTGCCCATTCCCGTAAGAATGGTAGTTAAGCTGGCACCTGGTGTGTCACACTGTGTATATCTAGATGAAAGGGAGATTCCTGGCCAGTGTGTCTCCACAGCTCATTGATCTCCCTCTGCAGAAAGACTGGTATGTCTCCCTACAGACTCCTCAGCAGGATGATTTAAAACTTGCTGTTGAGCAATTTAAAGTCTGGCATTGGATATCTGTACATTGCACAGTGAGGAACATATTGGTAAGTTGCCACTTCTGCTTGCAGAGGAGGGCATTAAATCCCATAGCACAAGCAATGTCCTCTCAGAGTAATTTAAGGGATATTTTGTTAACGCTTATAATATGAACCAGCGAGTCAGACTTGAGAGTGAGAAATCGAGGGACATGGGAATAGGCACTTGCAAAGAAATGCAGAGATGGAAGAAAAAGGAAGAGAAATATACATGGAGTTGCAACATGAGAGGGAAATGATGAACACGTGGAGTATATTGGGGTCCCGTTTTGCTTGGCATGCTCTTACAATGCCAACTAAAAGCTCTGAGTGTTATGTTAGTAAGTAGTCATGGGTAGATACACTTTCTGACTTGGAACTTTAATCTCAATGTCTTTACTGCATTCTAATCAACTGAATTCCATTCTGCTAGGCTTGGTTTTACAACTCATAATTATATAAACTGCCTTCTGTTTTGAAATGTCATTATGACATTGAATTGAATAATTAGAAGGATCTTCAGTTTTTGGGAGTATTTAATTTTTTTAACTTGAAATAAAATAGCTTTCTGATCAGAAAATACTGTTATGGGCATTGGACAATCTACTTTAAAATGCCCAAGCACACCAAAGATTCATCAGCCAGGAAGAGTCCTGCGAGGCAGTGCCTCACAAAGAGATGGGTTTATGTCTAGCTGAAAGATGTTGCTCATCATTTCAGTATGGGTTTTATGGGATTTTTCTTCTTCCTTGTGCATTTTTGGCAATTAATCTTTTTTTTTTTCCCCATCTCAGTATAAATACCATTGTACTTCGGTCAGAGGTGGTGAACAGAACTTTCAGTTTTTAGCATTGCTCATGAGGGAAAACTTTGTGAAAAATAAAAGCATTTGGAGATAAGTGTCTCAATTTTGAGATAAGTTTCTCAGTCTGGATCTTGGTGAAAATCCTTTTGAATACCTTACTTTAATATTTTTAAGCAATTCTGCATTTTATAAGGCAGGAACAAATATTTCCATTTTCAGTTGTGAGCCAGCTGGTGCTTACAAATAGTAAATTTTAACAAAGGGAAGGATCTACTAAAAAACTAATGCCAAATCTGCAATCCTTCCTAATTTTTGTGACTCGCATGAGGCCAGATTCCAGAATTCCCCCACATAAACAGCAGAATGGCTTTTCAGCAGTCTCTAGTTACCTGGTGACAGTGATGTGTGATGCTGGTACATTATGTTGCACCCTAGTATGTGTCTTGTGCAGAACAGAAGCTGGATACCAATCATCATCTCAAATGAAGTTTACAGCCCATCTTCACAGCAATAACTTCAGACAGGGTGTGATAGTTAAAGGTATAATGATATGGGGCATCCTTATTCCTACCATGTAGGGATTTTTCCAATCTCTTTCAACCTTTTCCTGCTCACCAGTTGTTGAAAATAGAATTACATTTGCCTATGATAAAACCTGGGCCAACATATTCAATAGATACTTGCATATTGGTAAAAATAATTACATAATTAAAACTTTTAAACAGATTTTTTTGTCAGGTACTAGACTTTCTAAACTTCTAACAGTAGTATAGTACATTAATACTTTTCAAGACAAAATTATTACATTGGCATTTGATGTTCAATAAAGCACTGTCATTAAAACAGTAGTCCCCATGGAGCTGGCATAATGGCAACATCCATTAAGTGTAAGTGCATGGCTGTGTGTGTGGTTTATGGTATGGGTAAAGGGAATAGTCTACCATCAGGGCTTATTTTTACATATTTGGGAAGAGCTGTATCTGCAGACATTTTTTGAGTCATTACATAATGATGAATGGGCACTTTTTACCTCATGCAGCAAAGTTCAAGGCCTCTTATTTTCCCATGTCCTGCACTGAAGATCTCTTAATGTGGTGTCCCTTCAGCTGACTTCTACTTTTTTCATTTTTTATTTTTCACTGATCTATTCACTCAATTCTCATCTTTGCTTGTGCTGCCAGTCTTGTAGCTATCCAATGTAGTAGCCCTAGTATACCCAGTGTAACAACTCATCTGTCCGGGTTATGTTTCCATATGCTCTTTAAGACAGTCTCCTTCTCCGTGCAGTCTCTTTACTGAGACTTTTCTCTTTCTTTTTTGCACTCTGGATTTTTTCCTTCTTTTACAGCATCTGCTAACATAGCGTTATACATTTCTGTTCACGTATGAGTTTCCTTTCTTTTGCTTGCTGATTATGTTACCAATTTTACCTCACCTCTAGTCTTGTTCTCTTCCCTTATCATTTCCTGTTGAATTTTCTAACCAAATAGCCCAAATGTAGCCAGCTTCTTTGAGAGCAACCTGGCTTCAGTTCCAAGAAAAACAATGTTAAATGATGACTGTCTTTTCCTAGATTAACTTCAATTTTCATATGTAAAGTCTGTAGGAAAGTGATTTCCATCTTGCCTGAAGGCAGCCACGTATAGCATGAATTACCGGTCACACTGACAATTTGATGATAGAAGACGTGAAATGTATTTAGTCTATTAAGCAGACATATTCACTTTTTCATTTTATTAGAAATATAGCCATCTTTAACAGTTCAAATTTTTTTACGTCATTATACTTCCAAGGTGAAATTTCCTTTAATGTTAAAATTACAATCTTTAAATCATGTTTCAAATTGTTTGTTCTTATTTTGTATTTGTGTACATCTGTGTATCTCTGCACAGATTAGCAGAACTGCTACATCACCATGAGTATGATTGCCAGACAGAACCAGTGAAAATGAATATTTCAGAATTGAAATTCTTTCAGAATCTTGTGAAGTGTGTGGTGGATTACACTAAGATTCTGCAAATGGGAAAGTCTAATTTTCATTTCAGTTGGCCTCAAAGCCTTACTTTGGGCTCATCTGACATGCATAACAAAAAAATCTAAAATGCATTTCCCAAAGTCTACTCCACACTGTTGACAGAGAGGGACCTGTCAGAGAGGGATTCAGGCTCCTGCTACAACTTATTCATGTGTTAAGTGGCCAGATTAAAACATTTTAATCTATTTGTTTGTGGCACACTGAGAGAAATTATGATTAATTACTATGTCTTTCTGACAGCCACTGTCTGCCTCGTGGTCCTTGAAGCAACCATGCAAGGAACTGGCAGGGATGTCAAGATAGTCTAATCCATTATCTCTTTGTTGGTAGGCAGAGGTTAGGTCTCATCAGTCAGTTTGAGGGGACAAGGTACATTAAAATGTGTTTCTTATCTGTATGAAGTCTTTGCAGTCAGTTACTGAATCATATCTGTGTCATCACTTCAACCCTATGGGTGTGAAAGTAAAAGCTCCACATTTTTCACTCTACTTTTATGTTGAGAATTGTAATTTTCCATTCCGTTGTTTTCTTTTTTGGTTTTCTTTGTTTTGTTTTTAGTGTGGTTTTTTTTTTTTGGTTTTGTTCTTTTTGGTTTGGTTTTGGTTTTTTGCTAAAGCAAAACTCCTTAGAAAAAAAATGTTTTCAATATCTTAGCGAATAAAATACAGGTACATTGCCCTGAAAGAGTTTTTAAAGAAGGAGTTTTAAAGTTTTCTGTTCTTAAAATCTGAAAGAAGTCTGGCACTTGATAATTTTGCAGAGGATTTTTTTTTAATTTGCTTTTATCTGTGAAAGTACTCATTATTATTATAAACAAGATCAAACCAATCTCTAACCCAGACAAAGCTACATAAAATATTTTGGCAACACCCTTTTATTTATCTGACAATAAGCACTTAGCAGTATAAAGAGTAGTGGCCTTGGCTTTGTTTTATGATTAAAAAAACCCCAGAATGTCTGCAGAAAAATGTCTTTTGGGTTTCATGAACTATACTATCAACTATAAAAGTAATATCTGTCTGAGTTTATCATGGAAGTTTTTAGGAGCAGCTCTAATATCTGAGGCACATAATTTTCCAGTCTTCTCACTGTGATTACATTTGTCATGTCATAGTGCTCGCTAGTGAAGTGTAAGGCAACCAAGCCTAGATGGAGCCAGTAGGAAATGAACCTGTCTGCCACAGATTCTTCAGACAAAATTATTAATATTTAGTGACAGGAAAGTGGCTACCCCTTCAATGGGTTGAATGATGACAGAAAGTCTCTAAGCCTTGATAATGTTGTGGCCAGGCTGGCTATTGGTCTAGAAGGTAGATTAAATTACTCTGTCTTTTGGGTTTGTAAGGATGTCTGGTTTCTTTTTCCTGTGTGCATGCCAAACTGTAACTTGCTTATTTATCTTACAGACTGTCTTTAAACTTAATCATAGTTCTTGTATGTTTATCTCACAGTAAATATGAGGTGGAAGGAGGTGAAAGTGCTGGACAAGAGGTTTTATTATGATGAAAATAAGAAACTACTACTTTTGTTATGGGTGACAATTGTTAGACTTTCTGAATCTTACTCAGTAGCAGATTTGGGGAGTGTAATTCTTAGTTTCTCTAAGTGACTGGCTGTTCATTCACTTGTAGATTTTTTTTTTTTAACTAATCCATGGATTGCCCACTGTTGTATGTTCCCTACATGTTTTCTTATTGTTGGGCTGTTTGGAAGTATATTCTTTCTGAAATAATGCAAGCAACGTTTTAGCAAAATTTAATATTTAAGGAGTGTCAAGTGATGAACACTCCTAAACAAGTATCTATAGAATCTGCCCTAGGCCTGAAGTTGGGTCCTCTGTTGTTAATAACTCTGCTCTTCAGATTACTACAGTGAGATCACACCATGTGGTCCCTTACCGCCTCCATCTTACTCTTCCTCTCTCAGATCATGCCTTGAGGATCTGTCCTGTTTCTGAGTATTTGGTTGCCATTGAGAGTGATGGCTCTATAAAGTGACCAAACAGTCTCTCTAACAGAAAGTATAAGTAGTGTAGAACTAGATAGTTTAAGTAAAAACAGATCTCCAGAACAATAAGTCAATCTATACACACGCCTACCTCTGCCTAAAGGTCATAATTTTCAGGAACTGGGGAACATTCGCTTTTCTCAGACTCTTTTTCCAGTTCCCAGGAGGCAGCCTATCTTTCCATACAGGGCCTGACAGTTGAATCCACACTCCTTTCCTAGGAATGTCTTCTTAACTCTTTTATGCTCTATGAGCTCTTTGAGCTCTGCACTGGCACAGTAGTGCCATTTTGGCCTACAAGTATGTCATTGCATGCAATCGCTTTTCCTTTTGTGACTGTTGGGAGTCTTGTGTTGTTTTCCCCAAATATCTTCTTCCCTCCTCCCATTATTGAATTAGATCCTTTAATTTCTTAAGGTTCTAACAACACAGCACAGTTGACTTAACTCAGTCTTGAGTTGAGTTAACCCATCATCACTAGTGTTCATACAATTTATGCACTTAGATTTTTGTCTTAAATTATTAACTTGAACTTCCATGCTGATCAGGATTTTACTGAGGTCAGTGGGATGAAGTACAGGAAAAGCCTGAGCATGAGGAAGATATGCAGGAGTTTGCTTGCCACTGTGAGAAGTATGACTTGTACCAGACATGAGCTTACAGAAGGAACATGGTATCACATACATCTTGTTAGTGTCATGGAAAGTTGAAGAATCATTTAGGACCAATAGAGAAAACCTAAGAAGCTGACAAAAAGTTACCAGTGGCAGTTATTTTCCAGCTGAACTAGGACTATTTGCCTTATTTTAAAGGTAACCTTTTATCTGCTTTTCTAGATCATGCCTTTAAATGATGTGGATGCTCCTATCAAAACATATCTCTTTTGAACTTCTAGAAGGATTAGGTCATTTTAATTTTGCATGTAATAAAATCCAAATTTAGCTGAATGATCAGTGTTCAGAAAACACACTTGCACACTGCAGAAATTGATAACCACTTTCAGTAGTTTATGATTTAGTCCTGTGGAAGGCTAATGGTTTCCTTTGCCTCTGTACTTCACCAATCTCTGGCTTTTCTTTCTTAAATACAGCTGTAGATTTATACAGTTCTTGCTTCCAGAACTAACATGGTCACAAACTAAGCCTCCTCACAATGAGCCTTTGGTGTGCTATATTTATATTTCAAAGGACATTTCTTGCTGAAGAAGCATATGTATAGGTTGTATTCACTGAGGTTCTGTCCAACCACTTGAATCTTCCTGCACAAACGGCAGGATGGGAGCCAAGAGACAGTGAGCTGTCCCAAACCCTCAAAGTAAGTGAGTGATATGGCTGAACTGGAACTGAGTGGCTGCTAGCTCTCAGCTTTAAGTGCGTTAGGGCGTAATGCTTCTCATCTTCTGCATGCCCCTTGGTATGAATAAATAGACTAAAACTCCAGGGAATTTTATAAAAGCTACCAAAATCTTCAAGACCACAACCATACTAGTGAGACAAGCACCTCTTACCTGATCCTGGAAAAATCGGTAGCACAAGCTTAAGGTTGCCATTTATCAGTCTGGAAGTTGTGGATTGCTTCTTGAAGTGCAATCTAAGGGACACAGAAGTTCTGACTTCCTCCATCACAGAATGGCATCTTATTAGCATTTTGCTGTTCCAAGCAGTGATAGCCTTTCTCCAAATAGCTATTTCTCTAACAGAAGTAGAACATGTAGAGATGTTACACTGAGAGTGACATTTGATGAGACCTGCTCTTTAAAAAAGAACTGTGTTATTAAGGATTCCATTTGGTGTGAGGATTTTTGTTTTGAATTACCATGAGACCCACAGAGAGCTTTGTTGTCTCATGATCTGGTATGTTAGGCAGCAATGGGCAACCTATTCTGGAAGGGGGATATTTAGGGGGGACAAAGACTGGAATTGAAGATTCCCTGGCATTTCCTGAGAATAACATCTGGATCTGTGTGAACTGATTTGATAAATATTTTTGTATGTTACATATGCTGTCATTTGCATGTTGAGTAGTCTGAATACCTGCATATATTACACTGCTTCTATAAACCAGCAATAAGCTCACTTATACAGCCCCTGAGTTTTGATACTAACTTACTCCCAATCAAGATTTCATTTTGCTATTTAAATGATGCCTCCCAGTGAAGGAGCCAGATGTATTTGTATTTTTTAAAAAAAGAAAATTTTATGATAGATATGCTATTTTTATCTGACTTTGTAAGAGGGGCTTTTGATAGGTTGGAATGTGTTTGAATATTCTGAAAAGATCATGGGAAGATCAATGTCACAGATACTTTTTCTCCTTTGGATATAAGTAGACACAAAGCAGAAGAAAAAGTGTTTTAGGAAAAAGAAAATAACTCTGAATTTTACTTCATTCCGCATCATTCCCATAAGCTTCTATTTGAAGGTGGCACCACATTTTGGCTGCCACTTTTACTGGCTCTATTTAAATACATTTCAAAGGTGAATTACGTGGCTGTTTGGCATTTTTGTTCTGGATTAGGCTCCACCAGTCTATCTGATTTGCAGTCAGAGAGAAAGCATTACAACTTGAAAATAAGTTTCAAAGCCTTTTCTCCCCTGACCTGTGCACACAAAGGTCTCCCTACACTGGTAACATATAAGGCCATCAAATGAAGAGGACAGCTTGTTTGAAGTGCTGGAAAAGAACTGTCAAAAATTAAATTTTGAAAGTATAAATTTGAAATTTATGAAAAGAACAAGATGTGTCTTCTGAAGTTGAATAAAGGAGAGATGAATGTGAAGGGGTTTTTAATGTGCTTAGCAGATCCAGCTGGAGTTTTATTCTCAAAATCTGGCCCTTACCACCACCACCACCCCCCAAAAAAAAATAAAAATAATAGTAACACAAAATCTGATTCTCACATTGCCCTGTGTAGCCTCAGTGAAACAGCAGACAAGTAAGTGTTCTGGAGATGAACTATAAGGGACCATCCAAGGATATATAATTTCTTCAATATCATTTAACTGTTGTTTCTTTTGTTCACTGTTGAATAATGATGAAAAGGCGGAGTAAGTGCCATGTAAAGTCTATATTTTTGGCAAGAGCTAGCCAATATAGGATTTACATTTTTATTTTCTACTTTATTTTTTATCATCTCTCATTTGAAAAAAAAAAAAAACACCAAAAGACAGATCTCACGTGATTTAGTGTCATCATATAGAAAATGTTTATGTAAGTCTTTGGATCTCACAGTCTGCAACTTAAATCTGTATTATCAGTGTTTCAGTAACTGCGTGTGTTTACAAGGTTGATCCACAAAATGAGTGAAAATGGTAAAGAAGCATTTTATAGAGCGACATTGAACCCATCAGATTGATGCTGGCAGGCTCCCCGTCTGAGTATAGTCCTCTGTCTTTTACAGTTTGTTTCCTATCTGTATGACAAAAAAGGGCATTTCTCTCACCAAAAATGTAGTGGCATTTCACAAGGTCCTAATTTGGTAGTGTTTGCCAAGCCAGAAAACACTAAGAAGTGGCCCTTTACTTATAGAACCTGCTCCTCAGCTTTGAAATGAAAGAGATGTGTGCATGCACCACCTTGGTTTAAACATCACGCTCCATGGCAATTTTCCTTTTTTCTTTTTTGCTCTAAGAGTGAGACTTGGAAATTTAGGTTAAGCTATTTTGCCATTTTAATTCCAAACAAAATGGGCAGAAGGAAAGATAGGTTGGTGAGAAACGTTGTTTAAACTGTAGTTGAAGTACTGAGGTTGGGAATGGATGAAGAATTATTTTAAACAGTGATAAAAAGGAGTTTTCTTAGCAGTGTTTGCATGAATGCTGTGAAATGTAACCTTCACATCAGCTAGTGTGTTTAAAACCCTGATACATTTAAATCTTCAACTGCAGTAAGTACTGACTGCTTTTGTAACTAAATTGATTATGCAATTGATTATGCCTGTCCTTTCAAGTGCCAGGTATGCCCACAACAGCCCTAGAGTGCAAATACTATTTTGTGGAGCATACTAATGAATAAATGGAGAATACAGTTATTCATTTATGTCCTCAGGCCTAAACCTTCTAAGTTATATACTGTACCATCTTTGGAAATGTTGTTGCTCTACAGGAACATTTATGTATTTTGTCTCTCTTCAGAGTTAAAGAAGCAGAGGAAGTCTGCAGGCAGAAAAAGGGGAAGTCACTATACAATATAAGACCAAAACATGACTCTGGAATTGTAAGTAAAAACTGTAGCAATACTGTTCCCATAACTCATTCTACCTTTTGCTCTTTGCATTTTATATGTATGTTATTCTTTATGTATGTTTTTATTCTGGGTTGGTTTTTTTGGTTTGTTTTCTTTTGTGTGTGTGTGTGTTGTTGTTTTTAATGTTTAACATTTTCATGAAAGGTGTTATATTCACAAACTTGAAAACTGCCTATGAATATTACTCCACAAAATAGATGTAGCACAAGCAAGATCAATGTATTGGTGCCCCACCCTGCCAATCTGTCTTCTTCCCAGTCTTGTTGGGGGATGCACCTAGAAGGCAGAAACGCAGTTTCAGTCTTCAAGCGTATTCAGTCTGTATTCACTTTCTTTTCTACAGTTACAAAATGTAAGGAAGAGTTTTGATAGGTACACATTTTTCAAGCTGGATCACTGTATAAATACTAGTGGCTTCTGTTCCACTGATATGGGTTTGTTTGGAATAGAAACCCTAGAAAAAGATAATGCTGTGCTTTCACCATTCTTCTGAAAACAAATAACTTCAGTGATACTAGAGGAGTAATTCTAGTCATTCAATGAAACTTTTCCCCTATGATTGCCTAAGCATTGCTAGGCTGATGACCAATTTTACAGAAAAGTACCATTCCTCTAAGGAAAAATTAATCTGGCACCTCACATTTAAATTTTACCTGTAGCAATTTGCTGTCATTTATATTTGTAAAATATTAGATTTTTTTCATGTGTCTGTGTCCCTGTCTACACTCCTCCTTCCCCCCAGTTGACATGACTTAATTCTTTTGTGCTTTGTAGTAATGACTTTATTACAGTGACACATCTTGGAAGTTAAGCATGTGATAATTACTGTATTTCAACTACCATAATCTGACACAGGAAGAACTAATATTGCATTTATTGTTTCTTATTCTGCATGTTTAGTGAGAGTTGGCTGTAGTTAGTGCGACATGAAATGTAAATGGAATACTAGCTTGGTAAGGAATGATAAACTACATTTTATAAATTTTATTTGAAACCAGATCAAGATGCTATTTCAGAAAAAAAAAGTTAACATTGTTCTGCATTTCTCCATCTAACTTATATATTGCAGTATATAAAGACACTGAGAGATTTATTTTAAGAAATAACTGTTCACTTAACTATTCCTGTATCATTATTTGCACTGAAACAAGGACTTTTCAGTATCAGTAAAAATTGATGAGTGAAAAGGAAACTAAACAAAAATATTTCACAAGAACTGTATAGCTGTAGTCTACTTCAGTTCTAGCTTCAAAGGAAGTTTATTTGTGAAGTCAGTTCTACAGTAAGTATAATTGAACATTAGGCTATGTATTTCTATGCTTTACATATTTGTGTGATGTTGTTTTATATATACTCAATTTTCTCATTTTTTAAATTTATTTTATTTTTCAGAAAGCAAAGATAAGTATGAAAATCTGAGAGAAGAAAAGCAGAAGCCATTGTTACCTGGTTACCAAAACTCTACATGCCTGTGGGTAGGGAGCGAGAGGGAAGAAACTACATCATCCTGATCATTTGCTTTCTTGACCTTTTTAAATTTGGTTTTTGTTCTCTAGAGTTTTCCACCGATTGATGTGTTATTGTACATTCAATCACGAATGTAATCACTTTATTGGAGTGCCCAGCAATAGTCTAGGTATGGACTTGAAACACCTTTCCTGTACTCTGTATCTCCTTTGCCACTCAAAAATGATATTTTGTAAAGTGTATGGTATATTACAAATAGGCCAAGTCAGCATGCATAAAAATCAGCATCTGCATCAGTTCTGAACATGCTGAAAATTGCATTAAGTTGAACTTCATAAGAATGCTACTTGGTACAGTAAAACATTTCCATTCTTACTGGCAACATCTAACACAAATACTTCATGGCACTGCACTTAGATTAGGGAAAGAAATGTTACTCCTAGTGAATTGTTTGTATCTGTTTCATGTTGGCATTTGTAGTTAGTATTTTGAATCGTTAAGTGCTGTTTATACAGTATAATCAATGCTTTCCCAACTTGTTTGGTTGCCCTCCATGACTAAATATTTGTGGAACAAGATGTTTACTGTAACTATCTTTAAAATCAATAAGGCAGCATACTTTTACTTCATCATTTGCCAGATAGAGAATGCCAGGTGGTATGGGGGTCAGAAATCCAGCATTGGAAAAAAAAAAAAAAAAAAAGAAAAAGGAAAAAAAAAAGAGAAAAAAGTGAAGGCAGGAAAATAGAGAAAAGCACAGAAATATGATAGAGAGTATGAGAGATTTGGCTATTATAGTTTGTTAATATATAAAGCAGCTAATACTTTTACATGAACTTTAGAAGGTATAATATAGTTTTAACTGATCACTTAAGTCAGGCCAGCTTTTGGTCACATGTACATGACTTCCCTTCTGGAATTAGCTTTACAGTTAAATTAAAACTCCTTTAGAGAGCCATTAAAAGATTCACATGGGGGCAACATTTATGGGAAATAGTAGCCAATTCTAGTGACAGAACATAGACTACCAACTAATTGACATCAATTTCACACTTATCAGAATTGCAGACATTTCCTCCAGGCTTTTGAGTGTCCCTGACTAGGAGGTTAACCCTTGAAATTACGACTTAGGGTTTCCATTTTAGACCACGTGCTTAATTCCTATTTGCAATCCAGAATTTGCTGTATCTGTTTGGATCTGCTCAACTGATAACCCCTTCCTCCAGTCCTAATTTAAGAGCCCCAAACCAATCAGTCTGATTGATAACATTTTTATTTCAAAGCACACTTTTCTTGAAAGCAGATTATGTGTGTGCAACTCAATTGGATACACATGCTCACGATTCTGGAGCTTGAAAGACACTGGGGTAAGGCAAATGAACTCTAACCTGCTGGGTTGCATTATTCCCTGTCTAATCTAGCACGTCAAGAGACATTCCTAGCTGTTCAGAGGCTAATACATCCTACAGGGTGTCATAAAAGGAAGTGCAAAATATGACCTCAGGAATCTGTTATTCTTCACATATACCAAGCACTAGAAAAGATGGGGTTTTTTCACTGTGTGAAAAGCAAGTCTCCTGTTGCTGACAAACCTATGTGAAAATCTGTACTACTAATAATTTCTGGCAGGGATATTAATTACCAAGAATGGAGTTCTAAAATTTTGTGTTGATGGGAGTAACATTACTATTTGGGGAAGAGAAAATAAGAGATTATTTGCTGTTACGACTAACTTATGGAAAGAAAACTATAAAAATAAAGCTATTTTAATGGCACTGATTCAAATCCATGTTTGTATTTATGTAAACAATAGTCTATTTCCTCCTAACTTTGGTCCTCAGTGCAAGGATACAATTGCATGTTTTCATTTGTAGCCTTCCTGTTCTCTTCAGTACCTGCAGTATGTATATTACTATACTAAATGAAATAATAGATCATCTAACAAAGATCACTATGTGCAATACTGTATTTAGTGTTTCTATTCCAATTTTTTTAGAATGTTAATTTATATGAAAATAAAAGGAATAATAATGAAATAACTGCCTTCTGTCTTTACTCTAGCTATGCTGTAGTTTGCCTCCCTAGGTACCACATCCCATTCAGGCTCCTGTGATCAAGGATAAACCTTTGTGAAAGGATCAGAGGAAATGGGGCTTTTCTTTTCTTGCCTTTTAGAAGGATAGTGACAATAATTCCCAGTTATGTGGATATATAACCTTTTTCCCTAGTGGTGGCAGTGAATGTGTCAGTCCTTTACCCAATCAGACTATGCATCACTGACTTCTCTGGCTCATGCATGCCTTCCAGTAGTGCATTTGGCTCAGGTTTGTAACCTGTTCCTACTAACATTGTTGAAGTAAGTGTCTCAAGAAATTGTTATTAGTGCAAAAATATGCACTGAAAAGTTGTATCTGCATATTATAATGTCTTTATATATGTGCATTATCCACCAATCTGGTAGGACTGTCACATACATAGATACACATTTCACTGGATCTACAGCATAGATGTTCTAAGTTATTTGCAAGCCTCTCTCTGAAGAACAGTGAATTTACTTGCAATATCAAGTACACTACAATTTGAGTTGGCTGTAATCCTACAAGAATTCTCACAGACAAAATTGTGAGCCTTTGTTGGTCACTACCACCACATACTGCTCACTGTTACTTAAATGCAGGAGCAAAAGGACTTTCATACCTGAGCAGCAGATGTGACTTGCTGACAATAACAATCTGTTTTTTATGAGGAGCTAAGAGGATTCATGTTGTTTTGCTTGCAAATTAAAGCCTTTCAGAAGCATGGTATTTTGTCACATGTCATGACACAGTAGTGGTTAGCTTTTTTTGTATCACCTTTCATCGTGCCAAAGAACTTCCAAAACTTAGTTAAGTATTATCCAACAGTGGCACACATGGAAATGGGAACACATTTAGAGGCATCTTCCACAGAGTGGCATTTTTTCTTGCCCAGTTTTTCAGTGATCAGCTTAAAAAGTTGGAAGTGATTATTAATTTCATTGAGAGAAGATATAGCAAGTGTTCGCATTGCAATCATTTTATTGCAGAATCTAGGTAAAAAGGAAAGCTGTGTTTGTGACAAATTGTTAGTTACATAAGTTACACCAATTTTAAACTGCTATGAACAGAATAAGCAAAAACTAGTGATGTTGAGTTTTTCTGAAGGTAGTGTGGACAGGTCACCAAAAGGAGGAGAGAGAAAATCATACCCCACACCATTCAAGTCTGCCACCCATCAATATAATTCTCATTGCAGAACAGGTTTTCCAAGTCATGCTCTTGCTTATGACAGACACATCTGTGCTGTACCTGTACTTGACGTTCATCCAACCTACTTCTGAAAGCATCCAATGTCAGTCCACTGCCTTAACAACAATGGTGTTTTTCTGAAAATACAGGGTCCTTATTGAGTCAGCACTGTTTTCTCATTTATTCCCAGCTGGAGCTCAAATTTAAGCTTTTAAAAATGTCACTTCTCACTCACCCCAAATTGGGGCCCTGCCATCATGGCAGTTCCATGGTGGTAGAGCTTAACATTCACTCTCCTCCTCCTCCCCTTGTACTGTAGTAGCACTCCACTTTAAAGAATACTGGATCTGACCTAAAGTTTTTTTATCCACGCAGAGATCTGCCTTGCTCTTGAGATTGCTTCCACAAGGGGGAGACTTTTGGATTACAGCATACGACTCTGGTACGATGGTTCAACAGTAAGGCAGCAAAAGATTTAGACAACTGGAGCTGGGGTCTGGGCTGTACCTCAAACTGCAGAGCTTCAGCTGGGTGCTGGCCAGGAGACCAGCCAAAAGACAGGTGGAAATGAGAGAGGATGACTGCTGAACTCCCTTTGAACCAACTGACAGCAGCACTTACAAGTTCTGAGCAGGGGCCTCTGATTATGCTTTGGTAGCTAACACAAAGCCGAATAATTTCTCAAAACCAACAGCTACTAAAAAAAAAAGGAAAAAAAAAAAGGCTCCAAACACATTTATTCCTTATTTCACTGAACTGTGAGAGAATTTGGGCAAGAGACGGAGAAGGGCAGAGAGCAAAATGCTCCTGAAAATGTCAGTTGTCATGTCATGAAGGATATTGCCCTCCCTTGCTAGTTATAGTGTAGGGGCTCCTGCTTCTTTCAAGACCCATGACAGGCATCTCCTCTGGTCACATGTAGGCTCATCTGTCAGTGTGAAATCTCCCGTTTCCTCACAGAAATTTTCCTTCAAGAAACTGATTTTTCTCTGTGTTGGAAAACAAAAAACCCCCAAAAACTAAAATACTACCCTATCTTGAGTGACTTGCAGTGTGCCTATTCAAGAGCTGACAGCGATTATTAAAGCTCACCTGTATCTTAAGATACACCTTTTTTTCTTTTCCTTATTAGTAGTTTGGTGCCTGTTACATAAGGATCTAGATGTATTTTAAGCAAATCCACTTAATTCAGGGTAACAGTTACTTCTCTTACTGCAAGCAATGCTGGTGTTTCAGCCAGTGGTGGAGCTTTGCTCGTCTTGTCAGATAACCAAAAAACCCAGAATTTGTGCATGCAGAATCAACTCCAGAATCTAAGATCAGTGCATTTTATTTTTCTCTCTTGCCTTGCAGGTACTTTTGAGGGAGGTGGGGAACATGGGGAGGACGAGTTAGGCTTTCCCAAGCTGTCAGGGTGAGCCATCATTCACCTGTATTTGAGAGGGTGAAAAGGAAGCCGGAGAATATACCAATTAGAGACCAGTTGGACACAAGCTGTTGAAGCAAAACACCTGGATGCCATATAACCCTAGAGTAGCTTTATTATTTAATCTATAATTTAATAGTTGACCTATAAAATAATTACATTATACTTAAAGCATTTCTTCATTTTTTGTTCTCATTTATAAAACAAGAATTAAATACAGTTTTAACCATTACAAGCTCAACTCAGTTTTTACATAAACACAGCTCCCAGAATGAGCTTTAAGCTGCAGCATATTCATATTGCAAACTGGTGAAAAACCCAGGCAGGGCATAGCTTAAAGATTCTTGTACATTTTTCTTAACTGAATTTACTAGCGTGCTTTTTTCTCTCTAGCCCAAAATGCCTGACTTTCAGCTCATTCCTTTCAAGTGGAGACTGACTCCCCTGGAGTCTTAGTAGACTATATTGCCACCTTCCCCCTCTGCACTCCATCCACACCAACACTCTCAAGCTTAGACTGAATGGTGCCCATCCAGGGGCTGGCTGGCAGGATGCCACAGCGCAGCAGCGACAACCCCGAAAGCATTCCCCGTGTGAGAGCGTCTCCCTGTGCACTTCTGATATGCTGAGAGATCACAGCAGCAAAGCAGCGTCTGTTCGTGTAACAGGGCTAACGGACCTGACCAACCTCATCCTGCCCATGCCAGTCCCTGTAAACCACTTGGTGAGCTCTCGTGGAGATCAGTCCTGAAAGCCTCTTAGAGAGGCCTGTCACATAATGGAGACCTGTGGCTCTGAAGCCCTGGCTGGCGACAGTGCTGAACATACTAACCCCCTGAAGTGGCTGCATGCGAAGAAGCTGGCGGGGAGGGGCTCCCGCAGAAGGCTGGTTTCACTAGATGCAGATGCTGAACTGTGAGACATGCATCAGGGAGTCGGCATGTCATTTGTAATTTGTAAGCTTCAGACAACACAGAGCGCATGGGCTTTGGTTTGGGGGAAGGGGGCTGGTTTGTGGCAGGATTTTAATGCAGCTGGGACTAATACAGATCAGAACTGTAACAAATGGGATATACAGGACATACTAAACTCCATCAGCTAAGTAACAACATAGTATGATTTAAAATGAAGCTGCAAGCGTTCCCCAACATTGATTGCGCAGGTCTCAGAAACTGAGTGAACCACCAATAGTGTAGCAATTACAACTGACACTCTCTCTCTGCTCCCACAGCTGTGACCCATTCCAGCGGCACTGACTGATGGGTTTGTCCTTTAATACCAACACAATTAACATGGTTTCCAATCATGGGAGAGACACCACTCCCAAAACCTGATGACACTTACGTAGCTTTTGTATTCAGTTCAGCAATGACCAAACTTTGTCCTTTGTGCGACAGTGCTTTTATACCTTAAGGGAAACATAACTCCCTTAAAAGTGTTCTCAGCTCCTTTCCCACTACCCTCACACCTTCCCCGGTCTGTGCAGGCATAAATATAAGGTCATAAATGGATGTTGTTCTTTTTAGAGTAAGAAACACACACACATATCTAACATACAAAAACCTACTGAAAGCCTAGTAAAACCATGTCCATTTTAAGCCAGGCAGTTGACCTAGCAACCGAGTCTGTGAAGATATTTTAATCTCTAGCATACTCTTCCACAAGAAAAATATACACGGCTAGGTCTATAATACTTTAAACAGCTGTTTACTATAGCTAGGTTACAAAATAAACACTGCTGCAGAGACCACATGTTCACTATCTTCTAACCACAACAGCATCAGAACCCACCCTCAGTCTGCTCTGTGGTCACTGTGGCTGACCCAGTGCCTCGCCCTCTTCCCCTTGCTTCTGATCTGCCGTTCAGACAACAAGCCCAGAATCATTTGTCATTGCATGATTGAAGTTGTCTTAGGGAGATGAGCCTCACCTCTCACTTGCTTTTCACACATTACTCCTTGTTACTCTCCCTCACCTGTGTACCCCAGTCCTGGGCAGCATCCCAGCACTTCCAAGAGAGAGAAACAAGCTCCAGACCAAAACACAGGGAAGGTGTTCTCAGCTTGTGGAGGAAACTGGAGTGTAGGGCAGAAGGCTTTACTCCACACAGTGGAAACATTTAATGCTGGATTTAGCCACCTGGTCACTTAGAACATCAATCCCAACTTCTGGGAGCCTGCTCCACTCCAGAAGATTCAACTGCCATACGATATTTAAAATACAATGAAACTTTATGGTGAAGTGCCTAACATAGTCCATTAAAAAGCATTATTCCAGTAGGCAAGTGGCAAGGAACCTTTCCTTGCTGGAGAGATGCCTCCTGAAAGAAAACAAAACACACACACACACACAAAAAAACCCATAAAATAAAAAGTGGAAAAGAAGAAACAAACCAACAAAACGGACAGTCTGCTCAGTGGGAGAGGAGAGGCAGCAGTAAATCTGATGGAGGCAACACCAAGCAGCAGCTACATGCCTGCTCTCACAGTTTGCCTGAGTTGTTAAGATTCACAGACATGCATCGGCACTGCTTGACCTTCTGAATCTTCTTGAGTCGGAATGGTGGGTCCAGCTCGGGGCACTCCAGCTGCACGGTCGAAGAGGTGACCTTGTGTGGCTTGCAGAAAGCACAGGACTGAAAGGACTCCTCCTCCTTTTTCACGTGCCGTGGAATGTAGAAGGAGTTGCACTGCCCATAGCAGAAGCGGTTGATGATGGTGCGGCTGATGCAGCCCTCCTCACTGACAGTCTGCCGCAGGGGCTGCGTCTTGCACCAGTCGCTCTTGAGGTACTTCCTCTCGGTGACCACGAGGGCCTCCTGGCTGGAGGCCAACACCTCCTTGTTCAGCTGCTGCCTCCGCTCTGAGTGGTTGCTGCTGCTGCCTTTGTATGGGGAGGGAATGGCACCTGCAGGACGGTTTTTCCTGGTGTCCGTTATCCGGAACAGTGTTGCCATCAGAAAAACAGATAAGGCAAATTTCCAAATCATTCTGCAATGGCAAGAAAAGTCACTGTTAGAAAGACACATTTTCAAACCACAGAATTGTTATGGAGGTTTACTTTACTCATACCTTTAGGAGAAGTAGAGATCTTATCACCTTTGTAATCCCATCACTTTTCCTAGAAGATTAGCTCTATTCTAGGGTGATTACTTATCACTAAGGGGCCAGGCCCTTTGGGAGGTCATATTGCTCCCCCTCATCCCCTCAGACTCTCCAACTACTTGCTTTTCCCCACAGGGACAGTGCTGCTTTGATGCCACAAGTGGTGGTTTTACAGAAGCTTCAGCCGGAAAGGTTTTCTCCTTCTCTGTGAAATCCTGCCCCAAACACCTGGGCAAACTCCTGACTAGCAAAGGCTCAGGCTGACTCCTGCCAACATGGTGACAGCTGATCTGGGGTCGTCAGACAGAAGAGAAGGGAATACCAGGTTACACAAAGTGAACTCCCATCTGCCTCTTCAGCCCCCGAGTCCCGGCCCAGCTTCATTCCACACAGAAGTAGCAAGGGGTGTCCAAAAGACTATTTTCATTACTTTAAATTGCTTCTGAAGTTTCTTGGGGTTTTTATGGCACTTAGAGGCTTGTATTTGTTGTCTTTGTGGGAGGCCAAAAACTTGATGGATTTATTTTTGCAGTTAGAGGAAATGCTTAAACACAATTTCAAGGACTTCACAACTGCAGTGCCTCTTGGGCAAATGGTTTAAGAAGGTCCATAAATGGGAGAGGATTCACTATTTATTTTAGATGTTAAGGAACAGGGTACAGCATAAGCTAGTTGCTAACTTAAAATAGTCAGCCAGTTGGCAAAAATATTTTTTCCTATGGTTGTCTATTAAGTATTCTTGCACCATGGAGCATTTCTTACAAACTCTTGTCCAACTCATTTTACTAATGTGTCTCGATGTGCTTCCAGAATATCAGAATAGGTGTACTAAATTTCCTCGTGAAGTCAGTGCTCACCAGTGAACTGCTACAATTCATTTGACAGTTCATTTCGTATCACTTTCCCTGGGAAAGGAGAACAGAGGGTCTCTACAGCGCCAGAAGTGTGTGCAGCCCAGAAGTTTCCCAGTTGGAGGTTAGAACATTTCCAAGTCCTTCTAAAAGTGCTCTGCTCACCTTTGTTATTAATGGATAATTTTTAACAGTGTACAGATGAAAGACTCATCCTTCTCTTCACAGGAAAGCTTCAAACCATTTTTTCCCCTTTCAAGAGATGCCAAGATGAAAAACTAACATCACATCGGTGAGTATAATGCCTAACACTACAGACGCTTCTCTTGTTGCACAGGAAAATATGCCATTTTCCAAGCAATGACACCAAACAATCAAAAAAGTATTTGCAGTAAAGGTACAAAAGAAGACAACAACAGTGCTAACAAATGCGTCTCACCTAATAAAGCAGACCTAACGTATTTAACTCCCGTGAAGATAAGGAGAAGGAACTACTGCAGCAGACTGAGATAACATCCCCTTAGGTTATTTTCTAAGTCTATAAAATCTCAATGTCAGACTTGACTAAGTTTCTAAGGGGAGAAGTTTGAAGTTCTGAAGGAAAGGAAAGAGCAAATCCTATAACTGTGAACAGAGCATGTTCTGATGCCGAGTTAAATTTCACCAGATTGTGTACTTGAAACAGAACCACCTTTAAATGGAAACCAGTATTTCTAAAACCCCAAAAGAGCTCATTCATCTACAACCATGCCATCTGCCTACTGACACCCACTGTAGCCATGGGTACTTTAAATCAGTGGCCTATTTTCACACTGCTTAGCATTCAGCATGCAAGTCCAGAACTTTTGTCCAAAGTCTTTAAATGAAGCAAGACTAGACTTGGCTTTCCCGGCAGGTATTGTCGCCAAGTCCATTGGATGTCAACCCGCACAGGCAGGCCAAAACCTAATCAGGTAATTAGTTTCAGTTGAATATAGTGTTCCATGCTTCCTTTCAAACTGTTCTCATGTTATTCTGCACTGATGGCTGCATTTCAGTAGTAGATAAAACAACTGATCCTCACTGCTTTGTGTTTTATATAGAGAGGGGAGGAAAAATGCCCAGTTACAAGTCTACATCTTCTAGAAACAGATGAAGGTGAGCTTTCCACAAGAAGCCTTATGTCACATTTCTCAGGTATATTCTTCTAGCCTTCTCTTGAAACACAAGGGATATTGCCTTTCCAGTCTCATTTCTCTGATCCTGGTATAGCACGGTTCCAGAAGCACATCAGAAGGAGAGAAACACCCCTTCCCCCATCCTTTCCCTCTTTGCTAGGGATGACCTTAAAAGTTTTTTTCCAACTTTTGTGATTCTATGAAACCCTATCGTACCACACCCACCCTTTCTTATCATAAAAGGTAAGTTGAAAGGAAACATTTCCCTTTCGTGTCAAGAATGGGAGTCAAGTAGAAATCTTATGTAGTAATTCAGGAAAGCAGAGAGAAAACTAACAACTCAAAGTCTACAATATAGGGAAATACTGTAGTAGCTTTCTAATTGCTGAAATGGTTTTATGGAGGCATGGAGAGCCATGCAACAGAGTAAGTAGGATTTATTCAGTAAGTCTATGTTTATAACTAATAAAGCATTATTAATCAAAGCCGCTATTGTAAGGTTATAAACCAAATGCTGCAGTACATGTCAACAAGTACTTCTACAGACAGGTAGGAACACACCGCTTATTTCTGTCATTGATCCTTATCAGTCTTGAACCTTAAAATACTTACATAATAGAATATTAATCTATTTCACACTAGCAGGTCAAATGTGCATTCTGTCAGATTGTGGAATTTCTAATCACAGGGTTGCCCTTTACTAGCCTGCAAATCACCCCTTTCTAAGCCCTGGCACACAAATCCCCTATTCAAGCAAGTAAGGGTGCAAACAAGGTCACCTGGTACCAGCAACTTGCCAAGGACTACATATATTTATGGTGCTCACATGCAAAGAGAAGAGAAACCTCAGTACTCCTAGAGAACCAGAACATTTTGGCAAACTCAATATGCATGCAAAGCAACATGGTGAATGCTGCCTGTCTGCAGGCAGAGCAGGATGAGAATCTGGCTTTTGGCAAGAACAGGGCATTCTGCCCTACTTAGACGTAACAGAATGGAACTGCATGTGGCTGAGACCATGCAAGTGTGCACTGCCTCGAGAGACCAATGCCTCTACAACTCACACCAATACCAGCCTGGGCCTCCCATTCCTGCTGCACTGGAGGTTCCCATGGCAGAGCCAGTGGAGGCTCCTGTGTGATAGTTTTCAACTTCTTCAAGCATTGTTGCCAGCTGCTGCCAGTCCCCCCTCATGCCTTTTTTCCAGCACGTGAGCTGAGAACAACTTAACCTCAGGCAAGACACCCAACATGGCCTGGCTGCACTTACATTTCACATGGCAAGCTTTTTTTCTCCTTGAGATAAGGAAATTAGCATCAAGTATGAGTTCATAAATTCATCAAAGCCAGCATGCTGGAGCTGGGCTACCAGGTAACCAGGAGTGTAAAAAAGCCTTTTGTTGGCCAAGGAGGCAAGAATGCCAAAATTGAGCTCTGTCATTCACAGAGGTCAGGGCACTGTGCTAGGAGGGGAAGACCCAGGATCACTGTGTCTGCCCTTAGCTGTATTTCTTCTTTGTATCCAATTACTGTGTAACATAAAATATCTACCAAGGCAGGCTCTCTCCTGCATACCGACCTTCTGGCCCTATAACTCACGCATTCTTGAAAGTAATCCAGCTCCAGAGCAATACAGGCAGTAATGTTACCCGAAAATAGCCTATAGATTCGTGGTTAGGGAAGTTCACTCTGAATTGGAGCATTGGATTTGATTTCAGAATTCAAGGGCATCACTTTCAGAGAGGTCCCTTAATGCAGAAGTGAGAGCTATGGTCTGAAAGGTGGGGCAGAAGTTAACACCAGTGCCCATCTGTGCTGAGTGACTACTCTGATGTTTTGTCTGGTTTTCAAAGTTGTGACCAGTCTCTCAGCTCAGGATGCAGTTTCTCACTGGGAATTCCTGTTCTGTAGATCAGCCTACTTCAAGGCTGCAGCTGGACAGAAAGATCACTGTGATATTTTATGTTAGCTGCTCAGGCAATCAGCAGGTGTGACACCCATTTGTTTGCATTAGCATGCACACTTAAAAAGCACTCAGCACTATCAGCATTCCTGGAAGCATCCAAATCTCTGATACAGGTATGACACAATCATCTCTTACCAGGCCTTTCTGGAGGGAATTCAGAAAGAAAAGTCACAACCAATTTTCTTTTCCCTTTTTTTTTTTAAATCAACAAACATACCAAAAAACCAACAACAACAACAAAAAAACTGTAAAACCTGTCTTGCCATGGAATTTGAGACTCTATCTATTCAACTTATTCACAGTGTGGGTTCATAAGGAACAAAATCTATAATAAAATATAAAAAATATAAAATCTATATAAATCTATCCTACACCTATCAAACATAACATAAGAGCCAATGACTGGGAAGATGAAAAACAAATTCAGAGACTTCACTTTTCAAAAATTTTATATTTAATTAAGAGCTGAAGAGTTTCCCTTGGAAAAGGGTTTCTCTTTAACTACCAGCAAAAGGCAGGTACTAGATTAAATCAAGTCCAGTTCCATAGATGGCCACATTTGCTCACCCGCATCTCTTTCCCAGGTTCCATCTTGCAAACTTCAGACACACACGAGCTCTCCTTAGGGATCAGCTGAGTGTGGCTCAGTGTGGGAATCCCTGTTACCAAAAATTTTTCTAGTCCCCACTTACTTCCATATTAGACCTAGTCAGAAAAAGAATCTGTATAAACCAGTCATATATATATATTGATGTAAGAACATGGTGTACATAGTTAGTTCTCACATTTAAGATGGGACACAAGTAGTGTTCCTTGAAGACAAGCCAGGCAATGGCTTTTCAAAGAACAGAAACTTGGCTTTAGTGACAGATGTGGAAAGCCAGAAAATATCAAATTCTCTACCGGGAAGCCAAAACTGCTATTTATTTAATTTATTAATAGTTAGGCATGATTCTAATGGCACAATGTTCACACAAAGACCATAATAAAGACTAATCATGCATCTTTGTGCAGGGGAGGTATTTGGTGCTAATTTTTCTCTTTTAAGTATCCTTCGGAAAGTATTTCTCCCATGTCTCAACAGCATCAGCAATAACTGAACACTGTACTGTATCTTTTTTTGCAGAGACATGGGTGTCTTATTAAATCATTCCATCATTAATAGATTCTCATTACTAAATTGCCAAGACTGAGGCCAGCCACAACAACAAAAAAGGAGGTAGGCGGGGGAGACCCAACTTAAAAAAACCACAGAAAACACAGTACTGCAGCTAGGATGTGTTATTCAGATATTCAGATACAAAATCTCTGCATTTTGGCAGTAGAGTTAGCATGTACTAGGAATACTAGGCATCACTTTTCAAAGTCATTGCATGCAACACCAAGGACAATAATTATTTAAAAAAAGAATAATTAATGCCATTACAGTCAGAAATTTTTCCATTCTTGCCCTCTAAGAACCTTCTATAGTGATTTGAAAGAAAGCTATTTTCTTGCATCACAGCCTAGCAGTAGGTGGTAGAGGGAGAAAACATTTATTTCAGACAATAAATTTCTAGTACCCTCACTGGCTGACTTGAATGGAGATTCTTCCTCCCCTCCATCCTTCCCTCTCCTGTCCACCAAGGAGATCCATTCTTTCTCTCTCCCTTTCACTGGCACCTCTCTCCCAGAGAGCCAAGCATGCCCACAGGGAACACCACGAAGCTTTGAAGGAACCAGGAAAGGTCTTCCTGCAGGTTAGACATCTTGGGAACCCCATTCTACAGTCCAGACTCTTGCTTTGCTTTCGACAAGAGGAGATGGAGTTGGATTTCAATGATGCCTGCTTGTGTTCCTCAGGAAAAAACAACATTTCCCCCATAATGCCAGAAGTTCACCTTTCCAAGACAGTTCTTGAAGACACTGAATTTTAAATACTGAAAAATAGAGTAAATCATCAACAAAACCAAAGTATGTAGAAAAAATACACTGGTGGGGACAATCTATGCTGAGATAAAGCTAGTTGAAAGGATGTTGCATCATATTAATTCAGCTGTCTCTATAGATTTTCTAGTTCCAAGAGCTGTGCAATGTGCTCTAGGATGACTCTGCTTGAGCAAGAAGGTTGGATCAGATGACATACTGTGGTTCCTTCTAACCTTACCCATGCTCTGGGATTAAATCCATGATAAGTACCAGTGCTTCCCAAAAAACACACACACACATATAATAGATGCAATTACTAAGGTAATCCCCCAGCTAGAACAAAATAGGGGAGAAAACAATGCTGGAAGATTTGGGTTTGTTTTTTAAGGGTAAATGTTAGCCAGGTAGCACAGTGAAGCAAGACACTATCAACTTCATATTCCCCTGTTGTATTTGCCCGTAGAAAAGATTTGATTCCACAACTGTGTCAGCATTTATCATTTTAACACAGGAAAAGTAAAATAAAGAGAAGGAACAAAATCTGCAAGAAATGTAAAAGCAAAGTCATCCTAAAGTAGCTCGGGTAATGTAGCAATGCCATTTTTTATGGGAATAGGGATACAAAGACCTCAAATTGAATATGAGCAGGTAACTAGACAGAGGGGGTTTTTAAATATCGTTATGATTAAAAGTCCTAAATTTCATTGCTATTTCAGCTTCAGGAACTTGTGGTTTTAGAACCAACCACAGACAAATGTCTGCCTGGTGAGCACATGTGATTTGTCCCAAGTAGAGTGAGATGTCCTACTCAGAAGTGTCTGGGTAGTCATCGGTACTGGCAGCATATGCAACACTAGGGAAGAAAGGGGGAGTGGGAGGAGGGAAAAACCCACAAAATAAAACCAGATTTCTGCTAGCTGCCCATAAGGATGATTTTCTTTCTTCCAACCTGGTTTTGAAGAATGCTGCAGTCAGGGGGTGGAAGGAATAAATAAAACTTCTTGGATACAAGGACAAGAGCTTTTTTGGAAAGGACCTATAATTCTCCTATGAATCTAAAAAATGTCTCACAGCAAGAGTGAACTAAGTTGAAAAGATACTTGTTCTCCTTCTCAGTATTTCTCAGCTTTTCAGCACAAGACAGAGAGCCCCAAATAGGCAAGTCAGTTCTGTCTGCACATGAACATTTTGTCCAGCAAGCAAAAACAGCCTACATTTAACTTTATTCTTCTGTGCAGAAGGCAGCTGGTACACTCCCATTTGGCGGCATTTCATTCAGGAGAAAACAGCAAACTTCTGCCCTTGGGAAACTAAAAACTAAATCTGAAGGGAAGTGGTGGCTTGAGCAAATGTCTTCATTTGTGACCATCCCTCAGCCTATTGGAAAGGAGGACAGTCAATACAAGAAGGGGGAAAGTTCAGCATTTAAATACAATAGCTCATTTCATTGCTTCCTCACTGGAGAATCGATACTACAAAAGACTATGTTGCAATGAGTAGTCTCCATTATACTTTTGTTGTTTGCATTACAACAGAACATAGAAATCTCATCCAAGACCAATGTCTGACCAAACAACACAACTTTAAATGTTTGTAGACTTACTGGTGATCAACATATGGCAGGACCAGAACTGAGCTCAGAGGGGAAGTGGAGGTCAGAAATTAACTGAGAATGGACCATTTCCAACATCTTTCAATTGCACTGCATGGCACCAGTGCTCTTCTTTTTTTGCTAAGCAATCCAGATTCGTTACCCTTAGGCAAGCTTTTCTTTAAAAACATTATACTTTCGTGAATGAAAATTGTTTTGTATGAAAATTTCCAATATAGTTTCCATGAGTTTTGATAGAACAGAGATGGAGTTAGAGCTTTATGGCTTTGTAGCTTTAAACAACATACCACTTCTAGAACACACAGCTCATTTTCTAGCCCACAATAAGGGAGAAGGCCATTAATCTTCCATATATATTCATTACTGTACTTGCACCACTCCAAAAAGAGGGCATTTGGATGAGTTCTGTTCTAGAAGAAAACTGAGGTTTCTAAAACATAGAAGTGCTCAAAAGAATTTCCACTTGCTTCTCTTAACGGTCAGAAAAATGCCATTGCTTCTAAAAATCAATAGGTGGCAGGTAATCTTGCATATAAGAAACACTACATTAATCAGCAAAGAAGTACCATTTCAATTTTCTAGATTTCCTGGTAGATTCAGATAGTTGTATTCTTGTTCAAGATGCTGTCCTCTGTTACCACATTATGACTCTGAAGTGGCCATGTTCCTGTTTTAAAAATCTAAAATGTTATTGATGGTCTAGTGCCTATATTATGAGTTACTGCAAGACAATATCCTATTTATAGGGCTGAAACACAGATGGTTCAAATGAGAATCACTCTTATCGCAACATCCCACAGGCAAGTCTTTCTATTAGGTAGTGCACAAATTCCCACGCATACAAAATTTCAGATAAGTATTTTCCAATACGTCCCTTGTTCCAGCTGTATTTTCATAATACAGCTGGAACTGTATTAAAGTTGTCCTAAAAGTGACATATATTTATTGCTTTGAGCGTTTTTCATTTACATTTACCTCTGCTTAAATTTGCCTGCCAAAGCATCAGTCCTCTTGACTAAAACGTACAGCAGCTCTGGGGACAGAGTGCAGAAGTTCTATGCTAATGAGCAAATAAAAGAAGTTTTGACCCCATTCAGCCTGTTAGCCACAACCAGGTCTATGTCATGCAAACATGTAACTACGTGCCTTATCAGAATTATTCACAGAAAAGCACTTTTTTCTCGTCAGTGAGGCTAAATCTAGGGAATCCTCTCATCCTCTTTTTCCTTTTCTTTGGTTAATAAGCAACACATTTGATACTTCCCCACAATTAATTTTTTACCTCTGCCAAATTTCAAACAGGTTGGACAGCAAAGCAGTTTTGAAACTCCTATTGCACTACACTAAGTGTATTTTCTTCTAGGATACACAGGGAGGCATGAAAAATATTTCAGGGAAGGGGACAAGGGGGAACAAGTCAATAATATCACAGTTTAGAATCACAGGAGGCGTGAGTAGTAAAGACATTGTTTAGGGTTACTTTGGTGGACTAGAACATTGTGCACACCCATAGAAAATCAGAGTTCGTGAGCTCTAATGTTTACATGTAATACAAGACACCTTGAAACAACAGTAGATCAGCTTGAAGTTTTTAATACATTCTTTTGCCCAGGGTGTAAGCTGGCCAAGAAGCTAAAAACTTATTTGCACTGCACTATGTGTCGATAGAAGCCAGGCAGTAACAAGTCACTGCTGCACACCATGCATGGTATTATCCTTGGGTTGGTTCTGTAATATTTTGAATCCCCTTTTGTTCACAAACTTAGTACTTGGAGAATTACAAGATGTTTTCTTCTTTCCCTAAGAATACCAGGCTTCTGCTTGGCTTACTTTTGCAGTTACTTTTTGTGGATTAAATCATGGCCCAACAGAATCCCTGCTTAATTACTTTTGTTTCAAATGTTTAACTTGGCTGGGGGCTTTGGTCTGAAAGGAACCCTGTTCACTCAAGGTCTTCTATGAGAAAATTCATGTATGCAACTGAAACGCAAGGCAAACCTGTGAGGGCTGAAAAGTGCTGTAAAGGCATGCTCTGGTGGGGTTTTTTTCTATGTGTTTTTGCAAGCCTATAAAAAAGGATGACATTTGGAGTTCAAAACCTTCAGAGTTACATGGCTTCTTGGCTACTCTCATACATGCATCAGTTGATATCTTGATGCAAATTCTTTAGTTTGAAACTATTTTGAACCTTGTTTTCAAGTTGTTTTATAAGATAAAAAAGGAATTTTCAGTTATTTCACTATGTATCTACTGATATTTCCAAACTGACAATAACATTTTTGACTGTCATAGCCATAAAATGAACCAAAAGAAATCATAACAGCTCAACAAAAGTATAGAACTTAGGAGATGCTATAAAGTCAGGGATACAGATAAAATTTTAATTAGATATGTACTGTGAACATAATATGCTAAATAGCTATACACTTCAGTATCACTTACTAAGTATATTAGAAAACATACAGCACATAGAATGAATAGGCAAATTACCAATTATGCACTGTTATTGGCAGTGTGTGTCACAAGTAAAACTCAATAAAGGATAAATTTTCAGTGAAATGCTGCAGGACGACTTGTAGCACAGGAAATTTCACATCAAAATACTGGAAATTTACTCCATCCCTCCCAGTTCACACTGATGGTAATGTGTAGCTGTTGCACATGTATGTTCTTGTGGCTTTGATTCATGCTCAGATTAGTGATTCTACCTCCATCACTACCCAAAGAATGTAAATATTTGCTCTGTCTGTATTCTGGTTAACGGACTCAGCCCTTTATTGAATATGAAGGCTGTAATTCAATCATAGAAGGATCTGTTGCCATGTGTAAACTGGGATTTTATGTTTTATGACTTAAGCTTTGCAGAGCAGCCATCTTCTTATTCACCTCCCCCTCTCCTTGCCTATGACTGAATTATAGTTCTGTCTCTAATTGAAGCCCAGTATCATTCTATTTCTCTTCTGCTGAGAGGAAGACCAGAGCTACCATTCTGAATACACAGCAAGCCACAGGAGCCTGAATGAAGTACTTTAAAGGCAGGTCCTCCTACACAGCACATTTGCAGTCTTTCTGCTAATTAATTTGATTTCCTTTGTCTAGACTAACATAATACAGCAAGTTATGCTCATTTAAAGGAAGATCGTTAGCTTTTCAGTTCACTCCAAATGAGGAAGAAAGAAGAGTCAATAGACTGGAATCTGGGGGAGACTGACTGACTTTGTCCTTGACTACACCATTGCTTATGTTTTCACTTGACCAAGACTTTGTCTCCAGGAGAACCCGAGACAGCACTATCATCAGAGGAGAGACTATAATCAAAATCAGATATTGCTGGTATGTGCATGGCAAGGCAGTGGCAGTTACACAGAAGAGTTCTGTCTATGATGCACTGCAGTCAGCAGCTTTCTTCCTGGCAATCACTTGGCATTTGCTGTTCACAGCTCCTGACATCCTCAGAGGGCTGAACAAACATGTAATTAAAAACACACACAAGCTGTTTTCTTCAGACTCCCTTCACAGAATGAAAGGAGATTCAGTAGTGTGCCATTGGACTAGTAAACCAGAGGCAAAGCTAGCAATGGAGTTAAAGAAGTAACTCCTCACTATTTGGAAGGCGAGACCTTCATTTGGCAGTTTTGACAATGATTGAAATTGTGGAGCTGGATGAAGGCTCATAACTGAAGTGTCAGTCAAATACAGAACTTAAGAAATGGAGTGATATGTGATAAACAGAAGAACAGACTTGGATTTCAAAGTTCAGCCTTCTGAGTCATGTGGGAAGATCCAGTTTTAATACTCAGCAAGGAAAGTGACACAGAATCAGATATCATATAGGTGCCTTGCAGAGTGGAATGAGTTCACGCATTTCTTAATAACAAAAGAAAGGGAGAAAGCCAACGTGGGCAACCCCTCCTGCTCACACACATGCAGAGAAGTGCCAGAGCTCCCCTTCTGTAGACAGTTCAGGACCCCTTCTATCCTTGTAGCCTCAGTTGAATTTATAATTTTGCATCATCAGAGGGGAAGGATTCCAATTTTCTGACTTCCTGGCTTAGGGGTCATTTTTTTGGCTCATAGTAACTGGATAGTCTCTACTCAAACACAAGCAGAAGATAAACTGCACCTGGAGGCTCTTTATTAGCTTATTCTGACCTTGTTTTTTTACAGTATTTGGCCATAAGCCATTCAAACTGTGTCACCACAGCTCAAGTTTGAGTATTTTTCCATTATTGACGATTTTAAGCCCAGCAGAAGTAGACAATAAGTAAAAGGAAATCTAAAGATTCTTCTCTTTGGCTTTTCAGAAAGCTAATTTCAGAAAGGTCAGGGAAGTATCTTGGAAAGAGTTAGACAACATCTAGCTATAAATTTCAGTGTGAGATCACAAGCTCCATTTCTCTTCCAGGTCTGTTCAAGGCCTCTTCCCAGCTCTAACTTAGGCAGCTCTTCCTTGAATCCAGAGGAAAGAGATGACACTTTGGTAATCATGAGGAACCTCATGTTTCTACATAGATGGACAAAGATATCAAGACTCCACTGCACGTCAGTGCTTGATTAGATTGAGAGTTATGAATTTTCCAAGTGAAGTGGCCAAGAGCTTCCCTTTGGACATGACTACAGGGTGAGATACTAGCTAACATCTCCATATGTGACCAGTAAATGTAAGACTGATTGTGAAGAAGGGGAACAAGTGATCAGAAAGATTGCTCAGTCATGGTTCGGTTTGGTTTCTTTTCTCTTATTACAAAGTAGTCAGAGAATATATGCATTACAGTTTACACCATTTTACTCATCCCAACCACCTAGTGCTGTTTTGAGAAATTATATATATTGTACTGAAGCAGCAAGGGGTTAGATCAGCTGAAGGTTTTGGCAAAGTACTTCTAATGGCTCAGTAACTGAATGCCATCTCTGCCACTTGCAAAGTGATTGTAGTTGATTATAGCCAAATAAGATCACCTCAAAGAAAATGCTCTGATCCATAGGTTTGCTCTGGTTCCTAGTGGGTGTTCATACACAAAACTCATATACTCATTTATGAGTGATTTGGACCACAGGTACAAACATTATGCACTCATGAACTACACTTTCTAGACTTTTTCCTATGTCTTGGATAAACAATAGACTTTTTAAAGACTTTATGTGTAATATGGGATTAAGAGGACTGGAATCTGAAATAAGGAATTATGGAAAATATCTTCTGACACTATGAGAACTAGACTTACTGAAACCCTTGTCTCAAAATTGGAGGAAATATTAAGTCCAGACCATTGGCCTACGTTTCCGCTTAAGATTAGTTGAATTATTAGATTCTGAATTCTTCCTTATTTTCCTTTAAAAGAAGGAGGTGAAGTGAGTAAAAATTGGTTTTAAGATACTTTCAATGTAAAATTATTAAACCCTCAAAAGTCAAGAAGCCATTTCACAGAGTTAACATAAAACAAGTTTATTTCTCAGTAATGGGAAAGACCTAAAAATGCACGTAAATTGAACTAGGACCTTCAGGTGTTTTCAGTCCAAAAATGTCCATATCTCTTACTGTGAAAAAGGACCTTTGAAAAAAAAAAGTTTTGATCAACACTTCTGAAAACTTTCATTCCCACTGTGTGAAGACAAAAAAGTTTCAAGTCTGAACCCTTGGGGCCTAGTTACCACAATTCATGTAGCATGATGGTCCTCAGTGGGTCAGTGATAACCACATCCCCATGGGATTTTTTATGCTTGTATTTTGAAAGGAGGCTCAGTAAAGAATTTGGCTTAGGAAAACAAGACTGTGCTTCCTCTCTTCCCTTACTGAGTTTCAGAACAACAGCTTTTGCTTTGAGTGATTATTTCAGCTTCCATAATTTTCCTCCAGCACAAAATGATAGAGGCGTTTCATATGTATCAGATCAGTGATTTGGGCAGCGTAAGAATGTGGTTAAGGTCAGATCAACAAAAAGAAAGGAATAGCAATTAGGAAAAAACATTACCAAAAATGGACCTAGTAAAGGCAAAGCTAAAAGCAGCTCACCTGCCTGAAAATGTGCTAACTTGGCAAAACCCCTTTTTCTCAGAGGATCCTAAGAAGCTCTTAATCACTGCAAAGACTGAATAATATTAATTGCCACTTGGCAAAACTCTGCTCATTAAAAACATGGGGACATTTTTAGGACTTTTTTCTTTCTTTCCCAGCCTCAAAATCAAACACTTGGTTTTATGACATGAATGACACAAAAGGCTACATCAAAGCAAGTGCACACTTCTGTATCTACATATTTGTTACAAGGTTGAAGAGGACTGCCAAGCTGACCTAGAAAAAAAATGAGGGAATTACATCATTAAACTGCATGGTTTAAGCAGAATATGCAATGCCACTGAAAACTTGAAGGGGAAAAGAAGCAAGAGAGGCACTTTTAAATGAATAGAAACAGACCTAAGAATGCAAGCTGCTAAGTGGATTTACACTATAACTGTAGAGAAGACTAAAAAAGCTCATCCAGATACAAGGTCTTTTTAACAAGGTCCTCTCTACGGCTATTCTCCACTCCCCCCTCCTTAGAAACAAAATATTATTTGTTTAAAGCTGCTTGCCAAATCCATGGCAAAGCATCTAAGAGAAACCAGAGATGAGATTTAGAGACACTTCAGAAATAGGTGGCAGGCACATACATATCACTTCAATCAATGTGAGCCATTCATAAAACACCTGTTCCCACACCTACAAAGCCTTTGGTTTCATTCTGGACTGTGACATTGATTATGCACCCATACACCAGAGCTTCTGTAGGGTGCCCAGGAGTACAGCCGGGTAGGTGACCATGTTGTCTTCTGCCACTCACACAGAAGACAGACAGAGCTGGGAAGCCTCTCAGCAGCTCCCTGACAGCCCTTCTTTGTCATATGTGTTTCACAACTAACCAATACCACTGAGTGGAAGATGAAGAGCATGAACTACGACCAGCCATCAAAAAATATAGCCAATGGGGTATGCTATTTATCTTTCTTGTAACCAGCCTTGCCACAACATCCTCCCCCTTTATGCAGGTAAGCTCGTGGTTTCAGTACCCACATGAACTGGGGATCCTTTGATTCACAGTCCCTCTCCATTGGAAAAAAAACAACAAAACAAAACAAATCCAAAAAAAGCAAACAAACCAAAACAAAACAAATTTCTAAAAACTGCAGAAAAGGTTAGTGGAAAAGCAGGAAGCACAAAGAGGCATGACCCCTACTTTACAGTTAAAGCTGTATTAGTAGGTAGGGAATAAACACAAAATTCCTGGACCTGAAGGGAACTGCAATACCATATCCAACATTATTTTAGTGTGATTAAGCTTTGTGGTGTGGAGGGTGAGGTCCTACTTTAAGCTTCTTGAATTTTATTATCCTCCCTGACACCTTTAGAAGGTTGTCATAGGGTTTTGGTAAAAAACAAACAAACAAAAAAACAAACAAAAAAAAAACAAAACTAACATAATAAAAAAAAATCACACATCAAAAGAATTAAAACCTATGCCTTTTCCCCTCAGTTTTATGATTCGAATACTGCAGGATGTGGGTTCAAATATATATTCCTGTGATATACAGTCCTCGTAGAATAGTACAACTCCACTTTCAGGTAATAGCACAGAGAAAACCCTGTTTCTGACCTTGGGAAATAACCAAAACAGCACATACTGTCAGCTGGATATATTTCTGATTGCAACCTATGGCTCTCTGAGATAAAGCTTTAATCATCTCATGCTGTCACCCAGGCCAGGGTGCAGTTTGAGTCCTTTAGACTGTGAGCAACAGTCCCTCTGCTCCTGGTACCACCTTCCCCCCAGCCAGGACACAGGCATGTGTGCAGCCACACAGTCAGCAAGTCGTGTTTGCTGATCTAGCCAAAAAGGTTTTTTTTTTCTCTTTTGCCTGCAGGATCAATGGTGCCGCTGTGGCCCCCCTGTGCCAGTGCTGGGCTGCTCAGCCTTGCCAGTGCCAACCTACAGGCAGGCTGCCTCCAACCAGTGGCCACACCACACCCTGATACTCTTTCCAGACTGGGGCCTGGGAACGCTGTCACCCAATTTACCTGTTTCAGGGTGGAGGAGGCTAATGTAACTGGGAGGGTGTGGCTGATAAAGGCAGCGTTGACAGACAGAACTACATGCTTTGGCTTCCTCTAGGAGATGCATAGTCCTTCTATCTAAATGGCTTAATGTTAGTAGTACAGTCCGTACCACAGCAGTGAGAAGAAGAAATAATAGTAATAATAACGATAACAATAATAGTAGTAATAACAATAATAATAATGACAAGATAAGTAGCAAAATTTCAGATGCTCAAGAGCATCTGAAAAATGTTTGTTTAGGCTGACACATCAGAGACAGACCCTGTGGGAGATGCATACTCCTCCACAGTGGCTGCTGGAAGCCAGGTGAGAGACGTGGCATATTTCAACAGGCACATGTGCTGAGGCAACCAGCTCTCTGCCAGAACCTCATTCTGCTCTAAAGACACAAGGACTTGATTTTGACAAGTGTCTTAAACATTAGAGCTCTTACTTATGACTAGATTTCCAAAAGAGGTATGCACTGTTTATCTCAAGTTCTCAATGGATGTGGAGTACTTAGAAAGAGGATCTTTTATCTTATCTTGAAAATGTGCTCTGCAACTGTAGTGCAAAACTAAATATTAAAAATGGAAAAAGGAGCATGAAAATGCACTTTAATTTCTCCATCCTACTGTCTGACTTTTGAGTGTCTTGCCTTTTAAGTGCAAAGGTTTCTTCTACCAAGAGGTTGGGGTTTTAAGTGATTAAACACAACCATTGGTTTCACTGCAAAGAAATGATGTACATGACGTATGAAACACTGATGCCTTCTGCTTCACTTTTTCTCCATTAGTCATACAAACCCTCACCCTGTCCCAACACCTACCCTATCTGGACTCTGCACTACTGATTCAGAATCTAGCCCTGAAGATTGTGGCAAGGTGGCTCTTTCTTTGTGTGAAAATGCTATGTACTAATGAAATTAGTGCAATTCAAAATTAAGCAAGATTAAAGACAAACAAACAAGGAACGTGGTTTGGCAAAAGAAGTTGGAGGAAACACTTTTCCAATCTCTTTCCAACAAATATGCCAGAATACTCACGAGACAGAACAATCTGCAGGGAAAAAAAAATGTCAGAAGTTAAGAAGTTTTAATAGATTTTGAATGCAAATATTTGCCCAAACTCCCTTTCAGAACAGAGCGCCAGAACAGTAACAAAAGTTGGTCACCTTTTCTAGCTATTGAAATCACATGGATTTTTGCCCTGGTTAGGTAAAATCATAAGTTGTGCATTCACACAACACAGCAAGAAATGGAGTGATGCTGCTACTACATGAATGAGAAAAACCTAACACAAGTTTTCAGGAGCATTCATTCAACAGAAGGCTGAAACATCATTTTACCAGGTGAACAGCATCTGGTGAGATACTGTTTCTCAGGTGAAAGCTTCAGTGCCAGAGGGCACCAGCCTATTTCTTTGCCATGCAGTCAAAGGGTACAAACACCAGACTTACCAGCCATAAAAAGGAAACAAGCCTCATGCATAGAACCTGTGCATTAAGCTTCTCCCTTCCCACTGAACAAAGGGACCCTCATTCTCCAAAAGCCTGGATGATTTTGAGAACCATGTGGGCTCAGGTTTTCCACTTAACTGGAGCTGCAAGTATGCAAGAATAAATGTAATATAATTAATAGTCAACAGACAGGACTTAGCTCTCATACAGGTACGGGCTCACAACATTTTAGTAATTAAGACTCCGACTAAGAGAAGGCAGCTTTAAACTAACACTGTACAAGTTAAGCCAACACTTAATTGGCTTCTTGCATTCAGGTCTGAAAGCCTGTTGAAGTTACTAGACTCTTCTTCTAAAGTGTGATAACGTACCCAGCACACCAGCAAGTCCAAAGAAAATGGGAACACACTCTGCCCACCTGTAAATACAATGAAGAGATGGAAATTGGATGGAAGTTGGATAAGTTTGCAGTTTGGATCAGATGGCATTTAAACCGGGAAAGGTGCCTGCCATCTTATATGTATACCTCTTGTTTTTAATCAACTGCCTTTAGTAATATTTATTCTTCTTAAAGGAAGCTGTAGGCTCTGTACTTCACTGACAGCTTTTTGTTAAATCTGCTCTGTACACTGCCCCACTCTCCCAGTTTTATAGTTTCAGTGTGCATTGATGCCTCTCACAATGGTCATCACAGTAACACATCTGTCCCAACATGTCCCCCAGTAGGACAAGGGACTTCTCCACACCTGGAAATTAAACAAAAATATCCAAAAGCAGAAGCTAATCCAACCTGTATGTAAATCTCAGAAAAAAACCTTAATCATTTCTATAACCACCACACTTCACTGCTGGTATGCTGAGGGCATTAAGGACAAATCAGAAGTCTTATTTCGGCCCTGAAAACATGGATGCACAAATATAGAATGTAAAGGAGTAACTTATGTGCTAGTTCTGTGTACACACTGCAGGAAAGCCGCAAAACTGCTCTCGAGGGGAGGCAATGAAGGAAAACAAGAACATTTACATACACAGAAACTATAACCCAATGTAGCAACATTGCAGCAACCAGGGATCTTTAATACAAAGAAGAAAAATCCAGAGGAGTGATGTTAGTAGCTGTAAAATGCATAAAAGGTGATGGCAAAGAGTGAAACAATATGTTTTTACTCTTCAGGGATTCAAATGCAATAACATTAGCAAATAAGATTTCAGGCAATATTCCTATTAGCAAGCACCATGATACAAATAGTAAGGCAGTAGAATTGATTTGCCTAAGTTTGTAGACTCGTCATCAAAATTATTAAGGAGAAAGTGACACAAAAGGAAAAGAAAAATAACATCTGCCATGGATTAGGTTAGATGGAATGGATCCTAACAAGCCTGAGATGAGCCAGATGACTTCTCTAAGTCCCTTTAATTCCCTTTTAAGTAAACAGTCATACATATATTATATAGAACAATTATTTTTCTCCAAAGAGTCATCTTTTTAATAGGGTTTCTGTCATCTCTCTTCTCATATTCCTAGGCTTTTAGGTTTTGTGCTATCACAGAAATAAATCATCATTCTTTTTTCTATGGGTCACAAAACCACTACTCAAAGTCAGCCTTATGTTTAACACACTGCAACGTGCTAAATGCTAACCTAGCAGGTTTATAATGCAGATACTATCAGAGGGTTTCAGAATTAAAGACTCAGTTTGACTTATTTTGCTGTAGGCAGAATGTGTAACTTTTGTGTAATCCTTCACTATTGGCAAAAGAGGTCAAGACTCCAGGTTTTGCAGAATGTCTTGGCTTTTCCAAAATTTCAGATAGTTAGAGGAAACATTGTCTTGTTTATTTTTTGAAGAAGTTGAACATAATATATAAATCATTAGAAAATAAGTTAGGTTTCCTAAAACATATTTAAATACCCACAGAGACCATTCTCCACATAAGGCTTAAACCATTTTTGAGGACTGATTTCAAGGTAGAGAAGTCAAAACTGCTTAATTAGCCAGGGTGGGTAGATGGTAAGACAGAAATACTGTGCCATATCACGCTTCTTCCTCCTGGTCCCTTTGGAAACAAAGTGACAGACAAACTGAACTAGAAGGTTGGCAACTGCACTGCTGCTTCGAAACAGCTGATGGAGCAACCAAATTCCACAACTTGCAACTGAATGGGGCAGCTGAGTGGCCGCTCACCCAGAGGTATCAGGATGACAGAATACGCTCAGAAACAATTACGTCCTCGAAGATCTGAGGCCACCTGCAAAGGTTCGCACAGAACAAAACATCTGTAACATCCTCATGAGAGCAAACACCCAAATTCCTCTCTATTTGTAATACCTGTAATTAACAGGTGTGGAATAGTTTGTCAACAGCTGTTATCATAAAGCTATGGTATTTGTCCTACAAGCACAGCAATAACCCTGTGAAGCTGTACCCACTGTCCAACACTCCCTTTCCCACAGAACCCAACAAATAAATTAATGAAATTACCCTCAAACAGAAACTGAACACACACTGGAATAGAATTCAAGTCTCCCATCTGCCTTCTTTATCCTTTCAAAATGAATGTAAGTTTTGAAATTTGATTTCCTTACTGTTGCTAATGCCCTAAAATTAGCCTAGAGAGTAAAGACGACTCCTCAACATTTTCCCTTACCTAGATATAGTCTAGTATTTCCAGTTACTTTAACGAGGTGGGGTGACATTGCAGTATGTGGTTTACTAAAAGCCAGGAAGAAATCATTCAACTAAGAGCAACCTACAACACTGATACTAGTTATTTCTTTTCTGTTATGTACTGTTCTTATTATTCATTTACTATTATTTAGCAACAATTATATTCCTATTTCTGAGAGAAGCCAGTTGCTGCGGTATGGTTTTAAAATTAATGCTACATTCATACTCTCTTGTAAACCAATGCAAAGCAATGATCAAGTGAGTATACATATGCTCATATTCTAATAAAAAGTACATCACTCATTGCCAAGGAATTACCATAGCGTTGAAACATAACAGAAGTTTAATACAAGAGAGAATCCTTAAACAGATCAGTAGAGCAGAGGACAAGAAGAACCTGCACTAGGCAATACTGCAGTGCTTTCTACCAGTAACAAGTTCCACACACCTATTTACTGTGCTCTGTAAGCTCAGGAACAAAAGATGGCAAGTGGGCATATTCTCTATGTAAATATGTATTTAGAAGTATTTCAGAAGTTTTATTTGAAAAATACTGACTTCATTAAAGTGATTAGAAAAAATAATATTTTAATTCAGTTGATACAATAATTTTATTTTGTGGGACTATCAGCACAAAATCCTTGAGGTTTAAAATACACAGTCATTATGACCAGGAAAGGATATGTCTTCAGGTAGACTCACTCATATTTGACACAGTTCAGGTAAACAAAAAAAAGTACTGCTGTTAAAAATACTTGATTACTTTGAAGCAACCAGCAAATGCTTATAGACAAATTATTGTGACAGCTGACAGATGAAAAAAAAAAAAAAGGAAACAAATCACACAAAATAATATTTACCAAAAAGTAATTTTAAATAATAGATTAACAACATTTATGTTCTTGGAATACTTCGTAATTCCATTACAAATTATTTTTCATTTGTACTTAGTATAATGCTACTTCTTTAGTTATTTTTTTATATTTTAAATTGTATTATACTTTTAATTAATCAAACTCCATCTGGCTATAAAGAGAAAATAAAAAAAAGGACAAGGGAAGAGAAAACTCCACAAACGAATGTTTTCTACCTAGTGTGACACACCAAGTAAATCTAGCCTAGTTAGTCCTAATCCAGGCTACAAAAGCCCTTGGCTTTACAAGAGCACCAGTATCTGAAGAGGTTCCACAAAACATGGCTGAAAAGGTATCCCCCAAAAGCTTGTAAGACTGAATAAGTTCCCTCTTTTAAAGATGTCCAGTCCGACAAAATTCTGTAAGCCAATGGCAACCCAAACTTTTCTGCTTTCTGACCTTTCTTGCTTCTGCAAATTAGTGGAGCTGCCTCACAAGTTCATGTGGGACATCTGAGAATAGCTCACTGTCCCATTATACGCCTTCCTAAGAAGTTTGAGGCTACAATACTTTAGTATTAACACACTACAGATAATTATCTCGTAATGTTCTCTTTTTTCATGACCTTAGGTATTGGGATCCAATAAGAACTTAATATTCTCTTTTTTCATGACCTTAGGTATTGGGATCCAATAAGAACTTAATGCAATATCATGGTGGCTAAAATACTGAAGTAAGTGAAGATGGATCAAGAGCTGTAATATAGTTTTTTTCAGGGAAACAATGTAAAGAAATGAGTTTTTCATGGCATGACTGCCATGCAATTCTAAAGCAATAAATGTGCTAATGTAATTGGAATCATCCCATACTCCATTGATTTACACTTCTGGTTTAAATCAAATTAAGATCTAATTAAGGTTGACTTCAGCGAAACCAGACCATCTGAAGATACCAGAGATATCAGATCATCGAAAAGTCATGAGCTTCTGTAATGGTGGCATATAACTGTTTTTCTGAAGATAGTGGTAGCTTTCCCACAATGTGTGCATTACTTGCTGGCTTCATAACACAAATGTCTTGTTTGGTAGTGTGCTGGCTGGAAGGACCTAGTTACTGCCAGTTGGCAGTACCAGGCAAATCATTTCAGCAAAGAAGGGCTGATCCTAATCTCTCCTCATGCAAGGCTAATACAGTATCAGTGAAGAATTCAGTATCTGTGTTCCTTTGTGTACACAGCTCCCAAATGAACTTTGGACTTGCAAAATTGGTTGTTAAACAGGAGTTCCTCACCCTGAAGTAAAATCATGTTCAGTGATCCTCAAAAGCATCTGGGAAATCCCAACGACCCCTGAAAGGCTCACCAGCTCTGAACTGTGACATTCTGGCATGAGGGGCCATTCCCTATATAAGGACTTGACAGTAGAGAGGAGGGGGTAAAATGTGTCTAGCTGTACTTTGGATCTAATTACATCTTCTTATAGCTCTGAGGATCTTATCACCTTTAGCTCCAGAGTGTAATTTAACCTATGCATTCAACCCTCATAGTGATCCTACCCAGCCTGCAGTTGCACCTTTCTCCTTAGAGAGTGAAAATCTCAGCAGATACACCCAAAATGGGGAGCATTAAGCAGCATCTTGCAGCATTTCTTAATCATTCTTCCACCCTTTTTTTCCCAGCATTAAGCAGCATCTTGCAGCATTTCTTAATCATTCTTCCACCTTTTTTTTCCAAACGCTTCTGCAGAAGCCTTCACTCATGACATGCAGGGTTTTGTAAACACTCATTTCTTCAGCATTATCTGAAGTTTAGTAATTTCCTACTCTGGCACACTTTAACCCCCAAACTCTCCCTATTGGATGCACGAAGAATGCAGGTGTCTGCCTCATTTAATGAAATTCCTGATATCAGACATCTAATTTTTATGTTCTTCAATAATCCTTCTGACTCCTGAGAGTGATGCCACTACTGAATTATTTAGGTTGCTCAGTTTCACATCCAAAAACAGGTGCTTTGGAAAACCAGGACTTCCATAATACTTCACAGCTCAGCCTACAGAGCACTTCATTTTGTTTGGAAGCCACCTAGACAGATGACCATAGAGCAGTTTACCTTAGCTATTAGTCTCCTGCTTCTCTGCAAAACTTATTAAATCCAGACTGTCAGGCTAATCTATCTTCACAGCTCAACATACTGAGCAAGGACCATGCAAAATTCTTAGCCTTTGTAATGCTAAGCAGAGGGAAAATGTTTAAAGTTGGAGTTTTGTTGGAGTTGTCCAACATGAAACAAAAAGTCTGGGGCTCCATGTTCACAAACTAGTACTCTAGACATTGCTATTTGCATAATTTCTTTGACCTTCATAACAGGCCAGTCTTCTGCATAGTGAAAATAAGTGGATGCAATGAAGGCAAAGGCTACTTTTACCCTCCACATACTTAAGCAGTGTCAGAGTGGCCAGATACATTTAGATTCTTCTTAAGCTACTCAGAGATTGTGCTGAAATTTCCAGAATAAAAGCTAAATGTTCCTTTCATTAACTTATGCATGAATAAAGGTTGTAAGTTATACATACATGCAAGGTTGGGATAACAGGCATATTTTAAATAAAAATTAAGCTGATATGAGAAGGTGACTGAGGCAGAGGGGCTATATCACTACGGTTCTTGACTCCTGATTTTTTTTTTTTGTGTGTGTGGCAAAATAACGCAATCCTATGAGCAAAAACTGTGAAAGAAAAAATGTCTAAATACTTTGCCTTCTTCTCCTCACACCCTTACTGTGTCCTGCAGAGCTGCCCAATGAATAGAAGCAAGCAAAATCTACAAATATACAACTCTCCTCTTTGCAGGCACCGGTGTTTGCTGTCTTCAGCATTCAAAACCATGACGATATTTGTCTTTCTCCCTTTTCTCCTGCACATTCCTCCTGCAGACCTCTAACTACAACTCTGTAACAGGGCAATAGTTGCATGCCACAAGATGATCTGCTCCCTCGACATAGCATGGAGATGACTCAATAGTGACAAAGTAAATCATCCTTCAAAGACAAGTCAATAGTGAATAAGTAATTTTATCTGTCAAGAGTTAACATGCAATGAATACTTGTAAAGGTTACACAACACAAAATCTACTAGTGGTTAGACAAGAGTTCCCTCACATATGCTAACCAAGTCAGTCTATGAAGGAATAAATCCCATTTGGCTTCTTAATGAAAAGCAAGTTGCATGTATGCGCTCCTAGAAAAAGAGATTTTTGGCTTGCAGCCAGGTATCTTACAGTAAAGACGCACCATGTAAGTATTTCTTAGGAATTGTGTTAAATTTCCATGTAAAAATACTTTAAAAAACAGGGAGTGAGAGAGCAGAATAGTTTGCACTGAATTAAAAAAAATCCCAAAGCTGGTGAAAAAAAGCCCAAAACACTTGTTGAACCTGCACACACTGTGAAGCCACAGACAGTCTGGAATTTAACTTCAGTACGCTTTTCATCTCTGTCACTATTTGCATTTTTCTTTTTTTCAGTTACATTATCTGTTTGGATTTTTTTTTTGAATGTACTTTTCAAGTTCTCATACAAATTACTAGCATGGCATGGTATCTTTCCTATAAACCCTGTGAATACATACTTATGATGTTTAAAACACTCTGTGTAATTAAAAGAAATTAAGAATCCTCTTAAAATGTGCAAGCAGCAGTTGTATATTCTGAAATCCAGCCTGTAAGTATACAACCCTTAACTTTTCCTAACTTCTTGAATAAATAGATCCTTTGAGGTTTCACAGATAAATTTTACATTACTCAGACTATCCGAAGAATGCTTTTGCTGCTCTGTGCAATTAGAGCTGAAAGTGCATTTATCTTGCTATAAATAAGGTGACTCCTAAAGAATGAAGTTCAGAAGTGTTAATGTCAACTCTTTAGTGAACATACCTTTGATAGGGTAACTCCATATCTTGAAGTACCTATGCTAGCTTAACTCAAATTTGAAATTAATTCAGAACTTCATGATATATGCAAGTCAGAAAAAGCTGAGGGAATAATTTCAGAATTATATTATCTGGGTTTTATCATCAAACCTAAGTAGGTACAAAGCTGTTTAGAAAGTCACCATTTAAATACAATGTTGACTCAGCACTACCCTCAAAATCATAGAGAGTAAAAGGTATAATTGAAATGTTCCAGAACAATCTATATATGGAATAATTCAGTTAATCAGAAGCAAATCCTCTCTTCCCTACTTTACTGTACTTGTGTTTAGATATGCTGCTTCAAAAGAGAAAAGTGCAAGGGCAATTAGCAGTCATTGTCTCCTTCTTTTACTACAGCAAAAACATGTTTTACAGGTATGGATGGCCTCGTGTAAACCATAAACAAAAGCTTTGTAGGACCCAGGTTAGAAATGTTAAATAATGAAGACAGCAGAGCAATACACACTGGGCTGAAATTCCTGCTGTAAAGAGGCATGGTTAACAGTGTTGGGTTTTTTAAGTATAAATGTATATTTGCATTGTCTTCAAGTAATACACTGCTCTACTTCTCTGGGCAGGAATTAATTTAATCCTGTGTGTGCAAATCTGCATTAGAATTCACATCCTTATGGGCTTTGCAGAAAAGCAAAACATCTATTTTTTTTGCCTCTATACATAAGACCTCTTTTAAATATTATTCGTATTTGTTTATATGAGAAGCACATTAGCCTTCATTACCTTTTTTTTTATTAAAAAAGTGTTCAATGACAGTAACAGTTTTTACAACTCCAAAAGTGACCCATAAGGCTCTGTTCAAGCAATGATAGAATTTTACAATCACAGAATGGTCTTGGTTGGATGGGAACTTTAAAGACTTGCCAGTGCAATTGCCCTGCCATGGGCAGGAACACATTACAGTAGACCAGCTTGCTCAAAACCCCATCCAACTTGGCCTTGGACATTGGCAGTGACGGGACATACACAGCTTCTCTGAGCTACCTCTTCCAGGGTCTCACCACCCTCATAAGCCTGTGTCATTGTTCAGAAAATTATGAAATGCTGGTCTTTGGGATGTCTTAAGTAGCAATCTTATCCAAAGATTTTTAACACTTAGCAATCAAGCATGTGTATCCAGAAGACTAAGGCCACCCAGTTCTACCAAGGTTTTCAAGACACCAAGGAGTTTGCACCTATGAGCCTTGCCAGATAGAGGACATACAGTGTTGAACATTTACATTAACATTTATAGCACAGTTTCTGAGCCAGTTTCTCACATGTGTTGAGTTATATAATTTTAGACATACCAAAGGGCAAAAAGAAAGGCTATAACAGAATTAAGACGCAACCTAGTGGCCAGGAGCAGAGCCAGGGCAAGATGATCTTTCCACACAAGTTTAGACCTATGCCTAGCTAGTGATACCACACGGGCATAGCCATAGGCAGCATAACAAAGCAGGGATACTTTCTGGACCATTAACACTTTGTGCTGCTTTTGGCAGGGATAGAGGTACTTTTCCTCACAGTAGATAGTATAGGGCTATGTTTTGGATGTAACAATGTTGATAACACATGGATGTTTTAGTTATTGCCTCGCCACACTTGCACAGCATCAAAGGTTTTTCTGCTTCTCATCCCCACTAAAGAAAAAGGTGGGGGTGTACAAGAAGCTGAGAGGGGACACAGCCATGACAGCTGACCCCAACTGACACAAGCTATATGGTGTCATGCTCAGCATATGAATCTGGTAGGAGAGATGTTCAGGGTGATGGCATTTGTATTCCCAAGTCACTGTTGCATGTGATGGAGCCTGATTTTCCTGGGGATGGCTGAACACCTGCCTGCCCATGCAAAGTGGGGAATTAATGACTTGTTTTGCTTTGATTGCACATGCGGCTTTTGCCTTCCCTATTAAACTNATTGCCTCGCCACACTTGCACAGCATCAAAGGTTTTTCTGCTTCTCATCCCCACTAAAGAAAAAGGTGGGGGTGTACAAGAAGCTGAGAGGGGACACAGCCATGACAGCTGACCCCAACTGACACAAGCTATATGGTGTCATGCTCAGCATATGAATCTGGTAGGAGAGATGTTCAGGGTGATGGCATTTGTATTCCCAAGTCACTGTTGCATGTGATGGAGCCTGATTTTCCTGGGGATGGCTGAACACCTGCCTGCCCATGCAAAGTGGGGAATTAATGACTTGTTTTGCTTTGATTGCACATGCGGCTTTTGCCTTCCCTATTAAACTGTCTTTATCTCAACCGACGAGTTTTCTCACTTTTAGTCTTCTTATTCTCTTCCCGATCCCACCATGGAGGGGAGTGAGTGAGGGGCTGTGTGGGGCTTAGTTGCCAGACAAGGTTAAACCATGACACACATTTGAGACTATTAGATTCTGTCACCTCAAATAAATTGATCATGAGTTGAAACCAAAAGGCCATCGCAGAAGATTTAGGAAAGTTTACAATCGGTATGAAGACTGTACTTATTTAAAAGAAAATTGAAGCATGCCTCTCACCCAAAAAATTCTACCAGCACTGCCGTGGGACTAACTGCTATATATGTTATCATGCGTCTAGAAGTTCAAAGTTAATAGTGTATCTGTTGTCCAAATTAGGGCATCACCCTTAATCATGGTAAAGTAAGCCAGTTTTCAAGTGTTTTTAAAGGAAAAATAAATATATTGGGGAAAAAAATCTAATTTGGAGTACTTCATAACCAAAGAATCCTAAATTACGGTTCACTTTGATTAGGAAAATAAGCCTCTCTTTAATTAATATAAATCTATCCCTTCATATTCTAATATTACAATAAAAGACAAATAATTTTGGGTCTTTTGTAAACAGTAATAATAAATCTAAATCCGTGTTAAATACGATGACCGATAAATTTCAATGTTCTTAACAAATGTCTAAATTTTGGTGTGGAGGGAAAGAAAACAAACAAGCATGGCATTAGCATCTCAAACTCCTTACATTTTACCCATTCAGATAAAATAACAGCTTAAGTCAGTCACATTTGACTCCTATCCAGTTGAGTAAATGAAGCTGATGTCGGAGTGGGGAGATGAACTGGCAACCTGCTGTAGCCTTGAGTTAAAATTTGTATATAACGGGGCAAACTGCAAGCACTCTGATTGTGGTCTATGTGGATGAAGCTAAGCAGAAGAGCCAGAATAGGCAGCACTCTTGTTTTAGCCAATGACAAAGGAAGATAGGGATTTCTTCAATCTGCAGGTGAAATTGCCAAAGACAGATCTGCAGAAGAATGCATCCCAGCTGTGGCCTGAAGCCTGGACTACTATTGGAGTTAGACACACAGTAACCTCCCTTGAGACTGGAAGCCCTTGGTGTGGCCTTCTCACCCATGCATTTGCAGGTCTACAGATCATCTAAAACCAGAGTAAAATTCCCATGGTTCCTGGAAGTCTCAAAGACTCCACAACATGCTGGACTGTACTACAGCCATGGTTACAGTAGAAGGGCATGGCCCATAATAAAACAGTAACTCAGCTGGCTGGGAAAGGTCTTCTCCAGAGATTACACAGACCTTTAAAGCCCAGACTGGGTGGGAGAGGAATGCAGGAGAAATGAGACTATTTCACTGCACAAGTGTGTTGAACAGGATGAGACAGATTACTTCAGACTCAAATTTAGGAGCTCAGATTCACATCTTGCACAACCAGGAGAAGAAATTACTATTTTGGGGTGACTTCATAGGTAGCATACAAATCCATAAATTTCATACAAAGAGTGATCCTAGCTTTGTAGGCTCTTTTCTAAGAAATTTCGTATGGAAATTAACTAATTTTCCTAATCACCTATTTATCAAATAAACTTACTACCATACGCAATATGAACAGCTTACAGTAGTAGCTTCCATAACCAATAGTGACTTCATCCTACCGTTCCTGTTAATTACCAGCATATGGTGGCAATAATCCACTGGCCTTTTGTGGTGCTCAGAATAACACAGTAAGCAGCTGCCCACTTTTGCAAGAGATCTGCGATTTTGGAGGTGATGTAAACATTTACAATAGTAGCTTATGTAAGCTTAGTAGCTATGATTATGCATTCCCCTCTATTCATAATACTTAACAAAAAAAATACTGCATGCATTGCATAGCAAAATTACTTCATTCTATTTTACTGATTTGTAAGCAGCATTTGTGACCATGTAAAAATGACCTCTTAACATGTACTTAGGAATGGAAAGTCATCCCTGTGGCCTTTTCTTTCTCCAGGATTCACTCTCTACTTGAAAAATTGGCCAAGGCACAAATAAACAAACATTAGTAAGTATGAGACTGGATTGTCATTGCTTCTCCAGAGTAAAGCCTGCCAATGGCCAGATATGGATCCAGAAACATTGCTGGTTTTACCTCTTCCAGAATAAGTTTTCCAAGGAGCTACACCCTTGTCTAGCTTGCTCAGATTCTAAGAATCGCTGTTTATGACTGTGGCTGTAATAGTTGACCTAACCAGAAGTGCCAGGAATCAAACCACACTCTTTGGAAAGCAACAGGATCCATAAGCTTATGGACTCCTTATTTTGACAGACTATGGTATGAGATTCCCAATCCTAAGCCGTCTCAGATGGCTATGCCAGGATAACAGTTCAGATTCCACAAATCACATCCATATTGTTAAGTCTTTCAACGTCTGGTGTAGTTTTAAATGGACACCAAATCTGTTTGTCGGATAGAGTCCCAACTGCTAAATAAATAGTGATAAATTTCCTAATACTACTGGGCAGACTGTTCCTACAAGTACAACGTGTGTTTATCAGTTTCCCACTGAGCTAGCATTGACTTTCAAATTTCCTTTAATCTTATTATAGTAAGCATAGTACAGCTCTCTGGCAAACAAGAGGAACATTCTTCCTGTAATATCATATGCTTCTTTTAAAGAAACCTTAGAGATGTCCAGAAAAGAATTAGGCTCAACTTGGAATGACACGATAAACGTGTTTCCAAAGAAACAAGTTTTATACAATATTATATTTCTATACTGAAAAAAACCCCAAAGTTATTTTTAAAAAGAGAAAACTGGCTATTTCTGATAAGTACTCAAAACACTGTTCGCATGTATCACATTTTTAAAGTCAACTATGGAAACACCTACATAAAAGTATTTTTCTAGTTGGAAGCTGTCTACCTGAATTGAAGGTTAAAGCAACTGGAATTTTGGATGTAGGTTTCAGAAAACAGTAGACTATAGTTGGTCAAGCAGCTTTTTCAGTGCTCCTTCAAGAAGAAAGAATATTAAGTGCAGACAACTTTGAAAAAAAATAAGTGGATAAAGAAAACCAAATAGAATCCACATAGTATGATTTTTATTAAAGCTTCCCTTCCTTTGAGAGGAACTTATGGTAGAAAAAGGTGGGATTTGTCTTAGAGATAGCAAAAGCCAAAATACAGATTGAGTTGTTAAATAACAGCATGTAAGTGACTGAAGGGACTTTGGCAACCAGAAAGCAAGACAAGTGGCATAAGCTAGTGCAATTTCCAATTGTGTGCATCTGTCTTCTCTGCTTCAGGTTTCCTACAGAAAAAGGGCCATTACAAGGGTGCTATTTTCACATATCTTCTGTGATTCTTGAACAAAATAATTAATTTTCCTAATAATCAGCTTTTGTGACATTTGAATCTTTAGCTATCCTCAAGTCACAAGTTCTGAGCTATGACTTTACTGAAGGCTCAGATTCAATAAGAAATGGAAGTATTAAAGAGGCAGATCAACAATCTTTCTCTGACTATATGGAATCCAAGATGCTTACAATTTGTTTCAGTTTGTAAGTAGTCACTCTTAAGACTATCTCAGTAAAAGCTGTTCTCACTGAAGGATCAGACAAAGTTTCCATGGACTTCATTAATGAAGGATATAGACCAAAGTCAACAAACATGCTTAGTACAAATCTCTTTGGTGTAGTAATCCAAAAGGTGTCAGCCAGAGAACAAATTAAGTTGAAATACAAGCGATAGCCATCTCGCTCTTTATTAGGAGACTTTATTGGATGCATCCATTAAGTCATGCAACATATTCACATATTCCCCATCTTCTTTGCCTGTCAACCTCCTCTTGTTCCTCTCAAAGAACATTAAGCTCCAAATTATGTTGACGGAACAGGAACCGACAAACGATAGACGGATCATAACAAAAAACATGCCTAGAGCAAGGATGTCTGACATCTGAGAGCTGGGATATTTTCCTTTTTGGATAGAAGCTCTGATCCACTATTTACACCCCTATCCCAAGCTCTCCCACATATTTTTAAATGACAACTTTCCAGATGTTATCTGTATGGACACTGGCCAAATTTATGGGCAGGATCCTGCTTAACTCTAAGCCAAACTAGTGTTTTGGACTCATTGGAAATGAGATTAGGTCTGAGATTTGCACCAGGAAAAACCCCTGCCATTTCATGCCAGAAATGTTCATGCAGAATTTTTACAATGCTGTTTATTTTTTTGTTAGCACTACTGTAGAGTATCAGGCTGTGCAGCATTATCATAATAGCACTTAAGCAGGGTAATAGGATAGACTAGACATGCCTGGAATCCATGACAAAACTGCAAATAAATGCAGAAGGGTAACTAGTGCTCATCTAGACCAGCTCAACAAAGTTTTCCAACTCTAGTAAGTGTTCATACAAGACAAGGTCAACAAGGCGTTCTGCATGAGCTGTAAAAATGTTGTTTCCAAATTTTAAGAGATGTTAAAAATTCTGGAATTTTATAAGATTTATTGCTGTTAAATCCACAATCTGATGTTGCATTTGTGCACTGCCCATCACACTCAGTAAAAACTGGTTCCAAAATGAAATTTGGAGGGTAAATAATATATTTTCCTTTCCCAGTGTACTTTACTTCTCCCACTTCCTTAACACAAAATAGAGAGAAACAAAATCTTTATGAGTCTTTCTCTATTTGAAGGTATCACAGTCTCAATTTCCTCAAGTTTCATTACAAATTATGGTTTCTTAAAATACTAACTTCCTAAGCAATAATGACTTTAAAACTGCCTGGAATGGGAGGTAAATTGACCCTTTTTCTTTCTCTAAAAAAGCTTGTAGTAAAGACAGTAGCATGCATGTTTTTATATACAACATACATTTGCAGTATAACTAATTATATATGGCAGGGTGGTCTATATGAAAAACTGACCTTTGGAAATCTCCCTCACTATTATGACTAATCCAAAACACATCATTGTAACTCCTACAGATATTATGTAAACAGCAACAAAGAACAAAATATTCAGACTCTCGTAGATAAGTATAGATAAGCCAAGAAGAAAAAAAAAATGTTAAAAGTAGGTGCTCTAAGACGACTTTTTGAGAAAGACAGGTTAGAACTGAAGTTGCCATGACTGTATCACACCAGATAATGAAAGATAGATTGGCCCTCTGTTTTAATGTCCTGGAGTGAGACAGATTTTTATGGTCTGCTTCCCTTTCTGAAACAGGCTTAAAAAAATCTTCTTAAAAATTATAATAAAAGGCTTAATGCATTGAGAACAAGAAATGCCATGGTTCCAGGTGACATATCATCTACACAACTCATGTTAAAATCTATACTTCATCCCACAGAGAAGCTATGCCTTGAAATAATGTTTGGAGTAGACAATCTCTAGCTATAGCTATGTGAGAAGGAAATGCTCTCTTGTTTTTCACTTTTTGTTTTTCCAAATAGCACATTTTCTGCAATCTAAAAGGAGTCTTGGAGCACGCACAGTGATTCAGAACAAGAAGAATCTTTGTATCATTCATGCTATACACATGCAATCCCATGTGAAAATGTGGCTAAACTTGAGAGTTGGTCAGAAGTCTAATTTTTGCAGCAATGACAATCATCTTCTGTTACTAAATGAGAGAAGGATCTGATTCCTGATTGGTCCAATAATATATTTTCTAGTAGAAATGTTTTCATACAAGAGATAACTGCTCATAATTAACAGAATCATTTTTCTATTTAAAATCATTTTCCCCAAAGAACCAAATTAAGGAAAAACACGAAGCTGTAGAAGCCAAACAATGGAAAATTTTCCCTGTTACAGTGAGAGCTGCAGAAAAAAAAAAAAGTTTAACATGTTCTAATCAAGCTTCCAGTTTTAAGTGGATGTTTCTAAACATCTCCCTGGGCATGACACATTCCCACTGGCCTAGGGCAACTGGAATAGACTCCTGGGTCAGAGCATGATTACCATCATGTGCTGGGACTCAGGAACTACCCTCACAGGTCGAGCCTCCTCCCAAGCATTACTTGTGGTGACTTGTGGGAGATGTAGTCAGGCACGATGCTGCACCCAGGGAACATGGGGCAGCACTTCCAAATGACAGTTTTAAAATTTCAAGGCAACATTTCTCACCACTCTCAAATGCAACGAGGAATATAAACAGCCTTCTGAACCTTTATATGCAGATGGGCTACGGCTGGTGACAGACACGAAGAAGTCCCAGCTGTCCTTTCCTAAAAGCAACTGCTCGGTTCACATCTTAGCAGACAAGCACAGGACTGCACTATCCAAAGTTTCCACTCAAGAAGTAGTCCACTATCACATGCCAGACCAGAAAAAAAAATAAAATTAGCCATTCTCATTTTGAACTCAAGAGATCTTAGTGTGAGTAGATGCAAACAGGCCAGCCACAGCTGGTTGAGAGCTGTGCTCTCCCGCTGAGCCAGGAGTTTCTTGGTAACACATATGTGGGCAGTGGTGCAAGAAAGCAAGGACTATCCCATGCCACTGGGAAAGAAGGCTAGTATTGGCTTTAGACTGTGAAGTGCATGTTGAAAATGGACCAGCTCTATTTTACCAGCTAGCACAGCCCAACAGGAAGAGATAGGCAGAGCAAAACATTAAAGCACAGAAGACGCCGTATGTATTTTATAGGGTTTTACTTCAGGCTAGCTCTGATCTGGTTCCACGGACTGTATTTCCAGCAATGACTCAACCACATCTTCTAGTTTAGATTCATCTTAAAGGAATCCATGGCCCACCATGAGGTATAATGGGAATGGGCAGTAAGTGGGAACAACTGGAGGACAGGCATCAAAAGCTCACTCCTGACATGAACCACAGTGCTAATATAAATGCTCAACCACACCCATGAGCATATGTGAGTGAAGGGAAAGATGCTTCTGTGCTGCTCTTGAAGACACTCTTCACCTGTCAGAAAATCTGCAAAGTGACTTGAACTGCTCAATTGTCACTCAGTGACTTGAACTGCTCATTGAAATAATTCTAACTCCAGTATCTGAAACTGGTAAGCACCAATTTAACAATTTCAAATTGGAATTTACCAGTTTTGGATGCTTGGGTTAGAATTATTTTAATGTGAATTTAGCAATAGTGTAAAGACCTATGAAACTGAGCAGCTAGTATTAAACAGTTTGCCAAATTTATTACACATGACCACAACGGGACTACTTATTACAAAAGATTATGATCTGGATCTATGAGATTTACACTTTCATAGGCATTGACAAATGGTGACTGAAACCAAGCAATTTCCAATGTATCAATACAGTTCCCGGAGTATTTCAGGTATTAATAATACTCTCACCCAATGCTATGAAAAGAAACAAAAATTTCCACTTTAATTCTTCAACATCTCATACGTTTGTACTATTCCACACTGAAAGTGATTCACAGTTTATCTGAAAGATAAACAGAAAGAAAATAGTTCGGCTAAACCAAACAGCTCAAAATCTAGGCTTAATGGCACTTATTTTTGTGCCACCCTGGTAGAGGTCTTATTTACGCTTTTCACTGACACATCTTTCACTTACTTATCATGCTGCAACGCAAGGCTGAGCAAGCCTCGCTGCTACCAGACACACCTCCTCCCTGCACACAAGAGCTCTGCATGAACAGCGCGTTGCAAGAGAGGTGAGAAGGCAAAATTCTGCTTGCTAGGTTTCTCGCTCATCCTACAACACAGATTTAGCAAACCAGTCTGCTTTCTCCAGGTGCACAGTAATCACACACAAGTATTTAGAATTTAGGACTTCACTGCACCTCCTGTATGACAGCAGCTCCTCAGGACCATACAAGAAAGGTGTGAGACCCCTCATTCAGAGCCTGAACACTGAGACAGCACCCTCATGTCTTGGTTATCAGTAACAAGCAGACTGCTGTTCCTTACTTCTACTTAGTTATTTTCTCAAAGCATTTCTTTAAAATCTTAGGGCATTATTCTTCATTTTTTTAAAGAAATTATGAAAGCAGCCTGAGAACCAGGAACCAAGTTTTGCAAGTGAAGCATCTGCACTAAAATGCATCAAGCATTCTAAGCAAATACTTCAGGCTGTGGGTAAATTCAGTCTTTAAGTTCAAGCAACAAACGAATCCCCTAAGGGAACACAGTATCTGTATTGTATTGGATCTGGTGGGAAGACAGGACTCTGAAGTGAATGTTGATTTCACCCTGGTTTAGCAAGAAACAGCCTTGATGCAGCCTGATAACCACCTTCCTAACAGCCTTTGAGCTGACATTGCTTGGTCTTGCACCTGCTGCTTCGTGATTCTTGAGAGGACTGTAGGATTGATAACCTGAGGCTTTTTCTCAGGGAATCTCTATCGTGGCCATTTGTCGGGCTGGAGTTTGCCAGACTCATCAGGCTTTCATTCTGTTTATTTCTCCTCTTTCAGAGAAAAAAGCGGTTTAAGTTGTTATGAGCTGTTAATTTTGTCCTTAAAATCCACCGAAAGTTATATAACCACTTTCACAATAGCATGCTAAAAATAAGAGCTGTTCAGCCAAATGCCACTGCAATTTTTTCTAAGACCTGTGACTCCAATTCTGCAAGACCTGTGGAAGCGCAAATATTTCCTTGGCTTTAGCAGAAAGTCAAGCAGGAGCTCCTTGTGAGACAGACATGGGTTTGTATTATTATAATCCTCAAGTGAAGGGCAGAAAAAAAAAAACAGTGTATGTATACACACATGTATATTTCCAACTCACGACTTTAAGTAATGCTATTCGCTCTTGGAGCTGATCCCTCGTGCGGTTTCATAATCACAAACCATCATTAACCCAAAGCAAAGAAAGAAAGGTACAAAGGGGCACAGGTTTCAAGCACGAGCTTATTTTTTTCGGGGTTTTTTGCTCCCCCTCCTTTTTTTCCCCCCCTCTCCTTTGGGAGGGAGCGTGGGGACGCGACGCACGACGCTCCAAACACAGAGAGCCCTGGCCAGCCAGGTAACTTCCCAGGGCGCTCGGATCAAGGCACTCAGACCCCCGGGCGCTGTCGACTCTCGCCGACTTTGCTCCGTGCCTGCGCAAACGCCCCGCGGGCGAGTGGGAGGGCGGCGGGAGCGCGGGGTGCGCTGCTCCCCACTGGGGCGTCCGGATGCCGGCACCGGGGATCCCCGCGCTGGGACGGATACGGGCACGGGCATGGACACGGACACGGGCACGGACACGGACATGGCCACAGGCACGGCCACAAGCATAGACACGGGCACGGGCACGGGCACGGACACGGGCATGGACACGGCGGGCGCCCGAGGATCGCGGTGCGGGACGGCGCGGCGGGGCTGCGAGCGGAGCGGCCCCGCGCTGTCGCTGTCGCTGTCACCGCCACGGCGCCCGCCGGTCCCGCTGCCCGTCCCCGGTGGGGCAGTAAGAGGGCAGGAGAGGAGGAGCGGCAGGAGGAGGAGGAGGAGGAGGAGGAGGGAGGCAGAGAGCCGGTCGCANCCTCCGCCCCCCCTTCCCTAAACCGGCGTCCAATCCCGCGCCCTTTGTTTATGTAGGGACATTCTCACCCTGGGTCTCCCAAAAGACCCTCCTTCCCTTCGCATCTTCTTCCTTGGGCTGAAGGACCTGCAGCTAAGCATTCGTGACATTTTGTGTCATGCTCAATATTCAGACACGTTTGTTCTCTGAACATTTAAAAAAAAATATCCCTAGCTGGTAAAATTAAAAGCATGCAGTGCCTGATCACCTGAGGGCTAAGTCTGAGGTAGGACAAAGCGTTCTTTGCCTGAGTTGAGTTTGCTTTGCTTACGCTGTTTGGGTTCCTAGACCCAGCTGGGTTAACTACATGTCAAATCTTGGCATGCACAGAAAATAGAATCAGGATGCTAAGCCTCCTCTTCCTGAATCTCGGCTTATTCAGTCACAGCAGCTGTGGTTGTCATTCCTTGGTACATCATTGATCTTGGTATTCCTTTTGCTCAGGATGACTTAAGTGACCTGTCGAAAACGATTCTCCCTCCTGCAAATGTGTTGTAGTCTGAAGTCAAATCTTAGACCTGTCTTCTGGGCAAAATGGCAAGGATTTGGTTTCAGTATGACCCTCTGTTTAAACGAGATACAGTTGAACCAGAAAAATAGGTCCTTTGGGTTTTCTCAGTACAGGAAGATGTTGTAATATTTCCAGTAAGCATGTTGGCAAAATTGCTTATTAAAATTAGGGAGAATAAAATTATGTGTTATAACAGATGCATTGTTAATTAATGCAATGACCTGCATTTAACTCATGCTATTAGATTAAAGTGTCTGTGCCTGTTGGTACATCAGGTGCCATTAAAAGTCAATATTTATCCAAATTTGGCAGATTGTAGCATTTGAAACAGAGAACAGAGTTGCAGAGATACTTTTGCATGACGGCAGCATGTACATTTTTAACGTTGACCTCCATAGCATTTTTGATTCTGTATTTACTTTTTTTTTCCCCTACAAAATGGTATGTAATTTTTCATTCCCTAGAAAGCATGCATACTTTTGTCTCTTTGGGGTATACAGAACTAGTTAAGAATGTTTTTGTTTATATTTTGTACAGACAAAAGTCAGAAAAATAGAAATGTTGAGAAATATATAAACCCAGACATATTTAGAAATACCCATACTTGGAGTATAATCCATCCCTCATTTTAAAAGCTTAATTTGTAAAAACATCCCTCAGTGAATTCAGTGTACCTACACCTCTGGAACTTTAGTTACATCCCAAGAACGACTCAAAGATCCTGTTTCCTTTTCATTATATGTTTTTCCTTCATATACTGCCTGTGTATTTTTCCCTGGGAGAAATGAAGTTGCTAGTTTAGAGAACAAGCCATGGCTGAACAGGCACAGCAGGCACTGCATCTCCATCACCTTCCCGGCACCTCTATCCCAGGCATATCTCTACCTGCATGCTCCTAATCCAAAGGACTGGCTGACACTGACATATATATATATATAGTCTGTCTTTCAGTATTCCCTAAGTCAGAAAGTGATGCCTTCTTTCACTCTGACTTTTTTCTGGGAAGAGTGCTTCCTTTTGGATCATACTGCATTTTCACGGCCTTTTGTCAGCCTTACATTTCTCTCCCTTGATGGATGGGTAGTTGTGTCTGAGGAAAGGTATGACCCACCAGCTGAGCGCTTGTTCAAGCAAACACCATAGTAGGCTGTTCCTTTAGGCCTCCTTCTAGTAACTAGTTTTTGATATTATCTTATTATTTCAATGCAAATTTTATCTCCTGCTTTGTGTTATTTTGGGGAAAAGCTCTGAACTCACTACAGTAGTTTTCTTGTAATATATTCTTTGTATTCTTCCTTATAGCCCGAGAACTTCCTTTGGTACAGATGACTTGTGACTTTATAAGATTTTGTACTTTCAGAGGTGTTACTTCCCATTAACCATTCTCAGCATTGTGTTTGTTTCCTTCTGTGTTTGAATTCCTTTGCAGCACTGATAAGTTTCCCTCTAGTCTTGTTCAATAGCTTTTAACCTGTCTGTTTTATTTATGTCTGCTTAAGTGCTTATTTAATCTTTTCCCTTATAACTATAATGACCTTCCATAGGTTACTATAATCCTAGAAGGTATGTGGGGAATTTAAAGATTTAAAAGTCGTTTGACTCCATAAATAATTTTTATTTTCTCATTATATGCTTTGTTTTTAAAAGAGAAATGTTTCATTTTCTGTTTGATCAATGATTGTTTTTCACACATATCCCTTCCACATATGTAGTAGTAAGGCAAACAGACATTTTGATTCTAAACAACTTTTTTTTTTTTAACAGTTTGTTTAGTGCAAACTTCAAAGGGTCTTGATCTGACATAGAAATACATAGCATGTTTATTCTTTGCTCTGGTCTACAACTAGAATTTTATGCCATTAAAAATATTTTAGTTAGGTGTGTGGGTTTTGTTTTGATTTTTATAACTGAAGTAATTATATGCTGCACATAACATTTATCGAGCAATATCATTGTAAAGCACATTCATATTCATATTGCTGCATCTTCCCTCCACTGTGAGTTCCTGACTTCTATTGTATGATGTACTTAAACTAACAGGACTAACCTTTTAATGTCCCCTGGCAATTACAGAGCCATTAATTCCGCAAGCTGTTGAAGACTATACCTACTTTTAATCTACACATTTAATGTCTACATTCTACTTCTCATGTGGCCACACTTCAGGAATGACTGCAATCCATGTCTTCTGTCTCACACTGAGACAAAACACAAACAACTGGTAGCCATCTCCTTCACAGCAAGGACTGTATCTTTCTCACCATCGCTACAGAAACCGTGTTCTGCTTTGCAGCCCTGAACACAGAGCTTGTCTTGATCTGTGAACACATCTGGCAACAGTGCCTGGAGAGCACGAAGGACTGTAGCACAGCCCTGAAGCCAAAGGTGGCTTGAGAGATGGTACAGTCAGTTCACATACCTCAGCCTCATTCCATAAGCCAGAAAAGAAGAAACCTGAGAGATCTGGTGATTCTGATTGGTGATTATATGAATTTTACCTGTTTGTAAATTGACATATCTGCACTGAATGAGCAAACTGTTCATTTGTGTCAGATTAGGCACATATCCTCCCTGAGTAAGCAGCCAAGTTCTGTAGCTAGGAGCTGGGCTCAATGTTTTCCTGGGTGTTTGGTGTCCTGAGAAGCCTGACCAATGGATGGCATATGTTTCTGATTCAGGCACAGTCTTCCAATCTGCTTTACCTGCCTTACAATACTCCTTTGTTTCTGCACAGGTCCTGCTTCTCAACTAACCTGCATTGCCCTGTTCTAGTCCCAGCTCACCTTTATCCACAACTTTCAGCGAAAGCTCTTTGATTTCCTGACCTTCATTTGCTCTTGGGTTTGGGGTAACCTTCATTTCTCAGTTTTCCAAGTGTGTTTTCCATCTGATGCTTTGAGCTGGTTGTCCTTGGTGACTGACTCCTAGTCTTCAGTTTCCTCAGTCTCAGTGGCTGGACCCACCCCAGCTACATTCACTTAGTGCAAGTATTCCACTTGTGGCTCCTTAATAACTTCCGTTCAAAGCCACTTTTCTGAATGGGAATTATAAAACATGATATCCTACTGCTGACGCAGAACATTCAGCACATAGCTTATCTGCATGATAATTCAGCCGCCTGTGGACTAGGTCCTGTGTGCAGTATTGGGTCATGGCTTAGGAGAAGATGCAAGAATGCAGGAGAATGTCGCGTCCCCTTAAGATTAATCACACTTGTCAAGATCTTCAACAGCTCATACTGTTTTCACAGACAATTAGGCACCTAAATGCCTCTGGACATAGTGCACCTGTTTTTTTAATTTGGAGTTCTTTCTAACATTGTGGATTCAAGCCAGAAAAGCACTCTAAGCAGTGGAAATTTTGATCCGTTTTTTTCAGGACTTTATCTCTGCTATGTGAAAAACAACTCTAAAATATGTCTCTACCTGAGACAGGTCAACATCCCATCCCAGAATATGAATAACTACTTATATAAACCCTAATAATGAACTTCATTAACATGAATAAATGAATTCCTGGGAAAAAATGCCATCTCTGTATTTCCCAGTCATCATGAATGAAATGTTCCTAGTGTTGTCTGACTGTGACAATTCAAACTTAAATTACTCTGTGTGCTCCTTAGAAGGAAAAGAAGGTGCTATCACCTTTTATTTTACCTTTATTTTTTTTCACTTAACTCCCAGTTAAGTGGGATTTCATTTCAATTTCATTTGATCAATCCAGATGCCCTGAGTCCTGGGTGCTCCAGGAGCCTGGCCTTTAGGTAGTCGAAAGTTGTCTCTCTTTGGTGTGTTTTCTTTGAGGAAATAATTCCTTCTCACACATCTACCTTTGAAAGCTCTCCAGAAGGCTCACAAATTCAGTTTACCAGATTAAAAAGGACGAGTCCACACAGGGGCAGAAATAAACTTCTTGGCTGGAATTTTTTCCCTCATGGGAATGATTCTTACTTAGCCCGGTAAAGGCTTAATACGAAATGCTGCCATACTTGTTTTGAGGAGATTGTAGTAACAAAAGGGATAACTAGTGAAGAACAGAAAAAAAAGCAGAGGGAAGGAGGAGGGTGTGAAAATGTTAAGGCCCTTAAAGGACATATGGGTCCATAGATATTCACTGGTCCTCTCTCAGAATATGGTAGCCAAAAATGTGCTTCTCAAGACAAATTTTAAAGCTGTGGCTCTTTAGGTCATGAACCCTTTACAAAATCCTTCAGTTGAAGAACCTGAGCCACACAGAACCCTTCAAAAACTACTCATCTAGAATGAAAGCAGTGATCTCATGCCAAAGCATTACACATGTCTCGGCCTATGTTTTCTGTTTCATACACTCTGATATAAGTCTAGATTTTTGCTTGGAACAGCTTTAAATGACAATTGAGAGGAAAAACCGATGTTAGCTTCTCTGAAGTCTGTCATTTCCCTTCTCTAAATTAACCTTAGACACTCCTCTTTTACCCTGTTTTGATGATGCTCTCGTGGTTTTAGAGCAGATGATCCTGCCTAAATCCAGGATGAAATGAATGAATGAGGACACCAGTTAACCTCCACTCCATCTCTGTTTTCTCTGATTGGACTGAAAGACTACTTGGCCAAAGAAGGGAGATAAGTAGCAGAGAGCAGAAGTCCATTAGAGATGAGTTCTCTTCCTTCTTCATTGTCATGAGGGGCTGTGGGGACATCTGGATCTCTAGAGAACATCACTAAATAGGACCAGATAACCTCAAAATATTACAGGCAGACCAGCCCTGTCATGTATGATTCACTTGCTATATAATGCCTAATAAAGGCAATATGTGTGGAACCAGGAAAGCAGCCAATACAGCTTCTTCCAAGAACTGTGAGTAATTAACTGGGTCTCTGATTAATTTCTTTCATGAAAATGTGTTGAGTGTGATTCTTAAAAGTGGTACTCTTTGTGTGACATCTCCCTCTACTCCCAAACATCACAAGTTCATGCAATTGGAAAGGAAGAAAAAGTAAAGTTCAAAGATCCAGAATCCTAGGGGTATTTTTTTTTTCTCCTGCAGCATCAGCTAACAATTCCTTGTTCTGCCTTAGTTCCTCATCTCCTGGTGCTTTTCCTCTCAGAACCTGGCCATAGTTATTCTGTCTTTGTATAACATGCTCCAGTTTCTTGCTTTCATTAGAGGTGTTTGAAAACTCTGGTGTTTCAGAGGAACAATCATTCAAAACTTCCCTAAGTGAAAGAAGACTAATTAGCTGCAGCATGAGAAAAAACTCACACACCATGTTGTCCTTGTTTGTGGACCTCATATCACAGCAGCTATGAAGAAGAGGAAAAGACAGTTCTTAACCCTGCTGTCACTGTTACACTTTGTAAGGAATGCTCTATCTCTTTTTCTCTGTGTACTTCAGGCTTTCCCTTATTACTGCTCTTGAGGCAGCCCATTGCTGTCCATGACTAAGCCCATATCTCCTTTGAACTTAACAAGCATTTTCTTCCTCACTAAAACAGAGGAAGCAGGCTGTGGAAGATGTTTGAGTTGCCCAAAGAAAATGGAACCTACTCCCACCCCAAGCAGCAGAGGATGCTCCAAGCAAACAAATAAAATGCTTCCTTCTGACAGCAGGGCAGATTTTAAGGGACAAGAATCCTGCCAGGGATCTGTTGAGGATGAAATACATATGATAACAATTTAATATGTGCATCACACTAGGGAAAAGTTAATATCCTTTGCTATATTAATATCATATGGCACAATTAAATTTGATATTTAATTAAACCTAAATATATCTCACTGATAGTGATTGGCAGTGGATGTTTTGGGAAATACACAAGCATTTAACTGAAATTGTCAGTTTAAACAAAAGAATAGCAATCTCTTTCAATATTTCAAACATATTATGAACATGTCAGCTAAATGTTGTGGAGAAATAATATTAAGCTGCTACTGAATGAAGTGATGAGGTGACAGAGCACAGAATATTCTATAATGTAACAGTTGCCACATCTGACTGTCCCTACAAGTCCTTGAAAACATAGTATCTGGTCCAGATCCCTTTATGTTCAACAACTTTGTCAGCGGCATGGACAGTGGGATTGAGTGCACCCTCAGCAAGTTCACTGATGACACTGACACCGAGCTGTGTGGTGCAGTCGACGCACTGCAGAGCAGGGATGCCACCCAGAGGGATCTTGACAGGCTTGAGAGGTGGGCCAATGCAAACTTCATTAAGTTCAACCAAGCAAAGTGCAAGGTCCAACACGAGTATCATGGCAATCTCAGGTACATGTACAGATTGGGCAGAGAAGTGTTGAGAACAACCCTGTGGACAAAGACTTTGGGGTGATGGTTGATGAAAAACTCAACGTGAGCTGGCAGTGTGTGCTCACAGCCCAGAAACCAAACTGTGTCCTGGGCTCCATCAAAAGGAACATGGCCAGCAGGTCAAGGAGGTGATTCTCCTCCTCTGCTCTGCTCTTGTGACACCCCACGTGGAATACTGTGTACAGAGCTGGCGCTCCCAGTATAAGAAGAATGTGGAACTGTTGGAATAAGTCCAGAGGAGGGCCACAAAGTTGATAAGAGAACTTGAGCACCTCCCCTATGAAGACAGGCTGAAAAAGTTGGGGCTGTTCAGTCTGGAGAAGATTGCGTGAAGGCCTCATAGAAACCTTCCAATATCTGAAGGGGCCTACAGGGAAGCCACAAAATTACTCTTCTTCAAGAAATGTAGTGATACAACAGACGGTAATGGGTGCAAATTGAAAGAAGGGAAACAGTTTAGATATTAGGAAGAAATTCTGTATTGTGAGGGTGGTAAGATATTGGAACAGGTTGCCCAGGGAGACTGTGGGTGCCCTAAACCTGGCATGTAAAAGGCCAGGTTGGGCAACCTGGTCTAGTGGGAGGTGCCCCTGCCTATGGCAGGTGGAGTTGGGACTTTGAGGTCCCTTGCAACCCTAAACATTCTATGATTCTGTGTTATTTTCTTAGGATAATTTTTTCATAAACCTAGGAAATAAGTAGATGTGATCAGGGACCAGGAAAACTGAACAACAAAATTTGTATTGCTACAAAAGCATTCACATGTATTGCATGAAATAGAATGGGATTGAGCTTTGGCCAAAACAAGTGGAACCTATGAATTGCTGGGAATCTAGGAATATTTACGTGGTTTTTAAAGTTAAAGTGAAATGTACCAAATTGAATAGCACCAGCCTGTATTTATTGTGCAATTTGACTGTGGATTGAATTATTTTTGCCAAGTATTGTTAGTTTTCCTGGCCAGTTTTACACAGTTTATGCACAGTTAATAGTTCATTAATTCCATGTAAATTATGGGATTATTTTTTCCTTCTCTTTGCTCCCAATGTCACACAATAATGTCTGCACAGTTCTGACTAAATTGTCAAGCTAAACTTAGAGATATATGCATATTAACCAATCTAGCAGTTTTTCTTAATACCTTCAGTTCCTTCTTTATTTGTTGGTAGTTAATAAGAGATCTTTGTCAGCTGTGGGTGGATTCACTATCAAAAGTTTTCTTTGAAATAAAAAAATATTCCAAATACTGTGAGTTACACAGTAAAATATTTTTATATATTGAGAATATTTACAGACAGTGAATTTAAGAAAAAACTAAATAAAGATTTGTCTTTTCCTCTTCTTGAAGAGTCTAAGAATTTCTTGAATTTGAGCTATGTCCTTTTCTACAAAGGGACAATACCAAGTTCAAACTGATAAAGGAGCAGAGCCACCAAACAAGATACATCTCAAGAGTAAATCTAGCAGTTGAACAGCTCTGTTCCAAATTCTGTGGTCCCAAATGCTGTCTTCCCACTCCAGCCAGGGAAGCCCAGTCAGTTGCCCCTGTTCTGCTGCCCTGATTTCAATGAGGACCACTCACTGCTCACCCAGCTCACCTGCTGCCATGTGGGAGGCTGAGCAGGAATCTAAATGAATGCAGATGTATGTCCATTCTCAAAAATGAGCTAGCCTTTATGAATATCCAAGAAAACCATTGCAGGAGTTTGTGGTCCATAGTGGTCCAGTGTGGTCTCAGCTTCCTTGCAAGGGAAAGCTGAAGGTCAGACACCAGTCTCTTCTCTCTGGTGACCAGGAACTGAACACAAAGGCCTGGCATGAAGCTGTCTCAGAGGAGATTTATATTAGATATTACAAAAACATTCTTCACCCAGAGGGTGGTTGAGTGCTGGAACAGGAACCCTAGGGAAGTTATCATGGCACCAAGCCTGACAGAGTTCAAGAAGCATCTAGACAACACTCTCAGCACATGGTGTGATTCTTGGGGCTGTCCTGTGCAGTGCCAGGAATTTGACTCCATGATCCTTGTGGGTACCTTCCAACTCAGGATATTCTATGATTCTGTGAGTTTCTCAGTGATAGACTGGAATTATTGTCAGAATAAGAAACATCAAAAGGAGGGGTACTTCAGGTAGCTATACCTAACACTTAGCAATTATTCACTTTGTAGATAATGAATCGTCTTACTGATCACATAAATGCATAATCAGTAAAACCATTTTGATATCAGTAATACAAAAATATGCTATATATTTTAATTTATATTAAATTATGCACGGACAAGAAGGGACTCATCCATAGAGAAGGCAGAGCAGTCCAGGCAGTGCAGGAATGCTTATTGTTTTACAGGGTCTGCAGGTGTCATAAGCGCTTGACACTGCATTTGGAAAAGCATCATGCTTTCCCTAGAAAAAAATTCTTCCCCCAGAGTGTGTTTGGGCACTGGAAGAGGCTCCCCAGGGAAGCTGTCACAGCACCAAGCCTGCCAGAGTTCAAGAAGTGTTTGGACAATACTCTCAGGCACATGGTGTGACTCTTGGGAATGTATCCTGTGCAGAGCGAGGAGTTGGACTCGATGATCCTTGTGAATCCCTTCCAAATTGGCATAATCTCTGATTCTGTGATTCTCCAAAGGATGTATTTGATTACAACCAAATATTTATAAAGCCACCAGCTCCAAAGTACTTCAGAATCTTCATCAAGTTAAAAATTGCAGTACTGCTGTGTATACTTCTCTCTCTTTCATGCCATACTGTTTAAGATCTAAATACTCCATTTTTCTATATAATTCCTATATTTTCTATATAAGCCTGGACAGAAATAAGGAGAACTTTGCATGCTAATGAAACAATATTAGACCATTAATATTACTCTAGAAACAAGAGGCAAGGCCCCCCATAACTATTTTTCTTCTATTCCTAGATCTGTGCTTTCATTTAGCAACCTTATGAGTCTTTTTGTTGAAAAGGTAGGTGTGTGTTGTTCTAGCAAGCCAATTTACATAATTAGAAGTAAACAGACAAACTTCTGAATATATAAGCATGTCTACAGATCTGCTTTCAATACCATCACTGTCTGCTTAAATATTATATAAGAGGACAGGCTTAATGCCATTCTCTCTAACCATGAGGAAATTCACAAACAAACTTCTGGAGCTTAGTGTTCAGAGATAAGGGTTAGAACTTCTGCTCCTGAAGTGCTGTGGAAGTATTACTTCATGCAGTGAATCACTTTGTGGAGGAAGTACTATATGCTTCGTTCACGTGCCTTGGACATCTACAGTGGAAAAATGAACTTCAGATGAACAGAACTTCACAGTGTAGCTATAGCAAGGTGACTCACACATATGCCTCCAAATTTTCACAAGTAATATACTTTTCTAAATCTACGGTCTGTGGGAGTGGAATAACCTGCATTTGGAGTGGTCAGGATGGGAGGAAAACAGGTGTGAGGAAAAGTCTGAGAAAGTTCTGGCAACAGTAGGATTTGACAGCTACAAGGTTACATAGAAAGCAGAGATGGAGCAGCAATAGATAAAAGATGTGGCATAGCACCTGAAAAAGATGATGTGTAAAATAGAAGGGGACATCACGAGTCTGATGTATCAGGCCACTGAAAGTTCATTGCACCAGTACAAAGTACTCAGAGAATATTTCAAGGACTTCAAATAATTTCAGTTTTGCTTTTGCGCTTTTTCATATTTTGGATAAATAATGAAATTTTATTCAAGCAAACATATGTGAATACCCCATATGTGGAAGTATTTGCATCGGATGTGTTAGACCTCTCATCCACGCAGGTAGCATAAACAATATCAGGTAACCAGTGCAATAAAAGTGTCAAATATAAAAAATATTAATAGTCTCAAGTAAATTCTTTTAGCGAAAATATGGTTGAGTGGCTGTAAATACTGGCCAAATGTGATGAGCTTACGATTTGCAAGTACACATTGAATAAGTATGAAAAGAAGGAGACTTAGAGCAAATTGTTATCTGTAGTTGTTCTTTGCAGCATAACCTCTTCCCCAACTCTTTGAATGTATATATGTTTGGATCATAACTCACATCTCTACTAAACAAAAAAAAGACACAATATATTTTTTGTAACTATAAGACTCTAAGACCATAGATTAAAATAACCAAAGATCAGTGTTTATGTAAAGCCTGGCTTTGGTTTTCCTTGGGGGATGAGACTATTGTACCAACTTTTAAGTGCATCCTCAAAAAGCGAAGACACGAGACATAATGCTTGAATGCACCTTACTTCACATTAACCTACTGCTTACCAAGGCCCAAGTGGAATCTGATAAAAAAACTTGCTAGCTCTGGTCTCAGATCCATTGTTCTGCTTAAGCAGAGGATGATGTCTCTTACAAGATAAACCAGTCTAAATTCAAAAGTTTGCAGTGATGGATAATCTAGTAAGTCCTTCCCTGCTTATGCAAGTCTCATAACCTTTATTTTAATCTGAATATTTCAAAACACAGCTTTCTGATACTGGATCTTGTTATGCCTTTGTCTGCTGGATTAAGGAGTTCTCAAAGCATTCCTGAAGCAGTTTCCTGAATGCTTTCCAATTTTTCAAAATCCTTTTGAAGGTGTAGATATTGGGGCTAGACAAAGTATTCCAGCTGACAGTTAAGTTTCATTACCTTGAAATAAGGATTAACTGAGAAGTCAAAACTGCATAACTTGGTGTAGTGACATTTCACCTTTGGTGACCTGGCTTTAAATTTGTGTTTGGTCAGCAAAGGAAATTGTTTTTCTAATCTTATCCTAGCCCCTTCTGACGTTTTTCCATATCAAAAAAGAATCGTTTTCACTGGCATAATTTTCCTTCCTGACTAAGGACAAGCCTAGCACTGAGGAGGCTGAATAACAGCTTTGAGTGGCAAGGACACGCTGCCAGAGCTTTGCCTGTCCTGGGTGCAGGCTGTCAGCTCCTGTGCTCCCAGGCACAAACACACTGTGGGCAAACGCTGTGTGTACGTGAGCTGTAGCCACTCACTTTCCCCTGCTCTGACCTCAGGCACAGCAGCACAGCCCCTAGCAGGATCTCTTCTCCTCTTTGCTTGGTGGTCCTGGTCGAACAACAGTGAAGAAAGCCTTTACAGTCTTAGAATGAAATATTTCACAGCTGCAAAATTATAGAGAGGCTTGAGGCTTACAAGATGAGTAACAGGAAGCAACCTAACTCTAAAACCACTCTTGCACTATAGGATGTTGCCAAATGATAGGCAATCAAGAGAATGAGATGTTTCCAAATGGTTTTTCTTCAATAGGTTAAAAAATGTATGACCACATACCAAGAATATAGGAAATGATGCCTTCCAGACTGTGAAGAGATAGAAAGGTAGGTCAAGAAGGCAGGAGACAGAAATAAAACTTTTCTTGAAATAAATGTATTTGTTGGAGATTAGAAAAATATGAGGTTGGGATAGATTCGTTAATATTTAAATACACATGCATTAGCATATGCATAGCTATAGTCTGATACAGAGCTTTTTGGCTGCCAAAACCCCATTTTTTCATGAGAAGATGAAGTTAAGACATAGCTATTGGGATTTTTCTCATCCAACTTTACCTTATAAAGTATTAATGACCTACTTTAAGTTAGTCACCTAAGCACCTTTTTGTGACTGGCAGAGAGAAAAAGATAGCCCTGAATTTACTGGTACCATAGCCTCACATACATGGCTTAAGAAGAAATTATTTGCCTTATGAAAGTGCTACTTTCTCTCCATTGAGTACCAAAAAATCTACTGAAATCCTTTGTATTTGTTGTGTATTTTTTACGAAACTGAAATTAAGTAGTTGTTGTAAATACCTGCACCCATGCAGATTAGAAATTTATATGGATACTAGTGTTTAATAGTGTCAAAGTGTTTAATAAAAGAAACAAAAAATCACAAACTCCTTCGTAGCACATTTTTAATGCAGTGGTGCCCACTTTTGTGAAGAGAATATGATGAAGAATAGTTAGAAGATGTGTCAGAGCCCTGGAAGAAAGTCTTATTTTTATTGCAAGAGCTATTGACGTATACTGAACCAATACTCCAGCAGGGTTGTCAAGGAAGAGGAAGCTAATATAATCAGAAATTTATCAGTGAAGAAGGGTAAAGGAATCCTTAAACTTTTTGTGTCAAAAAGTCCTCTAGAACTTAGCATAGCCTTGCCAAACTCCTGTTTGGGAAGTCATCATACATGCAGCTCCATCCAGTTTAAAGTTTTGGTTAGAAAAATAATTTGGTTGCTGAGAGGCTCATGTGCTTTAGTAGAATATATGCAGCTCACCTAAATACCCTGTAGATTCTGGCATGGTATTCTTGAGCCAAACAAAGTAAACAAATTACTAGTCAAAACTGGAGCTAGTGGTAGGCCTGTGCAAGTTGCTCTGGCAGGATACTACCATGGAAAAGAGAGGGGGAAAATCAGACTGCCTATGCTAGAAGTTTAACCAGGATGTTTCCACTGCTTTGCTGACGAAAGAGCTGGGATGTGGGAAGCTGTCACAGTTCTGTCCTGGAAGCAGTCCAGCTGGGCTCAGTTTCCCTGTTGCTCTGGAAGCATCGGGAGCAGCAAGCCTGGACCACTAATGCTTTTCCTTGGCTCTTTTTCATCCCTCCTACATTCCTGCCTACTCTTCTTCTCCTGTCTATGACAAGAATGTCTGGCTTTCACTCTGTTTCACTAGTCTTGGAATGGAAAAAATCAGCTTTGCTTGCACAACTGAGATCTCACAATCTTTCCCTCATTATTAAACCCAGAGAGTCTTAAAGTGTGCATGCACAACATGGAGAGGTAATCATTTGGCTTGGGAAGCCCTGCAGAAGAGATTGCAATACTCTTGTGTGCAGAAACATTGCTTTTATTTCAAATTGGTGTGTACTCTACACTGAAATGCCAACCTCTTTTTCTTTTGTATCTTGTAATTCCCACTAATCATTTTTTAAATCTTAAACAAAATGGTCTTTAGAGTCAAAAGATCAATTAATATAAATTATATTTATAATATCTTGTTCTGTTATCATTATTAATTTCATTGCTTTCTAAAAAAGTTTTCAAAACTACCATAACAGAACATTTTAAGTATCCCATTTAAGCATCACTGCTTCAAAGTTTCTATTTTTTCCTGAATCTGTTCAAAACTTCCTGGAGAAAATACAAGATTATTTTTCAAGCAGAAACATTCCTCAATAACATTTTCTTTTAAAAGGCTCTTGATGAGATGTATTTGGATTTCTGACCAGCTATTGCCTTAAATCATTTCATCACCCAGTACAGCAAAAAGGAGCCTCACTTGGTAGAAAAAAAATAACATCCAAGCCTCGTCTGGGAGAGCATTAACAGTAGCAGAGATCTGCAAGAATTTCGTTTGGTTAGCAGAAGACCTTCAAAGTTTATAAAGTAGCAGTTTCCTGCTTTAGAAGGAATAAAGGTAAAAAATAGCATAGAATTCAGATTCAAGGAAGAAAATTAATGAATTCCTTACTTTTTTGCCAAATAAGATGTGACAGGAGTTAAAGGTTCCTAGGACTTTAATAGATATCAAGAGGGTGGTCAAACACTGGAATAGGCTTCCTAGAGAAGTTTTCAAGAGGCATTTGGACAATGCCCTCAACAGCATGTGTTAACTTGGTCGGCCCTTGGTCAGGCAGATGGACTAAATGATCTTTTCAGCTCCCTTCCAACTGAAACAGTATTATTCTATTCTATTAATTAAGCAAAACAGTACATAAAACACCTTTGGACTTTCAGGGACTTCAGCTGTTTCAGGCTTATGCAGATTTGGTATAACTAAAAAACCAACAATGTAATGAACTTTTTGTAGGTATGCTCACCATTCAAACTGCACTGTGCTTTTCAAAATTCACATCTGCATGGAGTAGATTTTCAGAAACCATAACTGTTATCATATTGTCACCTGCCATTTAAAGCAATAACAAAACTCCTCTAGTTGGAAACAGAACTAGGACAATGCTGAGCACATCTGGGAATACCAATTCTGCTGTGAAAACAGTGTAAGTGATAATATGCTGCACACTGAGAAGAAATATTTTATTTTCCCCATGTATTATAAGTATTTAATTAGTTGAGCAGAGGATGGGAATTTAGATGCTCACACAGACAAGTGCAAAAGGGGTGCTAGTAAGGTGGAAGAGAAAAAAGGAAGATGGACTATTGCAAACTCTTTTAAGGAGTCAGCACCACCAGATATTAACGATCTATCTTAGATGCCTAAAGAAAGAAGCTGTGTTCTTGAGCAATTACAGCACGAGGACCCCCTCCATAATTCACACTTTTATTTACTCATCTGAATTGGATGCTGGAAGACAAAGAAGGTAACCAGTCTTTCAATGTACAAACTGGAAAGTCTGCATGCCATGAATCCTTTGAGTGAATCCTAGTTACAAATCAGTGTAGCATACTAATCTAAACAGGGCTCTTTCACACCAGACAGGCTTGGTTTTCAGCTTATAGATTTAGTTAAGAAAAAACAAGTAAACACAAAACCAACACCACAACCGCCAACCCCCCCTCCAAAAAAAAAATCAAAACCAAAACCAAACAAAAAAAAGAAAACCCCACCAAAACCCCATTTAGGAAAAGGATGTGTTTCCATGCAAGACTAATAAAATCTACAGTTTTGGCTTCACTCCATCTAGTGGCACTCAGGCAGAAATCCTCCCTCCTCCTTCCATGCAGAAACAGCAGCTCGTGAGCTATGGCTAGAAGTTCACATTGGATCTGTCGTGGCGTGGTTTGTTTTGGGCTTGTTTATAGTCACTGAAGTGCAGGAGTCATCCATGAATAGGCTTTGATGTGTCCACTGAGAAAACATGGTTCCCATTGCAACACACCACCCTTGGAGCAGAAGCCTGGAATGGGAACTGCTAGAAAGGAGGCAGGAGGAGAAAGGGCCCAGTGTGGATGAAAGCAAAGATCTGCTGAATGCCTTTGAACAAGGGGTGTTATGGTAGAAAGGTTTGAAAACGCCTTTATGACTTCTGATAAAGATTTCTTAAGCAACAGAAGTGCCAAAGAGAAGAGGCAGATTCATTCATCATTAAATGTGCCATAGTCACCTCAGTTAAAAATCTTGGCTTAAGTTGTTTTCCTGTTGTGTTGGAAGCAGACTAGTTCTCTACAAAGTCTTCTATGTATTTGTGTGTCAGTCCTGGCTTTAAATTGTTTTTCTCTGATTCTTTATCTGAGCTTGCAACCCTTGAATTTCCACATGAGTTTCAAAACAGAACAGAATTCACAGGAAGGTAAGGCACATCTCTGCTCTGTCTGCCTCTAGGTCCATGCTCAGAAGCAAAGGATCCTCTCTGGGCATATCAGTTCTCAAATTAGTTTTCCCTAATAAAGGATTGGATTTTATGCAGGATGTAGATATGTTGAATGGCCTATGCAAAACCTATCCAAATCCAACTTAAATGCAGCACCTGAACTTTAGGAATGTTCACTTACCATTGAGATCTGTAAGCTTTAATTAAAGCATGAAATTAATTATGTATTTGTGGGCATACACACACACAGACACACATACAAATACATACGCTCTGTATTTTACTACCTGTATACATATATATATTGTGACTTTATTTAGAGAGCTGAGCAAAGGATGTAGGTCTCATTTTCCTGCATTTTGGATAATTGACAGTTTAAAAGCAACCCTTCTGAAATTCTTTATGAAGACAGATAAAGTCATCTTATATGGCTCCTCTATCAATCAGGGTAAGAAGAGAAACAAATATAGTGAGATAATTTCTATAAAGAGTCACTGAATCATGCCTCTGTTTTCATTCAAATCATATAGCAATTAGTAAGTGATGATCTGGTTTAGAAGAAGGAACATATTGTTTTTGTATGCTGTGCTTTGTGTACTGTTTGGGCTAAATTAAGACAAATAACCCAGACAATATTTTCCTTTGATATCAGTAAATATTGGCATCAAGAAATCATTGCCCCATTATTTTTAATTGGAAGAATTTCATCTAAACCTTTTTTTCATCAAGTTAAGGAGGTGATGTCATATGGTAAAGGCTGGATATTCCAAATAAATCACTAATAAGTCATTTTGGCCAAGCAATATGTGTATCAGATATGCAATTGGACATGTCTGGAAGAAAATGCATTATTGTCATAAGACTTAGGAATCAGAGCCTGATGAGTTTGTCTGTCTTGCAAACAGTTACACAAGTAACCAGACATTTCCTGCACAACTCAACATTTTTAAGGGAATGTCCTAGATTTTATAGCAAATAACCTTGGTTTACACACTCAGACCCTGATTCAGCAACCACTGCTGAGTGTTTCACTCTCTTCATCTAGAGCCCCACACGACATGCTTGTCAAGTGTGCATTGTAAAATCCATTGCAATATTCAAAGGGCCAGTGAGTGAGCTTTATGCATTAGTGTGTTCCAGAGCTGCATTCCCCAGGACATGGCAGCTAATTATTACAGGCCTTCTTCTCTACTTTTTTCAGTCTTTGATCCTGAGTGTCCCAAATGATTTAGAGTCCACGGAACTGGACCCATCTGCTTGGCACCCAGAAGCTACTCCCATCCCCTGTGCTTGTTTCCCCCATGGCAGATGCATGCCCCATGTGGGATTGCTCCAGCTCCATAGCCACAGCCACCAGCAGTAGGTGATATTGTTTTGGAAGGAAGGCACTGTTTTGTCCACTGCTGTGCTTCAGTCTACACATAGTAGGCCATAGATGTATCTGGCTATAGGTGTCTAGCTCTGACACAGATATCCTGAAGGATGAGTTAAGCTCCCCATGGGGAGCATGCAGTAGATTTTAACTGCCTCAGAGGCAGTGTGTGATATCCAAGGGTTATGAGGGTATTTACTAAAGCTCCTGCTAACTTGATTTGCCATAAATCCTGAAAGTTTTTATCAGCAGGAGGTGTCCAAAAGTATGCTCATTACTCTTTCTCACAAATCACCTATGGGTTTTTTTCCTTAATTGCACTATCTAGACTTATGAATTGACAGAAAACAGAGTATCAGTGGACAATTGACAACATAGCAGAGCTTCCTGCAGAAGAGGAGCTATGCCAGTATAAGCTTGGTATATACAAGACTCAATTTTTGCAGTAGGGTTACTGTGGATCTACCCTGCAGAAAATAGGAGCAGATGTGTAGTGTCTGTGTGGAAATAGGAGCCTTCCTTTCTAATCAATCTGCAGTGATACTTCAGGCATGGACTAGACCCAGGCAGGGCATTTCTCATGCTATAAAGTCTGGAGGTGGATGAATATTTTCACAATCAAAGTGAGGCTGGGGCAAAAGAAAAAAATGAATAAAAAGAAAAAGCTGGCATGTCTCCAGGAAGTTCTGTTTTTCATTTCACCTGAACTGTTTAGAATTTTTACAACTGAAAATTGCTTCTTTCCATCTGTGAAGCATTTGCTTCTTGGAAAAGATGCACAAAGCCAAGACATGAAAGACGTTTGAAATAAATAAATAAACTAATGCATTCTTTGGAGAATCCATGCTGTTTCCCTACTACTCCCCATTTTCTTATGAAGACTTCTCCACAGATGGAGGGCAGCCGTGGTCTCCTCAGCAGTAACGAGGGATGGAAAATAATTCTGGTAAGTAAACTACAGTAGCTCACATGCCTGCAGTCTTAGAAGAGTTTGTTTCAAAAGCATAGGCCACCAACTAGTTTAGTGAGGGAAGGGCATCTTTCACATATTATATTTGCATTCAAAAATGTTATGGTTTCCAAAGAATCGTTTACCTAATATTATTAGCTGTGGGTAGTACTGCCTGAAATAAACACTTTGTGCAGGAATGGCATGGAGGATGACAAGCGAAGCTGCAGCACCCACTTCAGAGGTAACTCAGGGCTATGCTCTTGTTGGCACCAGAGTAGCTAAAGACTATTTTCTATTTCTCGGTGGAGATAGAGATGAAACAAGACCTTTCTCCAGTCTCTATATAACCTCCCAAAGTTTACAAGTAGCCAGTAACAAGAATAAAATGCCAATGGTGGCTATAGTCAGATTCAGACCTCCTCCCCTTGCTCTATGACTCCATCACTCTTTGAAAGGTGTCACACAAAGCCCTACCTAGAATTTCTGAACTGAAACTACGTGAGGTATTTGAGGAATTTTCCTCTGCCTTTTAATCTGAAATGATTGCAGTAAAGCAAAGAGAAGGATCTGCAAACAAGGACAGCACCAAGGGCAGATACTCGCTCAGAAAGAGTTGAAGCTTTTCCATTGGCTTCAGCTGAACGATTCCAGCTCATGTCGCCTGCAAGCTTTACCCTAATTTTTCCTTCCTGGAAAGGAATTACCAAGTGTCCTTCCACATGCTCCTGATAGTGACAAAGGTCAGTCAGTGACAGCTATCAAATTCTGTCTGTCCAGATGCAGGGATCTATGTGGGCTAATAGTTTGGCTGGATTTAGAATCAGAAAGCAAATGTTGCACTAGCAGTCAATAGAAAAAGTTATTTGGCTGTCCTCTCTTACAGTGATTAATTATTCAGTGAGATTAAACTGATTAATTATTTAATGGAACTTTCCTTAATTGTTGTTTAACAGCTCTTTAATAGTAGAAGGAGCTATTTTGGGAAATTGGATACAATTGTACTATCTCTCAGGTATGTTGCTTTGCAGATAGACGGTGGCACCAGCCTCCATGATCGACCAAATTGGAGACCGCATTTCCTTCACGATTTGTGTTGCTGGAGCTACAGTTGGATTGTATTTGAAGAATGCAGGAGAGGAGCCAGGTCTGGTAAGGACCTGAGGAATCCTTTTGTTATTCAGGTTGAAAGCTTGGCTGGTTATGTAGAGCATACAGATTTGCTCCCTTTTCTGTAACTATCCTGTAGAACAGAAAACATGGATGTGATCTTCATTTTGCTGTTAAAATAAACTTAATCTGTTCTTCTAAAGTTTTTTCCTCAGCTCACAGTAATTTAAAATATATCAAGTTTTGAGGG
>WBMV01000893.1:1034037-1080517 GCA_013396655.1 Campylorhamphus procurvoides
TAGTGGAAGGGGCGGGGGGGAGGGGGGTGAATGAGAAAAATTATAAAGACCATGCATTTGATCCCAGGGCCAGCGAGGTGTTGTGCTGTAGATGAATTTGCAAACCTCAGTTCTATCATTCTGCTATAATCAGAGCTATCAGGCTCTCCTTAATGTGTTGCACAAAAGGGCCGCAGCACACAAAGCCTGGAGCGCATCAGTTTACAGATCCCAAGAGGGTCCTGTGGATTCTATTACTTTGATGAAGTGGTATTTAAAATTGCTTTACCCAGCAGTTGTTTAACCCTCCAGATGTTGCCCCTGTGGAGTGTTTAATACGACGTGAAGTGCTGGTAGTCTAGGCCATAACCTCATGTCATCTTTTCAGCAGGTCACATCAGGTCTTACTATCTTCTACTAAATCAATACAGGATGACCTGACATAGCAATTTTCCTCCTCTGCTGTACCTTTTTTATTCAAATAGTGAGTAGAAAAATCAGAAGGGGAAAAAAAAAACCCAACAAATAAGAGAAAGGAAGGAGATCTGAAAGCAAACAAACTCAGAAACTTTTTGTTCATCTTGCTCTGTGTTCTCCCCCCAGGTTTGCGCTGACAGCGCAGATCCAGCAGCTTGGTGCTGCCATCTGCTGTTGTTCCTGGTGCTGACGCTGCCCACGTCTCAGAACAAATCAGCAAAGAGAAACCAAAAAGAAATCAGCATCATAAATAAATAAACACTAAGTCTAAAAGAAAAAAGGTAAAGAGCCTAGAATAGAAAAATCACACATAACCTCTAATTTTTTGAAAGATTTTTGAATCTTAGTATGACATACTATATATTAATTCCTAAGGTCATCAAAAAGATGAGGCATGTCTGTGAGTTCAATAAACTTTCCTTCCTTATGAAACAACTCAACTTTTAGAAACATTTAGTCATATCATATGGCTTACAGGTGAAGAACCTGATGCTCCCAAATGTTTTTCATGGTTTAGATATTTGGTGCCACAGGCATTTGTTCTTACAGAGATGGCTTCCAAAGTCTATTAAAACCAAGGGACAAACTTGCTTTGATTAGTGCAGGGCGCTTCCTAGATCACCTCTGCAAAGAGGAAACTTTGTCTGAAGGCTGGATGCTCTCTGGGGCATCATCAGCTTTTAAGAACATGAACTAAATCCCTGCCTTCACCAGAAGGAATTGTCCCATCACCCCTCATTATGCCACCTGGTATCTACCTGGGCTGTGGTTCTGCCAACATCTAGATTAAAACACAATCCTGACAGGATTTCCATTTTGGAGGGAAAGATGAAAGTGAGGATTGAATTGTTTTGGGGGTTTCCTTTTAGCACAAACAAATTTGGACTTTTTATAGAGCAAGAGCATTGACATTCAGGATATTGAAAAACAAAAACATTTTACTATTATTACATAGAACTCTATTTTTCCTCCATACTTTTATTTTTGTGTGAAGACCTATTTTCACTTCTCAGCCAAATCTTAACCAAATATTTCCACGGGGCCAAGATTTCAACCCTTATTGGCCAGTGTTAGCACAAATGTGATGCCTGTTGCTATGATTACATCTATGGAGAACTGGTACTTAGAGAAAATAACAGCTTACTGGCATGTCTTCTAGTGAACTTTTGAGATTCAAGTATCAAGAACGTAGACATGTATTGAACTCACTCTGCCAGCACAAATAATCTCTTGACACATGACTGTAGCCACAGAAATCAATGCCAGCACCCTCTCTCAAATTTGAAAGGATTGACCACTTCCTCTCACTGTTACAAAACCCTGTGTAGGAATACAAAACAAATACTACAGCACAACCTCAGGAATGGATGTCTGTCACACCAAACCCTTGACAAATGTGTTTTCCATCATCTGGCTTCACCGTCTGTTATTCTAACAGCATCCTATGGAGCAATATCATTGGCTTGTGAGTACTTGTAGGATCGCCTTGCCTGACACTGATAGCAGCAGTAAAGCAGTATTTAGTGTGACAAGAGATTCTCTACTGTAATCTATAAAACTAGAGCTTGGGATCTTAACAAGAGTTGTGCTGTAATTTCTAGTTCTAAGGAGTGTTCCTTCTTACCTTTGCAGGTCCATCTCCTCCACCACTTACCTCTTCTAAAAATGCAAGGCTTTGTGAGTCCTTTGGCTGTAAGAAGCACAGGCATCTTTGCGTCCCCTCAGGCTGGAGAAGCTAAATTCAAAAGAAGCATTTTTTTCTGTGTCTGCTTAAATGAAAAGACTTAAGCAAGATCAGTGAGCAGATCCATCCTTACAGAGCAGCAGACCTCATGCTGCAAGTGTGGTTAGTGCCATCTTCCATCCTGGGAACAGCCCAATCTTGATAGGCAACCAACACTGCAGTTCCGAGACTGAAAATATGCTGCCAAAGATTCAGTAGACCCAGACCCAAGTTTAGAAATGCTACTAATACAATTAGAAGTCATTTTAGTCTCTCCCCTTTCCTCATTTCCCTCCTGTTCTTGTCAAGCCCAAATATCAACAGTTCAAGTAGGCACTTGGTGTGATGCAAAATGTAAAGTGAATTGACAACAGCATAAATCTGACATGCAGATATGTGAAGATACATTTAGAGAGAGAAAACTTCTTCAGTATATTTGAAGTGCAACTGGTACATGAGTGCATGTGGAAAAAGTAGTATTTTCATCTCATTTTACCAGAGCGCCAGTCCTGGCACCAGCTGTGCTGGCAACAGGGCAGTAGCTGTCAGCCTGGGGCTGGAGGTGGTGTTCATGTCTCTGGGACCAAAGAGAAAATGAAAATCACCATTATTTTGCTGACGTAGATGTAATTCATGTGTACTTGATCAGTACTTTGCAGAGACAGCACACACAGGGAGCAGGCAGTTGCAGGGTATATGGCAACCGTAGGCCAAATAGTGTTCACCCTTTCAGGCCAGGCATACTCCATTAGCCAAAGTAACCAGAACCAGCTGATCTGACCTTTAAAAATCCATAGTGTCACTGTCCCCATGTCTTCCAGCGTACAAAGAGCACTTAAAAACACAGGTTTTACTGGATCATATTGCACAGTTCAATTTACCTTTTAGTATCAAGATATTATTTAAATGATGCATATATATACACAGATATATCAATACCAGTTGAAGAGAATTCAATCATTACCAAATTTTAGTCTCACCTGACCTGACAATTCCCATTCCAATACCCGTATTTTTTGTATAATTCTTGTCAGAGTATCATTTTCTCAACATAAAAGCGTCAAAGGATTTAAACTGCTATTGCATCTGTCCTTTATACAATAGAAGAAATACATTGTCATTGCAGAGGTAAATTACTTGTTTCGTGCTTCTCACACAGTATCTTTATTAAACATTTGGACAGATATGCATCCATTTATTATATAAATAATCTATGGCTTGTTAGTTTGCAAATGCTGGTTGAAAGTTCACAAGAGCAGGCTTTTCTGTGAACTTTCTGTATTTATAAGTTCAGTTACTGCAATAAAGCCTGAGCCTCTTGCCTGCTTAGCTGCATTTTGCAGTGTACCCCAATGGCTAAAGCTGGGAGCTCTGTATTTGAATATTTCAAAACCTCTGGGCAGCTTGATTGGAGTTTGATTTTCTTCTTAAATAATGCAAGTTGTTCTGGAAAGAACGCATAATCACAATTATCTGATAGTCAAATCCTTGGTCGCTAACATACAAAGCTCCCCTATCACTAACAGAGTGGTTTCATTTATAGAGGTTTCATTTTAGCAAAGCTTATTGCAGCATTTTGTATTTGCTAGAAAAAAAGTGTTCTTTGTGCGTGCTGTAGTTCAGAGCTGTAAGGTCTTTGTGAATGGTTACTCTCAAAGCGCTACAGAAGTTCCCCGGCTCAAGGTGGTTCCTTGCTCCTCGGAAAAATGAATGTGTAGTTCCAGCCTGGGAGGAGAGAAATAAGTGAAAAAGGAGTGTCCTTGGGCTAGGCAGGACAGGTCTGCTTAGTGCAGCTCTGCAGCCAGGACCAGTCAGTGCTAAGCTGGTTCAGAAGGAAGAAAGGTGAGTGGTGACCTCAGTAAACATAATGAGCATCCATCAGTCCAAGTCATCAATCACAGTAAAAGATCCTCCAGCCCTATTTGTCAGAGCAAAGGGATTTTCCGATTATAAGCTAGGAGTTGCCATATGGTCACCTAACCACATAATTGAAGACACAGAACATCCTTGAATTTGATCCAGTTTAAACTTGAGTAAATCTTTTAGATTACAAAAACCAACAACATCTATTCTCGATTTAAAAATTGCTAATGGTAGAAAAGCCACAGTAACCTCTTGCAATCCACACCAGTAGCTAAGTATTTCTCTGGTGAAATGCGTAGCCTTTTCATCATGCACATTTGTCCAGCTCCAGCCACCAGATCTTTTTATATCTTGCTGCATTGGAAGACAGTTAGTCCTGAAGTAAATACTTACCATCTATAACCAAAATCCTGTAACTTTTTCTTGGTATGCCTAAAGGATCGCGCACCTACCCTTTCCATCAGAAGATGATTTCCAGCCTTTTGGTTGGTCTCAGAGCTGTCACCTGCACACTCTGGTTTTCAGACAGTCTGTAAAAGTGTCTGAAGCAAACACTGTGCTTCAGAGCTCAACACACATACAGAGGAAATAAGGCGTCCATGCCAAAAACATGTATTCCCAGGGGTCACATTAGTTTCCAACAAGTTTTGCTCCTGGAGGTGACACTGAGCTGATGCCCTGGACACAAACCAGTGTGTCGTGTCTAAGACCACTGCTCCCTGGTGGAGGGTACTCCCCACAACACCCACAGCCCCTACAACCTGTTTCTCTGCATCTGACTTCACTTTGGCCCACTGGATAAATGACTATTGCTCAGTCATCTGCCATAAATGACCAAGCCTTTCAAAATTTTGCTTATAAAGTCCTTTCAATCCTCATTAGATATGGTAACCATAATTTTGTAATCTCAGTAAAGTTCTAAGTGATAATTTTATGCCTCTAAAATAAAATTTATTCTGGATTTTTGCAGGACACTGTCAGAAACACAGCTGATCACTGCCAAACTGTTTGACTGCAGAAATATTAGCTAGTATCATCATTACTCTGTGTAGCTTCATTTCCCTGAAGTCATACATTATTATTCACTTAATGGCTAAGGTATTATATAAAGTTACTGCATTTTCAGCTCAGAGAGGTGCCTCTCAAATGATGTAAGAAAGGGTGGCAAGTACAATTTTCTCCATTCCTGTCATGTTTTTCAGGTGAGAGCAGCAGTTATTTATTAGCCAGGTCCGTTAACTAATTTAAATAATATATTCTTCATGTACTAATTCACGTAACATTATATATGCAGGTGAAATGAAAGCTACAACAAAGATAAATAAAAGTTTCACAAGAATTTAGTGACAGGCCATGAAGAGGACCCTGGGAGAAACAGGGAAACAACTCTCTCATGCTTTACTTCATTCATATAGATAAATTAACTTTCTTTCTTTCTGAAACTGGTTTATACTCAGTCTCAGCTCTGCATGTCAGCTTCACTTCTTTTCCCTCTTTCAAATGTTGATCATCCTTTGATATATTTGATAAGCTTCTATTAATCAATGCCCATCAGAGTACTAAGAAGACACGTGTATCATAGAAAAAAATCTCATAGCTCAGCTTCCACATAGACTTTAGCAAAAATAACTCACTGTAAACAAGCAGGGATACATATTTTCCATGATTCATGCTGCAGAACCCACCGTAGGCTGCAGGACTGTTGTACAAAACTTGAGCTTTCACAGAAAAAAAATCCTACCGGGCAGCCTGATGGTGAGGGAAGCCTTCCCAAACAGGAACTGAACATGAATCAAGTCAGGATGACTCAGATTGTTTTTGTGATTCTGCAGAGAGACAATCTGAGATAATAGCTGGGTTGTGTGAACTAATGCTATAATTTATTACAATAAACATTCAAAATACAATGACTTACTTTTGTGAGCAGAGTTTTTATTTTCTCTATGTATATCAAAACCACTGTAATACTGAGATTTCTAGACCCTCTGTGTGAATAAACACCTATAAAAACATTTATAGAAGTCTTCTGTATACTTCACAGGGAATATGCAAAATTTCATCCTAACAAAGATAGCAACATCTCTTTTGTATGTTCCGTGAAGCACACTTCGATAAGAAGACAGTGGTGTCACAGCAAGACTGAGTGATGGTGGTAGGTAGCCAGCCTTAGGACATCAAAGAATTTATAATATTATCATTACATGTTGAAGCTTGAAGTTTACGACAGAACAACAATATCCTTCTGGGTGATGGGAAAAAAAAATACTGAAAAAATAAGCCTGAGGCTTTGCTAAAATATATAAACTAGATTTGTGCTGCTTTTCATTCATAGGAAGAAAGAAACCCAGTCAACCTGTGTTTCACAAAATAGAATTTCTGTCTAGGTGTTGTAGCTAGGGTACTGTAGTCAGCACAAAGTATGAGTACAGCTAAAGGACATCTCTGATATTTATGTGTTGTACATGCAGGTTAAGTAAATGGGTTTAATTTAACCAACTGAGTCCCATGAATCAAGGTGAGAAAAAGTCTTCTTTAGTGCTGCACTCCATCCTTTGCCAGAAAGCTGTTCCCAATTGAAACTATATTTATCCATTATTTACCAGTTTAGTCAGCTGAGGACGAGTTGTTCTGAAAATGTTTGTTTAAATCGGCCAGCCAGGCAGCGGGAAGAAACAGGAGAGGAGAGGAAAGAAAAAAAACAATACAGAAACATGTCTAAAATTCCAGGGAAAACCTTTCTGTTGACTTTATCAGGATATAGCCAAGATATGCAGTCAACAGATGAGAACGATGGCTATTGAAATAAGGGAAAGAAACTAGAGACTCTAAAAAAAGAGGTAGAGATAGGAAAGTAATGGGAACTCCCAAATTCCCATTAAAAAGGGTAAAATGGAAATGCAGCTGCAAACAAGCAATGGAAGGGAATGAAAACTGAGAAAGTAAATAAAAATATCTATGATCATTGATTTTAATGGGTAGAGATGCCAGGCATTGGTCTTGTCTGCAAATTCTCCTGAATGGTTGCTAGAGACAGAGGCTGCTTTCGGTATGGATAGGATATTGAAATAGCTGGAAAATTCAGAAAGATTATTCATGCCTAAAGCTTTAGGAAAATCACATCTGAGTAGTAGCAAAGACATCTTCCATTTTAAATTGTTTGGAAATAATTGGAGAATTTTTGTTATGAAATTACTTTTGGGGTCCTCCCTCTGAGAGAATACTTTAATTTTCAATTTTTACCCTGACAAAACAATTTGAGTGCAGTGAGTATGTATCAGTAATGACCATGAAAGGACAAACACGACATAGTAAGCCTCAGAGGATTCAGGAAAGATAGAGTCTAAGTTTAACTGCAAAGAAAGCCAAACATGTTAAGAAATGTGTCTGAAATGAAATGACTAGCAAATCCTTCAAAAATCAGTCTTTGTGGGGGAAGTAAATGTGGAAGGCATATTGTCTTCTTAATCCATAACAGACTGACAGATCTTTTGAAGAACAAACTGCAATTCTTTCTAAACTACGAAGCCTTGAAGGGAGACCAAGCATGGATTTACCAGCCAGGGAAAAGGTCCTGTAGCTGCTTTCCTCTTGCCCCAGCCAGACCTCCCCATGTTACTGCATTGCCTGCTTTTTAAATAGCAATATCCAAGTATGTAGCTAGTAGAAAGAGGAGCGGATGACAGGATGATCTAGTTGGTAGATAGAAACCGCTTAGTTTCTTTCTGCCCAAATTTTCTATTTTGTGATTCAGTAGCTTTATTTCCGTTATCACATCTCCCCATCTGTCCTTTTTGAATTGGCCTCCAATGCAGTGAATGGTTTCCATTTTTAATTTACCATACATAGGTAATTATAACTTTCCCTGGGGATGTGGACAAAGAGCTTGCAGTCTTGACAACCATGTTATAAATGATGGAAGCACATGCTGTTGATACCCCAGTTGTAGAACATAGGCCTTGAAACCTTTTCAGGGTTTACTACATAATGTGATCTTGTTACCCAGTTTTACAGACATGAATGAGGACAAAGATGACCCATCACAATAAATATTCATTTCATGGTCCAGACCTAATTTTTCATGATTGCCATTTTCCTGCAGCACACTCAGGTGCCAGTGTCCTCATGAGTTGCCGCATCCTCCTCACTTCTGGGTGTTTGCCCATGCTGTGTTGTGGTGTAGTTCCTCCAAGGCCCCAACACTGCTACCAATGGTTTCTTCAGGCTCAGGCCCCTCCATGCAAATGGATGCCATGGTCTAATCCTCCAGATGAACAAAGTAGGTCTTTCTCCTTCTATGTACATACAAAGGTATTCTTTGAACAAAACCAAAGAATAATTTAGTCAGAAATCCCCACATTCTTGAGGAATAAGATATGGAGAACCCAACTGATGAAAGCCACCTTTGATGACGGACAAACTGTCACAAACTTGTTCCTTTTCCTAGTGTAGAACTGAATTTGCTAGCACGCTGCACCATTACCTCCCAAGTAGTAAAACACCCATATCAAATTGCATAAAAATTCACATAAAACCTTACTACCAAGGAGAAAAAGCAATTGGTGACAACGTCACAAATAGTTAAATTTTAAAAGCATCAGCCTGCAGGAGTTCAGAACTCTAGCAGCTCTGTCGACATCATCAGGTCTTCGCTTCTTCATCAGCAGGTAAGCCAGATTTTGAGCCAGCAATGTTTCCACACAAGTTAGGAGGAGTAGAAATAATAATAGTAATAATACCTGCCCCTCCTCATCAGTGCTCCCCATGGAAGGATTTGTAAAACAGTCTTCCAGCAGAGCTGTGCCAGTTGCACACACAGTGGCAGATGAGAGAACATCTGTTTCAAAGGACATGCCATCAGCAGTGCAGACACTGTGACATCAAATGCCAGAGTAGAAAAAGGCATGAGCAAACTTGCTGTAGGATAGTGTAGAGTGGGAATATTGTCCCTCCCGTGACCAGAGACCGAACTGTTCAGCCAGTGTCACAGCGGTAAGTGACATGCATCCTTCCTTCTTGTGTTCCTGATTGTCGTTCCATTCATGCTGAACCACACAACCATGATCAATCACCTCTACAAATATCAGGTCGCCAGTGACTAATGTGAGCTCTTTTAATCTTGATGATGAATGGTTTTACATTCCCAAAGAGGAATGCTGTGTCCTACCACACATTTTCCATTGTCTTGTCTGTTTCTATAAAGCTAGGAGGATGGAATAACAAAAAACACCTGGGATGATGAAGATCTTTGACTATGGGTTCCTAAAACTCAGCTTAGAACTAGCTACTAGTGCCTATACAAGCCAGGTAGGAGCAAACTAAAAGTAGACAAGTTTCCCTGCTAAGAGGTGCTCTCCCTCTCTCCGCTGAACACAGCATTGTCTTGGGTGCAACCAGCTCAGTGAGGACACAGTCTCAAATGAAGTGGTGGTGTGGGTGACAGCTGGACATGGTGACATTTCAAAGCCCCAGATGCATCACACAAGCTGGAGCCCAGCAGCCAGCTCAGCTCAGAGCTATGCTGCACTGTGAGAGCCTTCCTAGCTCCCCAGGGAAGCCAGCTCTGCTCCAAGCTGTGGGAAAACCACAACCAGGTTCCATGTTTTAGGTTTTTACTGCCTGCCCAGCCACATCATCAGACTATCTCATTTTTAGCAAATGATCTAGACATCAGGGAATTCTCTAGATATTAAAACACTATCCTTCAGCCTGCTACGCCACCTCTGAAAGTGACCCCCCACCTAGATTGCAGCCCTTCAAGTTATCCTTCATTTGTTTGCTGGTGTGCTCCTTTAGATCTCCAGATCGCTTTGATTATTTAAACATCTGGAAGTGGTCACATGCTTTTTTTGACCGTGACCATCTGAAATATTACCCAGCAGGACTTGAGGGGAGACACAGTAAGGAAACAAAAACATCCTACTCATGAGAACATGTGGCAGGAATTATCAAATGACACTATCCCAAAGGGTAGTGCTATATATCCAAGCAAAGGCAAACTTTCTCTCCATCCTCTAAAGATAAGACAATCGTTTTTATAATAACAGACATAAACCAATATTATAACCAAATACCTGATACATTTTTCATTAAACATTATGTTATTGAAAGTTAGTTGTGTATTAGTAATGGAGAAAAAGCATTTCTTTCATCCTCTTGCTTTTAAAGCTGAAAAGTAGATCCCCTCATACACAATTCTCCACAGAAAAACCTCCTCAAAATTGTTCAGTGCCTGAGTTTGTTAGGGTGCTTATTCCAGGATTACCTGTTGTCCTCACAGACAGAGTGCAGTCTTTGGTAAAGCTGGAATGGGATGTATTAAAATATGAGATGAAAAAGGTTAAAATGCAGAGTCAGAGTTTCTCAACAATCCCATCACAGGGACCAGTTGGCTCTGGAGAAGAGGGGAAAGGCAGCTCAAAAACAGTACAAAAGTGCAGGTGGGAGCCCAGGAAAATCAAGCACAGTCTGTATATTTGGTTTCTCATCCTTACCAAGTTACACATAACAACTAAAGCATGTAGAGCCATACAAACTGTACTGCTGCAGTCTGGCCGCTGTTAACCAGTTGTATTTTGGCCTTCACCCAGACGTTCTCCCTAAAATCAGAAGTAGATGGCAATGGATTTCCTTCTGATGAGCCTGTTTGCTTACAGATCATGGAACCATGAGATCATTGCCCTGGAAGAAAACGGGCACAACAAGGATCAATGATTAACTTCCAAAACCCCCTTCCCTGTGGGCAGCTGACTGGAAGAGTGGTCTCTGTTGGGGTTTCCTCCCAGGGACATGATAATAGTAGAAGTTGAACTAGTAATTCCACCAGCCCTCAGCCTCGGCATGTCTCCAGAGTCAAATCAGACCATGGCTTTGCTCAGTGGCTGCTACTCTTTCTTCTTCTTTTGGAGCTACTTCTGTATTTGGTGGTGCAGAGCTTTGATTTTTCCTTCTTTAAACCAGTGCCCATGGCTACTGAAATCAGTTCCTGAAAGCCAAGTATATCTTGATAAGACCCCAAAGTCGTAGAAGGAATTCCTTGTAGTGCAGCAGCATTAGTTCTGAGAAATCGTCTTTAAAAGGACACTCTCCTCTGGCACAACATAACGAAAATATTCCATGGTCCTTGTGTTGGGATATGATGGAAGGTGGTTCGTTTGTCCCCTGCCAGGGGACGGGGACAGGGAGTGTTCGTGTGAGCGGGGGCAGGCTCTGGCCATAGGTGGTGGCACACGGGGGGCTGCCAACTCGCCACGCGTGGGCTCCTGCCCTGCCCCCAGCCCAAACCACATCCTCGGGCCGTGGGAGCGGCGCGAGTGCCGGCCGGGCGCGGTTCCTGCGCGCACCCACGAGGTGTCACTGCTGTCCCGCCGCCCGCGCCGCGGGACCGCCCGGATCCGGCCACGGCCACGGCCACGGACCCGGCCAGGGCCACGGCCACGGCCACGGCCACGGGCCCCGCCCGGCGGGGGCAGCACGGGCACTGCGGGGCGTCTGTGCCGCGCACACCTGGGCCGTTCTTTGCTTGGTGATGCTGGGGGGGAAACTCGCGATTGCTGCCCAGACTTCCAACATCACCGCAGCGGAGGATTTAAGAGGAGGAGCACAATATCGGGTTTATTTGTTTCCCATGAATATCGATGAGTTCTCAGCATATATATCAGCGCGACTCGGCATGGAAGAAAATCAGAAACATCAAATAGAAAGAAGAGGCATATGATCACTTCAGAACAATTTGGGGGGCAGGAGGTGGAAAGGGGTAAAAAAATCACCAGGTTTTTCAGAACACCAAACTATTTTGATCTACTATGGTAAAGAAAATTACTTTGTCTTCCTACTTTGTTTCTGATTTTATGCTCTATTTAGATTTCTCAAAGAATGGGCTATAATGAATAAAAAAAAATCCCATCCAGTAAATTTCTATGATAAATATTTTTCATAGTCAGGATTACACAATTCAAAGTAGTACCATTCAGATTACACATTCTTTTCCTTAGCAGAGTTAAAACTGTGGCAGTAGTGCAGAGGATCAGTGCTGATGCACTGGCAATGCTGGTCCTACCATGTCAGTACCAGTAAAACAGAAAGTAAGAGCATCCAGGGGAGTGTGCTGTTAAAGGAAGCTATTTGTGCATTACATGAAGGACTGATGCAGACTGCTGCAGACAGATTTTCTCTGAAGAGCAAGAAATAGGAGGCAGCTGCTGCTGCTGCATGCACAAGACGGCGAGGCCTCAATAATGAGGAGTAATGAGCTCCATCCTGGTGCAGGAGCTTTCAGGAACTGAAAAGGATGCAGCTTCTATAGGTAACATCAGAATTCTTCACCATGTTGGAGATGGAGAGGCTTTTTCTTCTCTCTTGTGCAATTAGAGTAGCATATTCAAAATCTTTATTTAGATGTAAAATAAAGGCAGAAGCTATCTTTAGTTTTATCACTCCTTCCTCTATCTCTCTCATATTCCTTGAACTCTTCTTGTCTGCGACCCTTACTTTTTTTCTTCTCATTGAAAGGCAATTCACTCCACCTAGTCCATGCTGTTGGTGGAAAGAGGTTGTCTTCAAAATCTTTCTAGAAACAAAGGTGCGTTCCCAGCATATGCTGGAGTGGGAGAAGTAGCAGGAGAAATCCAAACCATTTTTCAAAAAAAACCTCCAAGCCCACCCTCCTGTACCAAAGAGATTTCACCTCTGATATCCAGCTAGCAAGCACAATTGTACCTGTGGAGCAAAGGGTAACTACATTTTAAAGCCAGTCTTACAGGTTTCACATCTCTGATTTCAGTGGAAGTATGCTGGGAGTTTGTGGCAGGAAAAAACAGTGGGAGATGCCAATGAGGCAATGAAAGGTCTGCAGATGCTCAGCACTCCTTACAGATAGGAATCCCAAAGTGCAGTTCTAACACAGCAATGAGATTCAAGCAGAAAGTAGAAAACAATTTTTTGGTTGTTCCACTCAGCTCTGACCTACAGCAGAAAAAATATCTAAAATTCATATCTTTCATGTTTGTTTTTTTGGTTGGTTGGGTTTTTTTCAGTAATTTTTCTTCCCAATAAAATATCTGAGTGTTGATAATGCACAAGTATACAGGAAAAAAAAGAAGACAATATGGGTTTGCATGTCTGGAACTGCACTGGGAAGAAGCCCACTGTTACAAAATGAAAGCAAGCCTGATATTTCAATTTTTTGATTACAAAAAGAAAATAAAGATAGAATTGAAAATTACCCCCTGCCCACAAATGCACTGATGGGAGAGCAGCTGAAGTTTCTCCCTTATGCCTGAGGTTTCCAAAAGTGACAGAAAAAGAGAAGGAAAACAGTTGAGAAGGAAATCAAGGGAACAGAGATAAGGCAAAGCCTTGCTAGTCAGGGACCCAGGCAGGTTGCTGAACTACTTCAGGAGGGGTGGAGGAAGGAAAAATGGAGTAAACCAAAATGATTTAGGAATTACAAACTTAGGAGTTCCCTAAAACCAGCTGTTTGGAAACTGGAAATTCCCTCATTATTTGAGCATATCTATCTAATTGTCTGAATTGTATCTTCAGCAGTTGATCCATTGATGAAATTCAACATTTGTGCCTCCTCCCCCCAAAATTTTTACCTGTGATTTAGGCACATCAGCTTCACTCTAGTTCGTTGGCTTGACTGGAGCTAACCTCCCATACCAGTATGGACCAGGACTTAGAATATTTCCTAGTCTTTAACCTTCCTTCCTGACTCCCACAGACAGTTTCTTTGATAAGAGGCAGAGACACTCTGCATCACTCTGTGGACACCCTCACTTTTACCAAGAAAGAAGCTCAAGCTTCTGATTTATTTCAAATTGCTAGGTACTTGCCCCCTTCTTTCCCTCAGTCCCGGGCACCAGAGGAGTCACACACCAAGGTGTCCTTTTATCTGTCTCCATTCAATGCACCTAGGCAAAGGAGTAACTGTCTTCCCTCATATCTCCTGAGGTTCCCAGTGATGCCTCCCCACCAGGTGAGGAATGATGTCCCTAAAATGTAACAGAACCCCTGCACAGGCACCCTGCCCCCCAGAACATCACCCTATGCCCATTCTCCACCAGCTTGGGGGAGCAGTGGCTGGAGGTGGAGCAGTGAGCTGGAGAGAACACAGTGGGGAAGGGGAGGGGCAGACTGATGGTAGCAGGATGGTCCTGCCACAGTCAGAAGCACATTCTACATCTGCACCATCCCCTGCCCTAGCACTGGCCTGCCCTCCCTTTAATGATCTCTAGTTTGGATTTGGGTTTTTTTGCTTTGTTTTTTTTTTTCTTCTAATTTCTTTCAGTTCCAAGGGTAAAACAGAGAAGGAAAATATAAAAGACATTAGCAGGCACCATAAGACCATGCAAGAGGGATCAATGGAGCAAGGATCAGAGGAACAAAGGAAAAGAGCTATAAAAGCCAGAGAATCCTAAAAAAGATGTTCCTTAGGGGGAGGGAAGAAAGAGAATCTAAAAGAAAAGTTGTATAAAGTACAGTGTATCAAAAGAGATGAATTCTAAAGAAGGTCATAGATTTCAGGTTATACATTCCTCTCAGCAATAGGGTAGAAAAGTAAGTTACATTCAATATGCCATTGCTACTCATCTGTTAAAAAGGAAAGGGGTAAAGGAATAAAAAGGTGGCCAGAAAAGATATATGCATAAGGAAATGCCTCATTTATGTGATACACGTGCTGAAGGAGCAGCTGCAAGGTTAAGAGGAAGGGTGGGAAATAGTACCCTTTTTGAAAGCTGACATCTGTGATGAATCTAACAAGAGATTTCAAAATCTAGTTAAATCAAAAAGAGAGCAAATGAAGGTGAATGCAGCAGAATATGTTTTGGGAGCAAAGAAAAAGTACAATAAAAATTGTGCAAATGCCACTAACAAGGTAACATTTACAATTGTGTCTTAATATTGTTTGATATTTACTGTCCATGTCCATACTTGTAAATAAGGACTATCATCTAGCATTTGAGCAGGTTCTCAGAGTTTATTATGGGGACAATTTTTCTTTATAGTTTGCACATACAGATCCCTTATGGCAAATAGCGATGATGGTACTCACTCTCATTCAAGCATTTGTGTTAAAGAATCAGGTCAGCAGACTCCTCACTCTCACCCACACATAGAGATACCTGTAGATAAAAGGACTGCAAGTAGAATGAAAAAAAAAAATCTTTGGAAAAAGAGAAAGATGGTCAGAAAAAAATGATGATGTGACTCAATGGACAACTTGAGATGCCTCACTGACCCAAGAAGAGTCAGCTGTACACAAAGGGGAACAACCATTTATGTTAGACTGCAAAGGAACTAGGCATCACTATGTCACATTAGCTGACACAATTCTGTATCGGCCATCTACTGCAAAAAGGGCAAGACACATAGTTGTGTGTACAGGCAGAACTACAACAATCATCTGCACTCTTCCTTTAAAAACTTGTGGGTCCTGCAACTGTGCTGGGCACCATCCTCCAAGAAAGTTGGAAGACCCCCTAGCTCAGAGGGGAGCAACAAAGTGACCCAACACTTCAGAAAACACCAGTGAGAAACCCAAAGGAGACTGTAATGTTACAATATCCGTTTATGTTGAGAACATATTATAGTGACTGTAGCAGCCTGGTCAAAAATAAAGGGATAAATTAAAGCAAAGAACATTTTGTTTATACATTAGGAAAAAAAACCACCCACTTTTCAGTTGCAGAGATAATGACTGTCTGGAGAGACTCTGCAGCTCTCAAGTTGATGTCCATACAAACAAAACTCATTTAGTTGTACACATGTCACTTGAGGAATCCCCAGTCTGGAACAGCATGAGGAGGGGGAATCCAGCCTCAGAGAAGTCATCCTCTCTTCCCCTTCACCTCTTTGATATTAGGACTTCAGCCTATCTTCAACTCACAGGAGACAAAAGCAGTCTGTTCAGCACAGTCAGATCAAAAGGCAGACTGGTGTGAGTGACAACCACTTAGCAACGTGCTTAAATGAATTGTAGACACAGAATATGTTCAAAGCATTTGTCTATAATTTCCCTTGAACTTGTTGGGATTTAAACCTTATTTTCTTAATGTCCCTGCAGCTATTAGATTTCTTTTAGCAAAATTCCTGTGTTTTATGCACCTACATTAATAAATCCATCCATTAATAATTCACCTTTAGCTAGAAGGGACATAAAAAATATGGGAACTTTAAAATCTAAATTCAAACACCTTTTATTCACTATGCATAAAAATAAATAATTAGAAGAGCCACCAATAAATCACTGGCTTTCCCAACTCCTAATTCCAGTTACCTATAGGAAAAAGCCTTCTTTCACTTTAGAGGTCTGGTTTGGCCTTAATTTAAGAAAAAAGAATAAAAATAAATAAACATCCTAAATGCATTCCTATAGGTCTTGTTTTTTTGGAACTTGTTGCTGCCCTCTATTTGTCATTTATTAGGGAACTATTTGAGATTTATGTCTCATGATTTCAGGCAATATTAGGGGTGCAATTTGAAAAAGGCAACTCCAGATATTTGATATTATTGCTTATACATTTTTGCTTTTTGGATGAAAAAAATTGTTGTTGGGTTTTTAGGAACCAGTCACAGTTGATCTTGCCTGATTTTCTGGGTTTTAATTCCACCTCAGCATGGCTACAGCCAACAGGCTGGCAATCCACCAGCTGCATTCTGCCTCTCTTGCTCCTAATTACTCAGCTGTCCAGTTCTCCTCCCTTGTCAGTTCTGTTCTGGTCACCACAATTAATTCCCTTTCCTTAGTCCTGTATTCACCTTCAGCTCATTAATTTTTGGCCAGTCTCCACTACTGTTGCAGCTCAACATTTCACAGTTTATCTCATTACTGTTTTAAGACCTTTTCCCTCCCTCTTTGGTTATATAGGGTTGAAGAACAGTTTCTAACTGCAACATACAGGAGAATGGGCAAATATTTTGCTATTGTCAGTTAGGTATCAGGAAGCTTTTGCCTCTCCCATCAGCCATTCTCCTTCACAGGCTGGTCTGGGAGCATAAAACCATCTGAAGTGTGCAGCAGCACCATCAAACACTTCTTTCCCTTGTAGGCTTACAAGCTGTTTTATGGGCAAGGATGCATGGGGAGAGAGATTTGTCTGATGAAGCCCGGCTCTCAGATGGAAGTTCCAAGCCTCAAGTTGTTATTTTAAGGTACATTACAATTAACATCCCACATGAGGGTGTTTTCAGCTTCCTGGGCAGATCCAGGAGGCACTGACTGATGGCTCTTCCCTAGAAGACAAGAAATATGGTCCCTTGAGATTGTTTTTCTCTCTTGGTCCTTTTTCCTCAGCAGATTTGTGGCCTCACTGAAATCCCTAATGGGTAAATTGTTGTGTAACCACAGTCACACTTCAGCTAGTTGGTCATTGTACAAGGATGCCTTAATATGAGTTAATCTTAATTCTTTGAAGTGGATCTTTGTATAAATTTGTAAACATTTAGGTTTTCTCTGTGGTGTTGTAACAGGAAGTTTGTGCCTGCTTGGAGTTTCCAGTCCTAGTATTGTATCAATGGCAGATGACAGTGATGAGATGAAGTATCAAAAGATTACAGATAAACCTTTTAAAAAAATATCTAGTTGTAAGATTGATCTTGTTTGGGCTGAATTCGCTCATGTGTAACAGTGGAATTGTATCACTTGGAACTAAACTCGAATGGAACCTTACTTAATACTGCTCCCTGACTACTCTGAAAGTAGTGTTTGTTTACAGACATCATGTTAAAATCCTGCGCAAAACAGGGAAAACAACCATTCAATACAGATTTCATATTTATTGAATGAAATGCCCTGCTTTTGGCTGGGATAGATTTCACTTTCTTCCTAGTAGCTAGTGCAGTGCTGTGGTTTGGATTTAGTATTAAAATAATGTTGAAAACACACAGATGCTTTTGCTGTTGTGGAGCAGGGATTACTCTAAGTGAAGAACTTTCCAGTTTCCCATGCTCTGCCAGGGAGCAGGTGCACAAGAAGCTGGGAGGGAGCATGGTCAGGACAACCAACACAAACTGGCCAAAGGGATATTCCATACCATGGAACATCATGCTTAGTATATACACTACATATAGTTGGTCAGGAGGGGATGATCACTGCTCAGGAATGGGCTGGACATCGGTCAGTGGGTGGTGAGCAACTGCACTGTCAATCACTTGTCTGGCTTGCGTTTTATTTCTCTCTCTCATTTCATGATTATTATTATTATTGTTATTGTTGTTGCTATTATTATTATTTCAATTATTTAACTGTTCTTATCTTAACCCACAAGTTTTAGCTCTTTCCTTTTCTACTCCAAATCCCATTGGAAGTAGAGGGAAGTGAACAAGCAGCTGTGTTGTACTTAGGTGCCAGCAGGAGTTAAACTATGACAGGAAAGAACTAGAATAAATACAGAATGGATTCAGGAATACAAATGTTCCACATCTTTTGATCAACCAGTCAGTGTTGCAAAGTGATTTTGAAAAAAAAAAATACTTATTAGGGTGAAGTCGCATGAAATGCCTAATGCTTGAATTTGAAATGTTAGCTATTTGAAGGAAGTGATTCTCTGAAGCAGACACTGGTATCTAATTAGTTAACTACAAAGGCAAAGCAGGCAATATACCAGTTGATGCAATTGGTGACAGCAGGAGTTTGGACATAAATATCTCTATTTGGCACTGAGAAGTGAAACAGAGCTCAAATTTCTGTGGATTGCCTGGCCCCAAGTTCATGCCTCAGAACTCGCATTTCTGTGGTAAAATTAAATCTCAGAGTTTAAGATCTGGGATTCAGTGTGGATATTTATTGAAACTTATCTGACCTCCCTAGGCTGTGAATATTTTGAGCTGACCTAGATCAAGCTCTGATGGGGCATTTCCATAAAAGCTTAGTAGAATTGTGCTAACAAAAACTGAGACACTTTAAAGTAGTGATCATCATCCTATCTAGAAACCAGTGAAAAGAGTGGCATGTGAAAACAAAGAACAAGCAGAAATCCCAAACCTTGAGAAACCTCAACTGAGCAGAACATGGAGAAAAGCCATTCATGGTGATTTATAATGCCCTTTGTACTGGGCTCACTCAGACTATTTCTCTAGATGCTGCATTCATGGCTATGGCTACACAAGGCTACACAGTGCCAGTGAAGTGAGCAGAAGGCAGCTCAGCTCCCTTCTGCCCATAGGTGGTCTGTGCAGGAGTTCTGTCCTGACAACAGTGCAGGTATCTGGTGTTAAATGAGATTACTCCAGTATTAACACATTCAGATTGATTGTCTGCTTGTATCTATGACTGTCCCACTTGTGTATGTGAGTGTGTGTGTGTATTTTTAGTGTTAGTAGTCCCTTTGAAACAAGATTCCTGTTTCTCAATATCAAACCAAAGTCAGCATGACAGATGGTACTAGAATTGGCTGTCCTGAGTCTATTCTGTGCATTGCTAAAAAGGCTTGTTTGTCCTGTGCACCCCATGATGCCCTGGAGGTATCAGCATTTTGTCATTTGACTTAGTTCCCGTCTTTGTTTTTCTCCTCAGAGATTCTGTCTACTATCCTTGTACCACCTCTGTCAGTGAAAAGTGTTTTTTCTTAGGCTGAGAGGAGATTTCAGTTTCCAGCTCAGATAAGCTTCAGAAGCTTTATATCTGCTGCCTCATGGGTTACATCTACATGCGCTCATAAACCTGTCAGCAGGTCTCTGTGTGAGTAACCTCAGCAGTGCACATGCAACAGCACACCCGAACAGAGCCCTTGAATTATAATGACAGCTCCTGCCTTACTACCGGAGTTTACACTACAGACTGTGTACTTAGCACTCCCAAACCACTACCTGTTCAGCTTAAAATGTTGCCTTGTATCAAGAGTGACAGCAAGGACAAAGAAACACTGTCCTTCCTATTTAGCAAATATACCCTTGTGTTCTCAGGCAGCTTTGTTCACATCCATTCCTAAGGAAATGCAGTTCAGTCAATCCGGTCTGGGGCATCATCCAAATTGCTGTGCAGACTGCACTGTTATAGAATGGGTCTACCTTAAAGAAAGGTTTGCTTATGCAATGGTGAGCAAGCTGGAAAGGTCTCTCTGCTGCTAGCTTGATAAAGAGAAAAGAAAAAGTAAATGATTATCAATAAAGTGTGTTTGATTAGGTGTCACTGAGAGAAAGAAAATGCCATTTCATGTCACTTTTTAGAGAGCACAAGGTGTGTAAGTTTTGGGGATCACTTTGTTCTTGACTAAGCTTCAGATTCAATATTAAAATCTCAAACTTCCCAAAGGAAAGAGATTCTGCATCTTTTAATGAAAGATAAAACAACAATATAAACATACACAAATTTACAGAGAAAGGATCAACTTTAATACATCTGGAGTAAAAGGTGTTCTTTTTTTAAATATGGTATAAAAATAAATGCAAGAAACATTAACAGAGAATATACAGACAACAGACAAAGACACAGGCTTTCTTTCTCAATGTGAATACATCAGTGAAATGAAACCTTCTGTGCTAATTTATTGTGCAATAAATGTGATGCCATATGTATATTTATTAATATATGCATTTTTTACATTTCTTCCAGGTTTTGATTAACGTATTTTTTTAATAAACTGTGCCTAGCAGAAGCTTTTTTTTCACTGTACTTGAGCTTGCAGAAAATAAAAAGACACAGATCCAGCTTGATATGAAGGAGGAAGTGAGCAGACAGTTTTCGAAATGGAGGCATCGAAAGGCTAGAGAGTCCCTCGGAGTCTGTAATGCCTTAGTATACACAAAAGAAAACAAGTCAGGTCCTTGCTCATGCAACATCTTGTTCTACTGTCCTCTGAGTCAGGCAATCAGTGAGCTACAAAGTATGTATAATGATTTGAGTCTGCTTCCATGCTACAAGGTGATCCTTTTAGTAGGACTGCACTAGACTGGTTAACCTCTTTGATGTGAGCGATTTCCCCTGAGGAAAAGATAAAAACAAAAAACAAAAACAGAAAACAGAGGCATGATCACTGCAAACCTGTTCATCAGCAACCACTCAGTGTTGCCACATCACTCTCAAGTAACTAGGGGCACCAACTGGAGTCTGTCAAATCTTAAACCACAGGAAGCCCTTATGCTTAAACACCTGCACTGCCAGCCAGCCAGATTGTTTCACAGAACAAGACAGCAAGTTTAAAGGCCATTTTTGAATGAGATTGGTTTTGGCTGATGAGAAACTGATGCTGAGGTTTTTGCTGTAAGTCATACCCAGAACTTGAAGAAGGCTATTGCAAGCAAGAGTGCCTTGTGCTGCAAAGATGAATGTGCAAACTGCAGTAGCTTTGTCACAGAGGACAAAAAGCTACTTTCAAGTTAAGGTAAGAAAGTGAGAGGCAGATTGCATAGAGGTAGGAAAGCAGCTTTTCCATGAACACAGCTATGGGTTTGCTGAGACCATATTTACTATTTATAAGAAACATCGGTCAGGTATGTTACATGTGACTGCATAACACTGCTTTGAAGGTGTTTGGATTGTTGTTGCCCTCATAATTTCTTCTGTTGCAAGGATGTGGTTTCAATTTTTTAGCGAGTTCTTTTAATAAGGCATAATGACTGTCCCATGAGAGCTAGGTCTACAGTGTTAAGAGGATGGTATGTCACCATGGTATATTTCAGGCAGATTTGAGCTTTATCTGAGCCAGACAGAAACCACAGAACAGGAATTAGCTCTCCTACGGCCACATAAAAGGAGTTAGCTCTCCAAGGGCCATCCTACCGTGGCTCTGATCCAACAGAGGCAGAGCTGGCACAGCAAGCTGACATCATTCCTCAAAATACCACAGGCATACCCTGACAATGTAACACAAATATATCATAAAATATTAAACAGAAAATGGCTCTAACTTGCCAGTTAGATATTTAATACTTACATTTATTGTATAGCTCATTTTAAGTGCCCAACTCAGAAATATCAAACTGATTTCAAGAATACAATAGGAAATAATGTAACAACGGAGAGATACTTAATTTTCTGCAGTAAATGCTAAATTAACTTATTCTGCCATATCAATAAATTTTTAAGTCATTTGCTGTATTATAACTCAGTGGAATTATACAATTTAATATCTATTGTCATTATCAATTAAATTTATGCTCACTGGAATCTGTAAGTTGGGTTTGAGCATTTGCTCAAATGCAATATATCAGAGTGGGTCTTCACAAAAGGAAGAATAACCATTTTATTCTTTGTGCTCTGAAATACAAGTCAAACAAATTAGGATGAATACTTCCTCTACAATATAATTTGTTATGGAATTCATGTTTGCAATGTAGGGTTAGACTGCTCATCCATCAGGTTCACCATATCATCTCACAGTACTAGGACTTGCTTTGTCAAAAGATAGAAAATGTCCTTCCTGGCACGCTGTCTTTCCAATATCTGTCACTTTCTACCTATATTAAATTCACAGCTTCTTGATATTTGTTAACCCTTAAATTATGTTTCCCTCTAATGCAACAGGCAAGCTGTTAGAGTAAAAAATCTTTTCTCTTTAAATAGTCAAAAAAGCTCAATAGCAGTGTGGCACTGGAACACAATTTAAAACAGCATGTCCAAAATGACATGTTTTGCTAGACAATTTTTGACTGTCCATTTTAGAGATTATTTCAGGAAATATTGCACATATGCTTATGTTTGCCTTTTATTAAGTTATTTGCACTTAATTTTACAGGTCTATAAGTCTGGCTACTTTCTATAAATATGTATGAGTCCCCTTTAGTTCTGAACTGTATAACCCTATTAATTAAAATATTAAAATCAGGAATTCTCTACTGGCCATTAAAACAATTTTCTCAAAGTCCCACTGAAACACTGCATAAGCTCTTGTGGTATAAAATCTGTGAAAAAATTGTTTATTATTATTTGCAACAATTATTTAGAAGTTTTAAAATTTCTGGAATTTTTAGATGAACCATAACCAAATTCTAGCATTTCAGGAATGAATTATGCCATCACATAAACTAGAATGCTTTGACCTAAAATCAGGCCAAAAAAGTAGTTATTAGTTGATCTGACTTGCATAATCTTTTTCTACATTGTTTGAATTTCCCTCTAAAGACACAGTGAGGTGTCATGACAATTTTTTCCTATATTCCATGACACTTGCTCCCTGGATTTTGGCGGTCTTTGGACACTTTTTCTTCTAAGCCCTACAGTGATCAGAAATTCTCTGGGCAGTCCTCTGCTCCACCTCCTCTCCCTGACTCAGAGAATATTGCATTTCTTATAGATACAAACTCTCCATCTAACAACAACAACAACAGTGTATGGTCTTTTTCAAGGCATTAATAATTCTAATTTATCTTATAGTTGCAGAAGTGAGAACTTAGAAAATACACCCTTCTTAAGAGATCTTCTCCAATGCTTCTTCTGAATAGTACTAATTTCTCTGATTAGGAAAATAAGCTTTTAATACACAGAATCCACAGAAGCCCCAAATACAGAATTATCACATCCTATTAGATCTGCAGGGATTTGTTATCTTTCACTTTACAGAATATTCCTTTCAAACTCTGTTTCAGAGTATGGTTTTATTTTAGTTCTCTATGATAGTGTTTAATAATTATCCCTTCTAGGAGGTTTTCAGATTTACTCAGTTTACAGGCTGATGTAAGGATAATCCACTGTGGGTCATAATTTAAGAGCTGAGCCTAGGTATTTCTTTGAGATACAAAGTTAACAGCCAAATTTTGATTTGGGAACCTGCATCTAACAGTCCAGTTCTCAGAAGTGTAGCATATGAGTTGTCACATGTAGGAAAATATTTTCTGTGCTAATGAGATAAAAGAAGAACTGGGGGAAAAAGTCAGAAGTAGTAGATGTTTGTATGAATTAAAAAAAAGGAGACCCTTAATGTTTCCAATATATTCTTGCCCTCAACATTTAGAAGTATATGGCCAAATTCTAAACAGCATTAGATTTTTCCTGGCTGTATTCATGCAGTTTAGACATAAGAATTGCATCTATTTAAAAATTTTACTAATAATACAAAATCCAAAATGAAACCCTGCACACATAACCTGACAGGGGAATCAGAGTATGAGGAGGCAGCACAGCAGCTGGAGTGAACAAGTACACCTAAGGGTACTTAAAAATACTTTAAAAAGTACTTTAAAAGAGTACTAAAAGTACATCATCTGGCCTCAGTGTTCAGTCCCAACCTTAGTGTATTAACTGTTTAACATATCTATGCTTAACACAGATAAAGTCCTTCCAACTTTATCACTAGAGAATTTAGAGGGAAAATTACAAAGCCATATGTATGAGCTGCTAAATACAATCATCCTGACCAAAGACCAAGTCTTTTCCTTTTAGAAGACTAATTCTCTTCCTTTCTGCTAAGCAACCTCAATGGTTCCTTTTTCATGTTTCTTTATTGCCAGTGCAGATGCTACTCCCCAGGACCAATACTGGTGGAACTAGAAATGAAAACTCCATGCATCTGATGGGGAAAGAGAGAGATTGCATGAACCCCACTGCGAGCAAAATGAGATGTGGAGAGAGAATTGACCTCCTTGCTCTCCCAGTTCCCCATCTGCTCATGTGTGAAACACCTGCAGCACACCAGCAGCTCAGCCAGCATCAGCAGGGAAAGCTTCCAAGTGACATTGCAGTGCACGACACACAGAGCTGGTTAATAAACAGCCCTGACAGGAGAACATCTGGAGAAACATGGGAGCAGAAGCAGCAAGTCCCTTTCCAAATTTAGGAAGCCCTTGCTTCACTAGCACAGGGGAATCGCTTTAGCACTGCTCAGGGGGGTCAGAACTCAGCTTCAGTTTCTGCAGCAGCACGGGATGCTGCTCTCAGCCACCTGTGCAGGTGTATTTCTCTTTTGTATGTGAGAAAGGGGAGGACGTTAATATTTACTGAATTTGGGGAAACAGTTGTCAGCACAGCTGCAGCACTAAGTGGTTACATGTGCAGGGAAATCCTTCTGCCTCGGGCTGGGATTTGCAGCCCTCTGTTCCCTTCTTATTAGGGCTGTGCAATGGTCTGAGGACAGGAGGCAACAGCTGAACAACAGCTTTCCTGTTTTGGCTCATTCCAAATCCAGTGACACTCTCCATTTCTTTCTCCTTTTCCACTTATTACATTTACTGATGAGCTGCTCTTACTTGTGATTAACCTGCAAACTCTTGCCAGATGGGGTAGTTTGAACTTGAATAACCATCTGAAGTGCACATTTCCAAGGGACTAATGCACAAGAAAAATATTTTTAGTATGTTTGTCCTTGGCCTGACCCCTCAGGTTTTCATGCTTCTCTGCAGTTCTCATTCCTACAAACTGCTTAAGAATCAGGTAAATGTTTGTCTGCTGGGAAATGGCAGGCACTCGACCAGTTCTTGCTGACTCCTCACATAGATGAACCTGGCTGAGCAAGTGCTACTCCTCAAGTTCCTCTCTTGCAGCACAAAGCACAGCAGCTTAGCTCGTCACAGCAGAACAGCACAAGGAGGCCAGTCCTCATTGGCATGCCCTTTATGATTTTCCTCCCTGGACTTTTAAACGGACTTCTGATCTGGCACAGTGGGGCCTTGTGTACATAGGTTTTACCTGTTCATATAGAAAAAATTCTTGATATATTATCTGCCTTTTTTCTCAATAGAGGGACAAATTTTAACATGACAAGAGATTGCACTCATTTAAGCATCTAGAAAGTATATGATCCACTGATAATAACAGAGGAAGCTATTTTTATGAGTTTTAACTTCCATCTCTAGGCCAAAATTCACTGTCATGTTGAACTGAGCCTCTGTGAAAATGTGGTTGGTTCAGTGGCTGCCACATTTCACATCTCATGCATGAAATATAGTCTGTTGTTAGTGGTTTGGAGGGGAAAAAATCAAAGAATTCTGGTCAGCGAGTTCTTCCAGGCAAGTGGGAGAAGACAGCTCTTAAGTGTATAAGTAATGTAAGATATAATAGTTTTAAACTCAAAATTATTAAATGGGGTCTTTTTTACAAGGTTATGAGCAGAGATAAGTATAGTTTGATGGCTTTCTAGTTTGATATATAAACTGAGTTTTGTCTGTTCTGTACTATCTGTATTTTCATAAGATATGGCAAACTTATAACAAGCACATTTTTTTGCATTCTCTGTAGGTGGGCAGCAACAGATGCAACGTTAACAGGGATAATGGTGCCTGAAGCCATGGCACCAAGTGATGATGGAGTGTCTCCCCCCCCATGCAGCTCTAAGGAGGGAAGCTGCACCTTCTTGTCCCCCTAACATTGTTCCTGGTGGGACAGTAAAATTTGTACGTGGTGAAAATTAAATTAGCTCACTCTCTTGTAAAACAGATCCCTTTGTTTCAAGGGTTTCAGACTGGTAATTGCAGGTAAGCACCAGGCTAGGGTTCACCAAGGTGTCCTGCTTAGTCTGCCACTACCACAAATCCTGCACACATGAGAAATTGAAGACAAAATTATTCCTTAATTATTTGTTACAGGACCTTTTTGTTCCCATCAACATTACCAGCGTACAATCCCCTGTAATGTAGATATTAGAACCTGAGGTAGAAAAAGTTTTCTGGGATTTTTCATTTTTAATTTTTTTTTTTAATATTTTTTCCCCTTGTGAATTCCTTAAAAGAATTTCAGTTTTTAAGTGCCACAGAAAAAGCTGATTTCTGTCCCTCTACTGATGTAGCATGTAATGAGATCCTCCTTCTCCCTGACTTAGACCTTTAGCTCCTCTATTCCCTTGAGGAGCTGCAAGCGACTGGATCTTTGCTATTCTCAGAGAGAAAATTGAGGGTCTGATCTAGCCAGGGTGGAAGCACAGAGCACACTGACACTGCCTCCAACTCAGAGCTGTGATACCTGTGGTTCCTAGTGTTACTCCAAGGCAACACACTTATCCACTAGTTTCATTCCAGTAGTGCAGAAGTGGATGTCTTCTATATTTTCACACCATACCCAGGAGTGTAGGTGAGGCAAACCAAGAATAACTGGGGTTACTACTCAGATACAAACTATAAGGTGTTCAGTAATAAATGTTATACATAGCAAATGCCAGTTTGCTATTACTTCTGTATGTTTGATGTGAATCCAGACCTGTTTCTAACGCTGTTCATGCTGTTTGTTGCAGACTGCTGAAAGCCCTAGCAATTTTACAAAATAAAATCTACAGAACAAGCAAAATAGTCAGTGTTTTTAAGCTGAACATTTAGGGCTTTCATGAAGTGCACCAACTTACTGAAAGTTTTCTGGAAAGAAAACTCTCCAGTGTCAAACAAACTCAGAGTTGAGCCTAGTGTTTTTGTGTATATAGCTCCACTCCTGTTTTTTCTCCACCAGATTAATGATTCATGATAATAGGTTATTTCTATGTAATTCATGAAATAGTACAGAGTTTTTGCCCTCACAAAGTTTCTAAACTTTCTAGTTGAACAAATGCTTTCTGTAGCAAGTATAACCCAATTTCAATTAACGCTGATCAGAAGCCTCTTCTAGTCTCCATCTTAACAAATCAGGTTATGAAGTGCAAGGCCATCTTCTCAGACTGAATCCCTAGACACAACCAAGGTTACTGGGTTTTTTTAAAACACTTCAAATAGAAAAATACTGAGGTCTAATTTAGTTCAGCGCAAACCCACTTTGATATAAGTGAGAAAAAAATCCAGTCAAAATTACTCCGAATATTGTAAACCATCAGAGGAGAAGATGAACTGTAAATTATGTCTCACTAAATCATTCAGTGATGACAGCCTTTATCCAGCTTGTAGAAGACCTATTTCATACCTATATTCTGAATTAATCAGCAGAACAGATGCATTCCCCAGTCCCTCACTTGCCCCACACAGCCAAGCAAGTTAATCAGTACCTTGTAGGATATTCTGAGAAATGTTTCCCTCATCCCTGCTGGTTGGAACCACTGCACATATTATGAACTCATCACAACCAAGAACAAGAGTGGAAGAACAAGGATGCCTGGTGGCAAGGGGTCCTGAGGAAGTGAGTGCTTCAGTCATTGGAGCAGATCTAGCAGCAACATGTTTTGCTTTCATACCTGACTCGACTTGACAGACTCCACCCAGATTAAAAGGCAGTAGTTTGAAGAAAAGAAAAACCACAGATCTCATTTTATAGTTTGCTCTGTGAAAAAAATTAAATCTCCCTCTTCTACCAAAGTGATAATGCTTCACATCCAGAAATCCTCATTCCTAGCTGGTTTATTGGGCCTGCTTTGCATGTCTGGCATCCTGCTATTTTGGTGCTTCTGCTCGAAGATTAGCACGATGAAAACTGGGCACGGCTGCAGGGCATAGTGCTGCAGTGTTTGTGCCCAGAACTGCTGGTTTATCCATAACAGTGCTCTGGGTGTGATTTCAGTGTCTCCCAGTCTGTGTTCACTTTTCCCTTCTTTGTGCTGTATTCTCCTCCTGTCTATCTGCTGCTTGCTATTTCTCTCCTCATAGCCACCTGTTTACATAATCTTTATGAAGCCAATTCCTGACCTGTGGGCCATTCAAAATGCCATGAATAAATGTAGCATTGCAGCATGCCAGGCATTGTGACTGGGAAAAAGTCTGGCTTTCCGAGATCTTGGATGTGTTACCCACTCTGCACTCTCTTTTATAGACTTTTTTATTGATATGGAACTTCCTACAGAATTATAATGGAATTATCATGTATAATGTTATCACGTACAATCTTGTTTTATAGATCCAACCTGCTTAGACAACACACAAATCACACTGCAACATGCTATGGCAACACCACCATGCAAAACATAGGGGTTTTTGTTTCAAACATTGGGATAGTTTCGTTTGTGGCTGTTTATTTACTTTTAGTGTCCTTTACTGACTTTGTCCCATTGAATCCAAATTTCTTCCTGATTACAGTGGATTCAAAGCATATTACAGGAAGCCTTTACCTATAAGAAAGTAGTTAAAGAATTATTGTTTTGTTTTAAAATGTGAGATATTCCCACAGCCTCACAAAACTTGGTTCTTTCACTGTGTTTGTTTATCTTTTTTTGATTGCTGGAAAGTATTTATGTTTTGTTTTTTTCTTAAATACTTGAGGCAATGCTCTTGAGTCCCATTACATAGGAGGCAGTTTTTGAGAACTGCTTCTTCTTCCCTAGAAACTAAAAAACAAAAACCATGATCTTTGCTGAAAGCTCTCATAATTTTCATTTCAACACACACAGCTCCATTAACCAAGTCACAGAAAAAGCCACAGACACACACGCACACACACACAGCAGCGTCACCTGCACAATTCAACAGACAATGCAGACAAACTTGAGTATAATCCAAGATCTTTCTACCTCTTTTCATAACAGGTTAGTGCTCGCCCTCAGTGTTGGTGTACAGTTTTTATGGCATGGGAAAATAGGGATGTTTCTGCCCTACAAAAATAAATGCGTTGAATTCTTTAGTTTGAACTTTCACAATGCAAAAAAAAATAATTCCGAAGAAACTGGATAAATAAAAAGAATCCCATATATCAGGACATCAGTGAATTTTTTGGCAGGTGGCAAAAGAAGTCCCACACCAAACCTACCAGCCTTCTTTTTTGTTTTTTTTCCCTTCAAGAAATAGCTTTTGAAGATTATATATTGAAAAGAAAAAATCAGTTCTTTTAGTCCATTATGAAAATGAATCCAAATTAAACCCTTACACATGAACAGCATGAATTCTTTTGTTCTGCAAAAGCTGTGTTAGACATTAAGGAAGATGGAGAAATTATTATTGTTTATTTTTCCCTGTGCCCAATTAAAAAAATGGGACAAAGTCTTTTTGAGTGGATGGAAATCCAACATATTCAACTGTTTTAGACTTAGTATTTTGGGAGGCACCAGAAAAAGAAACAACATCAAGCAAGTTTTCACAGATTCTTTACTAAAATTAAAGCAAAAAAAAAAAAGTGACTAATTTCATGCTTCCTAATGCAAAAAGCATGGCTCCCAAAGGTCCATTCCTCCAAGTGTGATCACTGAGATCAGTGGGAAAGGGATTAGGAGGAGGGGTTGTAATGAAAGCACATTATAAAGCTGTCATTCCCAGGAAAATTCATGAACTGTGATGAATACACTTTTAACCGTCAGGTTAGAGAAGCAAAAAGGGAAAGTAGGGATCAGTGAGGGGAAGGGAAGAAGGATGTCCCATCAGGCTTACTAGTCTTCCGAGGCAACAAACTTACCACATTGCGTGTGAATTTCTCAAAAGATGTTCGACGATCCAGAGTGTTTTCCAACTTAAATTTGAAATAAATAAAACAAAAGAAACAAAAAGAAAAAGGAGGGGGAAAAGAAAAGCAAGGAAAATGGAGTAGAAAAGGGTAAGGGTGATGAAACAATGGACTGCAAAATAAAGTTTGTATAAATCAGGAAGCAAACACAGATATGAGGCTGTAATGGGACTTGGCAAAACAGGGGATGGGCAAAGCAGATATAGTACTTGACAAAAATAATTTTTCATTGGGATCAAACTGGTTTGAATTTAAAGAAAAACTGAAAATAAAAAGAAATAATGAAGTGCACATCTTGTGTTAATGAACTGACATTCACAAACTTAAGGACTTCACACGGACAGTTGAAGCTTTCTGGTTTTTTCAACATCTCTCTCTATATTGGATCTTCAGAAATCAATGTTTGAACAAAAAACAAAATCACACAGTACTTTCATATAATTTTAGGTTGTCATTGTAAACAATAGAATGCTACTGTATCAATAACTACGTTGTTCTGATAATAATCGGGGCCCTGATTTTGCAAAGCACAGAGCTCCCAGCTGATTCTAGGAGATTACTATTTAAAGCCCACTGATAAAATTATTTATCATTATAGAAATCTGCAATGTACAAGCTGGTCCACATACTCTGTGTTGTGGCTATTCAGAACTCAATCCATAATCTGGATTTTTCTAAGTATATATTACATACCAAGGCATGACCCTCTATTTGCTGAAGTTTGACATGATCAGTCTTTCAAGTCAGATTTCTAGCCTACTCAAAACTACTCACGTCATAATAGGGAAAGAAACAAAATTAGGAAGCCCCTATATTTATAGTTGAAATTAGAAGTTATTCGTATGAATAAGATTGTTTCTAAACACATTCTGTAGCTTTTATAGGTGTAATAAAGAGAACAACAATTATTACATAAGCAAACTTGCAAACATGAAAGACTATTCTTCTGGGATTTTATTTTATTTTTTAATGTATTTGTAAAGCACTTTGCAATTTAAGGTGCTTCATTAACAGAGAAAACAGTACAATATGGGATGTAAAAATAAAAATAAGTTTTGCTAGATTAACTTATTGAAACATGCCCGCATGCAGGATATATACACATATATGTATATTGAACTCCTGTGTGTATGTGACCCTCCAAACACGCCAAGCTGGTCACCTACCAGATATCCAGTTGCACTGGCACAGGGGAGAGAAGACTGAGTATTGTTGCAAACATAACCACTGCTTTGCACAGTGGCAAGACAAAGGCAAGATGGACCAATACCTTTTTCTTGGCCTGTAGCAGCTCCTGGTAGGCACTGGATCGTATAAAACGAGGATAAGAATCACTTTTCATCAGTTTGTAAATGTGCTCCTGCAAAGGAATGGAGGTGCTGTTACTCCCATGAAAGAAGACATATAAAATGGGACGCAGTCATGTTTTGGTCATGGAAGGTATACCAGCTAGCACTATTAGGAATGGGAAGTATTATGGGATAGCAGGTTTCAGTTCTGAAGCTAAGGCTGAATTGCTTTCTATTCTCAAAGGAGAAATCCCACCTATTTGTTATGTGTAAATTACACAGCACACCTTTCTTTAATTTGTACATCAAATTTCCGCTACAAAATTATTTTCTAAGAATTTACAACTGACTCCTAGTTTAAGGCCCAATTTCAAACCTCCTTTATATTACTCAGTTTAGCTAAGTCACTAAATTAGGAGCTGTGAATCCTTTCTTATCAGATTTTCTGAATTAGTTTCTGGACATGCTCTTGTGAGTTCACAGGCAGGATGAGGTACTCAACTCAGCATCACAAATAAGTGCTTCAGTTAGAGAGGCTATCCCCGGCTACTCTTGAAAACATCCTTTGACAGACATTTAGTCTGCTCTCCAGCTAACAATATAAAAAGGAAAATAGGTATGTAAATTAAAAAAACAGTTCCAGGCTAATCTAATTTTCAAGATATTCATTCTGCAGAGGGGTATGAAAATTTGTAAATCTTTATTCAGAAAACAAATGACAGAGGCAGCTAATAGAACTTTTCTGTTTGGAGCATTCTCATTTCTGAAAAAGATGAGAAATGAAAAATCTATTATGTAAGACACTTGATAATTCTAGTTATGTGTTAGAGACTTGTAGAAAAAAACAATCTAGGAAATGCTCTCAAAATATTTTTTAAAAATCCAAAGTAAGTAGTGTTTTTAGGCTTGGTAGTGCATAAAACTAGTAAATAATACTAATAATAATTAAAAAAACCCAAGAAAACAAAAAAAGACCTTCTATGAAAATTATGGCAAGCTTAAATTGAAGTTGATTTTTAATTTTTGCTGTATTAGAAATCCTAGAAATTATTCTAAGTGTCTTTCATTGTATTTCTTACATTAAGTAGACAAATTTTGGTATATATTAAGAACTTAGGCCGGTTTATTTGGGGAGTTTTTATTCCACTTGGTTTCCGTGAAAGCAAACAATGCAGGTAACAGTCAGCAGAAAGTGGTGACAGGCATTAAAATGCTGTTTCTAGACAAGAAACAGCCCCATAAAAGCAAGAATAAATTAGGCTGTATTAGTATTGTTAATGTACACAATTGTCAGGAATTGAGGCTTCATATTATTTAGCACAAGCAGACTAGTTTTACTTATGTGTGCCTCTCATTTTAAATGGAGTTTCATTATTCCATATTTCCAGTCCCGAAATGCTTTTCATACATTTTTAATCACAATTAAATGACCCTCTGGCTGCCAGAATGATGTATAAATGGTCTCTTTCCCAGCTGGCAGGCTACAGAAAGAGGTTGCAGAGACAGAGCTCCACCCCTGACAAAACCATGCCACCTCAGGTGCAACACTCTGTAAAGCTCCTAAAGCTTCAAGTGAGAACTCGGCAGGTGCAGCCTGCCCCTCTTCCAAGATCAAGTTTTTGTGATGAATTGGATGAACTGATTAGTCCATGTCTTTCATAAATGAAGAAAAAATTACACGAGAGATCTGGAAGTAAAATGGTGTTGAAATTTTACACCCATTAAAAAATAAATTGGATACTGGCAAGTAATTTAATTGTCCTTTATTGACTCAACTGCAAAGATATATTCTTTTTAAACCCTTAATCTTCCTAGATAATTTATTTGTGCAATTTATATGTTTGCTATATGCTGCATTCTTAATCTCCAGGGGTCAGCAGATGCAAGCAAAAATTGTGTGTTTGGTTTAATCCAGAGTACTTCAAAACAGTGGGTATGACATAGGGTCTAATGAAAACTTCATTGTTTATTCATAGGTTGCTATTCTCATAATGGAAAAATGAAAATATGATAGAATCATCCCCTTTCACATTTAGGGCTCTCCCAAAAAATAGAAAGCTTCAATTCAATTCCCTTCTCTCCTTCATGGGGCTTGTAGAAGCATCTCCTGACTCCCAAGAGGATAACCTAATAATCAAGCCATAGGAAATTCTGCAGGGATATGATCTCAATCTCTCCTTTTGACACCATTTCACTTTGCATTAATAATTAAATTCTCATCATTGGGCTGCTGATGAAAATGGAGGATGATACCAGTTCTGCTACTTTTACTGTGAATCCAATTCTTTTCTATTGGTTTTCTCAGAAGTCTGCAAAGAGGAAATGTTAAGTTACAAGTTCACATGAAGTGTTGCATTTAATACAGAAATACTTCATTTTTTTCCTCACTGTATGCTTTGCTCTATTTCAAGTCCACTTCAAAACTCTATATGAAGCACAGAACTTTCATGAAGAATTTCCAACACCTCATGAAAGAAAGAATGTTACCTATTTTCATTGCCAAACTGACATTTTAAGAAACAAGACATTATCATTTAATTCCCAAATATATCTAACTTTTTGCATATAGATTTCACTAGCGAATATTCCATTTCAAATGTCTCTAAACAGGATTGCAAACTGACCTGAGCATCTTCAAATGTGTATCTTCCAGGATCCTTCACATTCTGAGTGGTTTTGTCATAACTTTTTGAATCTAGATTGATAGCGCTGGGTGCACCTGGAGCAAGAAACTCTTGCCAGATTTCTTGGACGCGAGCAGGAACTTCACGGATAGGCCTCTTCTTCAGGTCTTCTACTGCTAACCAGAACCTATGGCACAATACAGCACTTTGACTTCCAATTCAGGATAATCATTAATGAAGCTCTCACATTCTTCCTTACTCTTAAAAAAAGAAATAAAGTAACTGAAGTTTTCATCTAAAACATGCTAAAATAAGAAAAAAGCTGTGATTTTATGTTGGCTTCAGCATTCTGGTATACTGCCTCAAGACAACTAATCCACCTTAGGAAGCAATTATTAGAATACTCTTCATGAGATGGGTAGGAAATCCTTCATTACTTATGTATGGGTAACTTGCTTATGGGAAGATTTCCATCTGACTGGAATTAAACTGACTTCATTTTGGCTGAACCACAAGGGCTTATACTGCTTACAGCCTGACTGCTTTTTGACATTCCTTCAAAACCTGTAACTTATATTCTTGCTATCTACATGAATCTCTCAGTCCTACTAAATTCCAAACTTTGCAACTGTAATTTTGTTACCAACAAATCATGTATGAACTTCAAAAGCATTTGTTTTGCTCATTATAATTTAATATCTTTCTTCAGCATTGCATTTCTACATATATTTTTGCTAAAAATGCTGAATATTCTCTATTCTTTTCTGCTGCCGAGCAAACAAACATTGGGCAACAAGGTACTGTGCGGGCCAATTCATTGTATCCTTCTCATTCAGTCTGCACCAGAATCACTAAAAAAGGTCCTGAGCACTTTGTAATCATAGCTAACTAGCTATAAGCCTTATTTCATTATTCCTTCTGTGAGAGTTCAACTCTCTCACTGTACAAAANCATGCAATATATACCATCACAACTTTTCATTATTTTTCTGACACAGTTGATCCTATGAAACAGGTAAGCTGAACCTTGAAGTGATTTAACTGTGAAATCAGCTGGATTTTACAAGACTTACAAATAAGTTGTGTGGACCTTTAAAGCATGGTTCCACACTGCTTACATTGTGAGATCAAATTGAGCTCTCTTCAGCTGAGTTCAGCAAGGAGGGGATAGGAGACTGGAACAGTGAAACTGTACTCAGAAAGCAAAATGATAACACCCTCAATCCAAATTCTAATACAGTTATTTCAACAACTCTTAAGAGAGGATAGTAAAGCATAGAAAACCTTACAGCATTCCTACTATAAGATATTCTTCACTTGAGTCAGGAAGCAATTGTTCCTTCATGCCCCTGTTTTGAAACATCTTTGTAGCACAGGTGGAAGGAGCCTGTGCTTATTTTTCACAAGCCCTTATGGTCAGCTTTACTCTAACAAGATGACTATTTTAGGTATTTCTACACCCTTCAAGTTCAACAGTATCTAAGCACAGTTTTGCCATCTAAGATTCTCCAAGAGACAGAGAAGCAATATTTTCCCAGTTTTGCAAATACATTAATAATGCAATAATATACAGTGGTTTCTTCAAGGAAACAAAGGGAGTCTGTGCTATTAGAAGAACTCCAGTTTCAAAAATTCTGGGTAGCGTCGTTTATATATATGAACTGCAATGTAAATTGAACACAGTTCTGCACAGAGCCTAGGGACAAATCCTGAGAATGTGATGGTAATCCAGTAAGAATAGAGGCCTCATAACTCAAGTTTAAAAACTGCATAACTCACAAACTCTAATTCAGTTCACTCTGTCAAATTTGGGCAACCTACTTTGGCTTCCTTAAGCTGCTTTTGATATTTGCATTTAAAAGCATATATCCTGCAGTGCTAACCCCTTTAAGTGCATCTTCTGGGAGTGACTGATTACTCATATGTCTCAAAGTCAGGTAAGGAACAGAAAAATGAAAGGGAAGGATGCTCTTTGTAAATACACATTTTTCTACCATCCTGCAGATATCCTAAGGATATAGCTCAAAGATGTCACTTCTTTGTTTGTTACATTGTATCACTGTCAATACTTCTGGAAGTCACCACAAACATGCCTTAGGATGCTATTTTTCTTTGCAAGTAAGCTGTTTCCATATAGTAGGTTATATTCAATTATGGGAAAATAATGGGAGATAAATTTAAACAAATATAACTTCTTTGCTTCCAGGACAGAATAGGCAGGTTGGAGAGACACATGCTTACAGGGTAAACACCAGTTCTTTGATAGATTAATTTTATTTTACCCTTCTAGCAAGTGCATTCAAAGAATCTATTAAAAATGTGAGGTTTAAAATATAGAAACCTCTCTAAAAGTGGGAACGAATATTGATTTCTGTATTATGTTATGTCTAGGGTGCTTACTTCGCAGTCAACACACATTTTAAGATTTTAATCTACTTAATGAACTTTTAAGAAAAAATGGTTGCCCTCCTCCCAACGAGGAGTTGAATTCAAATATCTGAAGTTAGGAAGTGCCAAAAATAAGGCTGCCCCCACTTGCATTTTCAAAAATAACTTTTCCAAATATCCCATGGCAACCAATAGCACAGATAAAGTTGAAATGAAGCCTACAAGACCTCAGCCCAGGACCTCATATCAAAGGAGCTCCCTGTCTCTTTTTGCAGCTCTTTGCCTCATGAGCTGTGACCAGAGCAAGGAAGACTCCTGTAGCAAACAGCTCACAGTCTGCAACAATAAATACCCATGAGGGCAGGGCAGGGGAGAGGGGGAACTGCATTTTCTGGACAACAATCTAGTACTACTTTGTGTAAGCAGCTAGAGCTCAGTCTGGCTGCTCTTGGATGAAACTGTATCTCCTTTTGGTGGAGGTTTACTTTTGCCATGGGAACCCTCTTTAAAAAGATGCTCAGTATTATTAGAACAGAGACCTGAGCAGCTGGGTGTAAACCTCGCTGCTGTTTTCTATCCCAGCATTTGGGCTACCATGCACTGGGTCACACACCAGACACGCAGCTGACAGCGTATGCTGTATGCGTGTAGTACATCCAGCCACACGAACTGCTAAGGCACATGTTGCAAGGTATCTGGGGATTATGACCTCCAGCTGGATTACTTTCAAAGTGACAGTGGCCTTGAAGGTAAATTGCACTGCTACAACACGGCTTCTGTCCCATTAACTGACCTAAATATGAGGTGCAGACAACAGCAGATCCCAGATCAAACTAATCAGTTAAGTTCAGCATATAGGAACACGGAGAAAAGTTACAGCGATTCTCCATTAAATGTGTGAAGTATAGTCAGAGTGTGTAAACAGTGAAGTGGGAATTATGTGGGCTTTACACCCAGTGTATGTGACACAACAGGTCAGAGGACAGACCGTTCAGCATTTTCAGCAAAAAAAAAATAAAATTAAAAACTCTATGAAGAAAATAATTTAATATTTTTCCAGGGGCAGGAAACTACTCCTTGATTTCTAGAGTACACCATCTTGCCAAGTACAGCCTCAAGCTTCAAGATATAGTAGAGCTGAAGGACTTCAAGAAAATGACACAGAATAATCACTAAATCTTGCAACTAGTTCCTTCTCATCTAATCTGCAGAAATTTCTGGAAGTTGGCATTTAAGCTTGATTCTGAATGAGAAATAACACAGAGGCAATTTGAGCTTTGAGGACTAAGTTTTAGTCAAGTTACTAGCACCCAAAACAGCATTTATAACCACCAGTGGGATAGAAATCAACAGTGCCTATACTGTGTGAGAAAGTGTCATTACCAGAATTTCTATTCAGATTTGCAGGACATCAGGGACAGTTAATCAATTTTCATTCATACTTTGTAACATGCAGAACTCTCTCCTCCACCATCAATGGAGAGACATTTGCATATAAAGTCACAAAGAGTGGTGATCAGTAACATAGAGCAAAAAAGTCAAATAGGCAGGATTAAAAAGAAGACTTTTTCTTCTCATCAGACATCATTCTCCCTCTTCCCTAATAAAAGCACTGTAATGGCATGTTAAAAGATCAACCAAAACAACTGAAGTAAGTTAAAATGAAGCCCTATGTCTGAAAGAGTTAGTAGGCAATATTGCAAATTTTTAGTAGTGTATATGTGGCGTTTTATTTATTTCTTCTACAGAATATAATTGAAGCCTCTATCTACATTTCTACAACAAATTAAGTGGATGAGTCCAAAATAAACATCTCGCAAAATCTCAGCTTGCCAGGGGGATGGTTAGAGAAAATCTATTGAGGGAAAACATCTAAATCTAGCTAACTACTCAGTTGCTCTCTTCTTTAGCTGGACAACGAGACTGCAAAGTACCTTTTCCCCATTTAGTCACACACTATGGAGGATAATAAATGAGGATCAAAGGAAGGAGCAAGGGGTCTGGTGGTTTTTCATTCTGTGCATCATGGAAGATATCTTATCACTGCTCTCCCTTCATTAAACTAGAAGATTTTTGCAGTCTTAGCACTGCCTTGGAGATCATACCCATTGCAATACTACATAATGATTTGGACAGGCTTTCAGGTTGGCAGGCCTGAAATGATTTAGATAATTTTGAGGTTTTTGTTTTTCACAAAGTAACCACTTGGGAGCAAATGTACAGTCAGCATACAAATATTAACTTTCCAGAGAATTCTGCCATATTACAGACAAAGGAAGGATAAGGAGAGGAATACACATTCCTACAGAGATGAAAGAAATATGGTCTCCAGGTGCCATGTTGCAGTAAGATTGATTTCACTAACGCACTCTGTTTGAAAAGTCCTTTTTTTAGTGCTCGAACAGCCTTGTGACCAAGCTCAGTAGTTTTGGATCATGCTCAGACTTTAGTCTTGTGAATTTTAAACAATGGTCACCATTTTTGTAATAGGCAGTGGGAATTTCATAAATCTATTATCCAAATCATATGTTACTTTAGCTATTTTTCCTGTGTATTGAGCAGCACAAAAAGCAATTCTTCCAAAAATTCTGCATAGTAACAGGAGATCACAAGTGTTCAAGAGATCATAACAGGAGATCATAGCCTGTGTTAGGTAAGACAAAATACAACCTGGGTCTTAGCAAACTGCAGGCACACTGTAATGAAGTTACCACACTGAGAGAACTGCTTAGACAGTTTATTCCTTTGCTATGATTTCCAGCACTCCCTTAGAGAGTGAAATACTATTAATCCCAATTTACGGGCAAAGAAAAAAGCACAGAGATGCAAAGGAAGAAGTTAAACCTAGTTGTATTTCTAATCATTGCACAATTCTTAGTTTTAACTCCCCACTCAAGTTTCTTCATCCCTGTTCTGTTTCTTAATACAGGATCTATATCCACCAAGAATGAGATTCTCAGAGAGTTTAGATACTTTCAGTCCTAGTTAATGAAACAGTAACACTGGGACTCTTAGCTATATAAAATAATCACACTGGAAGAGAAGTGGCTTATCTGGTAGACCTATCACTTCACGTTTTTGGTATTTCTTTCACCAAAATGAGGTATAAGACACCTAATCTACTAATACTGAAATTCCTGTTGTGTCTGCAGTCCCTGCTGTATCTTGTGTACTGTCCTTGGAAGCTTGAATCCAGGGTGCCAGCTGCCTATCGAACTGTAGGTTTGATGGTGTTTGTTATAAAATTTATCATGACTAGATCTGTAAAGGACAAGAGCTAGCTACTGATTTGAGTTCAATTAGTTTCATTGGGAAGATGTGGATGGAAAGAAACATTTTTCTCAAGGTGGTTGTCCAAAAAAAATAAAAAAGCTTCAAAAAAACCCCAAAAAACCAAAAAACTCCAAAAAAGCCAAATTGCCATGATGGAGTTAACAGGAGAGCAAAGAAAGTGGTGGTCTTTTAAGGTTTATTCAGTGGTAATGCTTGAAACCATCAAACTTTTATTTTCTGTTATTGAGATCTAAAACATTTTGACAACCATACACAACAAGCTTTAAAAATTCATGTTTTCTTACCAAACTTTACTCTGTGACCCTAATGGTGGATTGATTTCCCTGCAGACTGAGAACTTGCAAACATAATTCTGAACTTGTGAGACAGTTTTTCTTCAGCTAATTATCACAGAAAGCACCTTTTCTGAGCAAATTTCATCCCCTGTCTGGCCTTTAAGTTCACTGTTACTCAGATATTATATTTTTTAAAGCCAATATAAGAATCTAGAGGGAGAAACAGAAGAGTAGATGGCATGTCAAGAAATCAGCTCTGAACAAATTTCTTGAGGGAATTTTGCTGGATCTGTCACTTGCAGTTTGTCTGTGGTAATTGTTGTAAATAGGATTATATGAAAGAGTTAGGGATTATGTGGGTAACAGTCTACTTGGCAGAGAGACAAGTTAATCACAGAAAAGCACCAGAAAACTGCAGCACACACTGGGCTTGATAGGTTCATATTTGAACAGCTGCTCTGCATAACAAATTATCAGGCTGCTCTTTAAATAAAATATTTTTTTTAAAAAAAAACAACCTTTCTTTTCCATTTTAAATCATTTTACCAGTTGGATGTTTCATTATAAAAAAAAAAATAAATCTGTGTATCTGTAACTAATGAAGTCATCAACATACACATACAGGTCAGGCCATATTTGTGATGCAAAATTAATGTTTGAATATGAACATGGTCAGCAACTTAAAGAACTCCATCTTCAATAATTCTGCTGACAAATTTACAACAAAGAGATCTGTACAAATACTCAGCATTTATAAATCAACATCATAAATGTTAAATGCCTCTTGTAAGATGCTAGAAAAGTGTAATTCTAGGATGAGTGGCTTTGCTGCAGCCCTTTGGAGTAAGAACTGGCAAAGAAAAAGGTTAGGATTCTTCTGAGTTCTAGAATACAAATGCAAATAGGATTTTATAACACAGGTTATTGGTGAATGGAAAGTGAAACATGACTTCTGACAAGAAGGTGGGATTAAGAGAAAAATACATTGTCTATACTTTTGTACTATGTACATCTTATCTATAGAAAGACTGTTATCAATCCTTCTGAAATAACTTACTGAAATATGACTTTCTTAGAACAGTGACAATAAAACATGCTATGAGCAAATCGATGGATTAGTACATTTTAAAATCAAATAATTATTCTCCTCACTTAAAAGTAAGTCTGTAAATATACTTTAAAATAATCCATTATACACTTTATACACTAGGAACACTTTTCCATTTTGCAACTCATGACGAACTTGAGAGCTAGATGTCCCCCTACTTCTATTGAGTCAGATCCACAAGTACTAGAATCTTGGTGCAGATTTTCAAAATGATCCTCAGGAACCTGACCAACAGTGAAAGTCTGGGAATTTTACTTTTAAAACCTTGATTTATTTTTTAAATTTTTTTCTTTTCATTTTACTTTTCCCATAATACTTGACTTAATAAAAGTTACTGGACAGGCTTTGAATAGGTCAATGTTTTAAACCTGTTTAATAAGATGAGATGAAAGAAAAGATCTCACATGGGGAGTTTGACAAAAAGTTGGACATGAATGGAAAAGTATGCTTCATGTGAGTCTCTTAACTATATGAATATTTTTCCTCAACCTGTATATGAAAGCAGGCAGCAATCTGTGCATATCTTATGAGCTATTGAAAAAAAAAGTATCTCTCATTTACCTTAAATTTTCTGAACTGAATTCTGACTCCAAGAATTTCAGAAACTGCTCTCTTCCCACAGGGTCTTTCAAAGCTTCATCCATGCCAAACCCCCATCGTTTCACCCTCTGTTGTCCTGGCTCTTTGCTACAGAAGAAAAACCAACAGAACCCAAAGTGAGCAGTATTTCAGTATTCTAAGATTATGTGTTCATAATTTAGACTAAGTCCTAAAGTTCAACCACATGTTTCTCACCTTCTAGATTGCTCATATTTGTGAAGTACCCAGAGATGAGCAAACAGTTGTTACACAGGATGAAGGTAACACATGCATTTACACAGAAGAATAAAACCTTCCAACTAGAAATGTTGTCAGATTTTAAAAGGTGTCTTTTTTTTTACCATACTGGAATCTTGGAAACTGCTTACTGTAACATTTTATACAGATTCATTAATCCAAAACACTTCCCACCTTGCAAAACGGTAAAGCTGTAAAGACCAAGAGCATACTGCATTGCCCTTCTACCTCAGTATCTTTCTGCAATACCACTACCTGAAATCTTTACATTTCCAGTAAAGTTAAAGAGGAAATAAAATTATGCACCTTGCCTCCAGTTCCCAGAAAGTGGTATCATCTGATATCCAGGGGTTTGATGGATCAGGGGGCACAAGAAAAGGGTCATATTCCAAATACTGCTCTGTATAAGCTAATAGACTAGGAAAACAAAAGCAACAAACATTGTCACATCAGGATGTGTGGTAACCTGATCAGGTTACCCCAGTTAACAAGTTACCTTGCCTCAGCTGAGCCATAGTAACCATGTGTGCCCACGCTCAGAAGTCAGCTACAAGCTCAGCATAAAACAGGTCTTCTCAAGCCTTTAAAAAGTGGACCTCTGAAGGAGGAGGGGTGTCTCAGGTCTACCAAGAGTTGAAGTAAAGTTCTCTAATGCTTCCACATAGCTTCTTTTAAGTTTCATTAGGCACTAATAAATTAAGTCAAGCAACCTCTTCCACTGACATTTGTTTTCATAAAAGAAAATGTTGTATAGCCCTACCGTTTTGATTATCCATACCTTTAAAATATGTTCTAAAACTGAATCTACACAGGTCATATTAATTGGTCCTACAGCTGCTAGGGCTCCTTCTATCCTTTTAAATACAATTAATATTTTTATTATTTTTCAATCAAATGGCACCTCTCCCAAGTTTATTGTTTTCCAAAATAAACAAAATTTTTTTCCAAACTCTTTTGGTACTCATGAATTGGTCTGACTCTGCTGAACACACTAAAAACTTTGCTTGTATCCTCATAATTTACACCACCCATGCCTTATTTCTGCTTTCTGTTTCCTTTCACCTCGTAATTTTTGAAAAGTTATTGACAAGTGAGGACAACTATTCTTTCTTTTCATTTCAATTCATATTTTATTTGGTCTGCATTCTATTTTTACTGTTCAGCAAACAAAAATTCTTAACCTGATCACTTTATAAATAAAGATATGCATTTTGATATGTATGCATATATATACATATGTAAGTAGACATGCATGCACAAATGTATGTGAGAGAATGAAGAACAATCTGTGTCTGGCTTAATTTCCTTTACTAAGCCTTATGCAGCTCAATTTTCTACAATTTTCACTATCTCTGCATTTGATGTGTAAGATAGAACATTCATTTTCTTCACCTCTGCTCTACCTAAGCTGTAGTTAGTCTTTTTGATTGACTTTTGGATTTATTTGACAAAATAAATTTGACAAATTTTGGTCCTATTTTGAGAAAGATTCCTAATAGTGCAGGAATCTTCTGACCAAAGTAAGCTCAGACTCACTTTGTTCAAGCATTGACTGAGCTCCACATCAGTTAGTTCCCTTGTTTTATCGGTGATTGCCCTTTTGAATTGGCAAAACAATAACCCCAGACCTATTTCCATTGAGCCTCCCTGCCAGTGCAAGATGAAACTTGTGATCACTTGGTCAGAGGCTCTTTCAGTGACTCTTGGTTTATCAGAAATGTATCATGGAATGTCTGGGCCATCTTTTATTAGTAGAAGAACTCAATACCTCCCTACTTAAAGTAAACTCTCGTCAGTTATTTCTATGACATCTGAGCTCCTATGTCTTTCTTTGAAGAGCTATTTCCTCTGAATAGGTCTTTGAAGTTATTTCATGCTGACATTTTCCCAATAGTTATCAGTCTAATTGAAAAACCAGAAAATGTGAAAATATACGTACCTCTCTGCAACTTTTGACATTTTTAATCTATGTCTATCTAATTGCATTTGCCAGTGCTTAATCTGCAAGAAAGGAAGGCAAAGAGTTTTATGAGTAATTTATTGCTTGACTCTATTGCTATACCTTTTTTTATTAGGTCTGTAATTGAACCTTAATTTATCCTAGGGCACAGAAGAGATATATATTGGAACTAGAACAACATTTCAACAGTGTAGTTCTAAAATAAATGGAATGTTCAATTGAAGAGAAAAGAGCACGCAGAGACAATGTGCCCAATATAACACTTTCCCTAAAGGTTCATCAACAGAAATCCAACTCATTTTTTTTTTAGATTTTTGAAGAGAGCTACTAATTCTCCAGACATTTACCTCCTCCGAATTCTAACATCTCAGGAAAGATTAACAAAGCTTTAACAGTAGATAAATGTGTGAACCTAGGCATGCACACATGGACAGTAAGTATACCCCCAAACCTCAAATTAGTGTTGAAAGGAAGAGCAAGCTGTCTGCTGCTGAAGGGGCTAATGAGCTTAGCTATATAAAGAACCCACTCACTGGCCTGTTGCTCACTGCCTTTAAATGTTTAATGCAAGACACAAAACATGTCAAATTTTGTCTCATTAGCTTTAATGAACTTACATGCTTAAATCCATATACCTAGAAAGATGGGAAATGTTTATCAAATGTTTGCTAGAGCTGTTTGAACAATTTCCCAGTTACAATAACTTTTTGGCTTAATACCCACTTTCCTAGAAAATTCATTTAAAAGTACATGTTTACAGTTATGTTTCAAACCTCTTGGTGTAGTTCATCTTCTGTGGGTGGCTTAGTCTCTGGTACTGGTGTGTGGGTAGGGCTGTGACTCCGAATGTCATTTTGTAAGCCATAGACAGACTAAGAGGAAAATATGGAACAATGATAGTTACTTTCAGACGATGCTTTTGACAAATGTTCAAAGTAACTGTGATGTTTCAGTAAATTCTGCTCAAAAAGTTAGCCAAGGTCATCTTTATAACTTATAAAGAAACTGCAATAAGCCATGCACTCAGATAAAATTATGCATCTATAGTAAGGTGTAAAATAAAGACTCCCATACTCCCACAATTTCATAACGCCATAGAACAAAGGATCTACTTTTATTATATATCTATATTAACATCATAGTAAATATGAGGGATGACACTGAGAGATGCTATTACAGTAAGTGGAGGTGACTGGTAGTAGGAGTATCTTGAAAGGTAGACTATTGCATGGATTATTTGGATGACTCTCAAATTTGCAATTACTGTCTGGTAAATGACTTTAATCTGGACCTTTCACTACCATAAATAAGCCAAGATAAAACTTTCTCTAATTTCACTTTCCTTTTTAAAACATACTTTTCTATAGGTTGGCATGAAAGTATACGTCAAAGGAAGTACTTTCAAGTGAGAGTCAATTGACGTTATTATGGAGCAAAGGATTTAAAAAGAAAGTTTTGAGCCAATCCATATATATATCCCTAGAGAAGTTACACGGTTCCTGTCTGGATCCTAATTTAAATGAAACTGATTTCCTCCACTATTTCTGGTCAACTATTTTGGGCATAATGTCATGTAGAGATACCCTTTTCATTAAGACCAGGACAAGAACTGCTGTTAGAGTTTATGCTGAATTTTTAAATTATTTCTCCTTAATTACTTACAGAAACATTTTAACATGCTTCTTTCATCTACTAAACAAGAAAAATGTAACATGGAAAAATGAATTTTATTTTCAAAATCTCTTCGTATTTCTCCAAAGTCTTATGTGATAGCATTTACTTAGCATTAACAAATTTGTTAATACTAATTCAGCTAAGAGCTTATGAAATATGAACATACATTCATGCATTTGCTCCTTGCAGCTGGAAGAAAAAAAAATGCCTTAAGAAACTATGGAATGTCATGCTATAAATTTCCTCAACCTCCTGCATTTTATGTACTAACAATACTTACCTTTCTTGTTTTATGTGGATTTCTCATTCTTGAAGATTTTTTTATATCCACCTCAGTAGTGTTTACACAGCCAGGCTATTAAAAACAAAAGAAAGGAAAGCACAAGACTAAACCTGTGAATGATCTCCATACCATTTTCACTGTGATACTCCTCTTCACTGTGCAAGACTAAAAAAATAAATAAACAGAGATGTATAACAATTTGATGTCCTTCTGTAGGGGTCCCTGTTGGTGTCTCTATGGACTGAGTTATTGAAGACCATATGCTTGGAACTTATGACAATATGAACTTGAAATAAAATAAATTCTCAGGATAAGAGAAACCAATCACGTTTCTGCTTTGGTTTTGCCAAGGAAGCCATATATTGCATTCCAGCTATCCCTCTAAGAAGCACAATTTACCCAATTAGACAAGATAAGCCGAGTTGTGCAATACCCACCTCAGCTGGGAACCTCAGGCTCACTTCAGGAGCATCTGGTTTTGGATCAATTTTAACAGATGAT
>WBMV01000893.1:1080603-1253043 GCA_013396655.1 Campylorhamphus procurvoides
AGGGCCGGTGGGGAGTACCAGTAGGGGATTTGTTTCTTCAGAAAATAAAGGGAAAAAAACCAAACCAAAGCAACGAAACAGGCTTCTGGAGTCTAGCCAGAAGACTGACAGTAAACAAAATGATTCTCAACACATCTGATTTGGCTATCAGTGTTTCATCCTCACAACTCTGTAGCATTCCAAAGTACACTCTGAGTTTCTTCTAATTCATCTTCCTTTGACACTTCCCTCTAAGTACAAAATCTGTGCATAAATCTGTTCTTTACACATTGCTGGAAATAACAAATTATAAGTGTTTTGCTCTCAGGTGAGTTTTTCCTATTGATTTTAGATGGATTAGAGTGAGAACGGAAAGTACAAATTCTGCTTTCTAGTGGGAGCAGATTTTTAGTGAAAGTAGGTTGTTTTGGGGTTTTGTTTTTGCTTTTTTTTTTTAATGGGAGTAGCTATATATTGAATTTACTTGCCCAACCCTAAATAGGGTTATTATAATGTAAAATGCTTGATGTGGGTGTAAATCTTCACAGACAAAATTTTAAAAAAATCTTATACAGATAGAGCCATGAAATAAATAGATTTCATTAAACAGAGCAATGGTACTTTGCCTTTGGAAAATATTCTAAACAACAGACTGGTTTTTATTATTTTTTAATCAAATATGGTTTTTTAAAAATTAATAAGTTTTTATCTTAAAGTAATAAATTAATTGGGACTATTATAAATAAAGGGACTATTTTAAAGTAATAAATTAATGTACACTTTATCATACTACATTTACAGTATAAACAGTTCCTCCTCACTAAGATTAAAAATAGACACTTAGATAATATTCTCAAGACTGCATCTGACATACCTATTTGAGCTACATTTGTGATGGTATCCTTTGTGCTTCTTAAAAAAATGGGAGTCTTTAAACTCAAAGTAACTTGCAACTCTCAAAGAAAAAGGTTGAAAAATAGAAAATTTTGTATGCTGGTCAATTTACAGCAGAAAGCAATTTCCCAGGGCAGTACACAGAGATATAAAGTTTTAAAAAAAAACCCAGTGCACCTACTTTAGGATTACAGCAGCAGCTGGCAGTGAAGAAGACAGGGGCTTTAACATCTACAGCCTTTGAATGCAACAATTTGAATAGCAGGCACACTTACATAAGGCACAAACTGTTATTTGTTCAGTTTTCAGTTATGGCTTGTTAAAAGCATGTCCTAAAAATGAAGAGGGGAAAAAAAACCCACACCCAAACCCAATGAATAAACCTCATCTGAAGCCTCTTATTTTCAAATGGGTATTTTCAATGGATAGATCTTGCAGCTTGTTGGGGTAATTTACATGACAGAATTGTACAGATTGATGCAAGGGACACAAGAATTTCTAGGAGATTTTTAGAAAAGAAATAAGGGCAAAACTTTTGCTGGCTGCAAGGAAACCCAACACAGTACTGATCTGCTACAGTACCTAGTGGATTTTTATGGACATCTGGCTGTTTAAAACCTCTACATTGAAGTAAGGCTGCTATGGCATACTTCAGCAAGGGCACTCAGGAGAGGCTGTAAGGGCAGAAACTTGAAGGTGTGACCGAAGAGAAGCTGGCAGGAGAGCAGCAACAGGAAGGCAGAGGCAGGGAAGCATCAGGAAGCTTTAAGGCTAAAAGGGACAGCAGCTAAAGGGAGTATCAACTACTCCAACAACCCCAGGTAACAATAGGAGTCTAAGATGTATATCACTATCTCTGCACAATTTCATCATTTCTCATAATTTGATTTAGACGATATGATTGAAAGTACCTATGTAATTGGAGCCACAATTTATGTTTTCTTCTCAACTGCAGTATTTTATTAAAATTACACTTGACACAAGATGGGATTTATGGTTTCTCTGGAGTTGCCACGCTTCATCTGTCAATATTTAAGAATAAACATCAATCATATTTTCAATTAAAATAAACACAAAAGCTTGTATTATTTCAACATTTTGCTAAAATAACTCAGAATCTTTGTGGGAAAACCTTTGCTGGACAACATTTGATTTTATTTGTATACCCCCATTAACATAATAAGTATGTGTTTGGATACAATTATATCCAGCTGTGTTTTCTTTTTGTGTTGTTTTTTTAACTGGACTACCATAGTTCAAATAGTGAGATGACTGTCAGAGTGCTCTGCTGCAAGATTCCCATTTAGTGTGTAGTATATAATTTGCATACTAATACTGTACATAGTTTTCAAACAGATTTCCTGGAAGACTTGAGAACTCTTCTATATGTGTAAATAGAATGCTTATTTCTTTCAGGATTAATATTCTCTATGAAAACAGTTTCCCCTCTACACACACAGAGGAAAGTCTTGTGACCGTGTTGAAATTATGATGCATCAAGATCATAATTAGAGTAGAATTTGGCCCTCATCTGTTTTTAAATGTCTGAGTGAAAAACTGCCATACATTTAAATGAAACTTCGTTTTTTTCACCTCTCTATTAGCGTGTCCTTATCTCAAAGTACAAATGCCTTTATGTTAATTTACATCAAAGGATATGTCAGTCCAGCCATGATAAATTGACTGCTGAGATAAAGGATGCAGATAAGTAATAACAAAACCCCACATGGAAAGGATTTTTTGATCCCTATTTCAATTATTGGATAGCAATGTCAGTATGAATCCTGTGAAGCACCTATTGATGCTGTCTAAGAGGCACATAGTAGGATTCAGTCAAGAAACACAATGGAAAGAGGAAGTCTGGTCTGTAAGGAAAGGAGGCACAAGAACATACATGCTTGGATCTGGTAATCACTAACATTTGAAAACAACCACCGGAGATTATGTTTAGTTTAAAAAAAATCCACTTGAAATTCATATTATTTCCCTGATAACTGTGACAACAGTAAATGAATTAATTAAGCCCTCGCAATAGTGCTACAGTGAATTAATTTTATGACTCTTGTAGCAACTCTTTGGAAGAATTAATTGTTTACATAAAATGGCATGCTTTAGCCATGGCACGTTTCCATCCAAGTAGTGCACAGTACTATTTATAGTCTGTTTGCTATACAAAGTTGCACACTCACTTCCTGGCCTTTCTCACTTCCTGGCCACATAGCCCAAATCAATTGTTATTAATGCCTTTGTGTTTAAAAATCTCTGTGCTATGACATAATTTTAGTAAGTGTGAAATCCTCAACAGAAAATAAATTTATATTTACAATGACATCAGTTCAAGTTTTTGATTTTTTTTCTTAATGAAGATGGAGATTTAACTGTGAATATACGTAAGCCAAAAAAACCCAGAAGTTTTCTTGTATCGGAGACAAATATACCCCTGTATGTGGGAGGGAATAAGCTAATGCATTCCAATAGGCTGGGAACTGTCTGTCTGTATTGCTGCTCAGTAGGAAATGATCTAAAGGAGAAGCTGAACATGAGTCAGCAGTAAGTCTTTGCAGCAATGCAGACAAACCACATACCCAGCTGCATTAGCAATAGCTTAGCCAGCAGGCAAAGGAAGTGCTTATTTCTTTCTACTCAGCATCATGAGGACACATCTGGAATGACAGGACTACTTTTGAGCCTCACAAACTACACAAGAAATATATTCAAAATGCAAAAGTCTGGTTTGCAAAAGGGGAGAGCTAACTGTTCTCTTCAGTGCCTAACTGGGGCTTGCAGAGCTAGACCTCTTCTGAAGGTGCACTGTGAAAGAACAGGAGACAGTGGTCTGAAACTGCAGTAAGGGAACTCCCAGTCAGCTATAAAGAAATATACTTCATAATAAAAGTAGGAGAGGCTGTGGAATTTTCAAAACTTTTTTAACCACATGACAGGACAATCTTATTCAGCTTAGAAGTTAGCACTGGTTTGAGCAGGAGGTTGGACTAGAAGACCTCCAGAGGTCTCTGTCAGTCCACATTTCAGTTGTACAGCCTACTCTTCACAAGATGCAGAGAGTGAAATTCAAATAATCCACTTTACAGAACACTCTAGTCAAGTATTCATGTTGGTGTGAAGTTCATCTCCCCATCCCACAACCACAGAACAGAAAGACAAGTTTGGTATTTGCTTCCTTTGGTATTTGCCTCTGCCCTCTGGCAGCCTGTGGTGAGCACTCAACCCATACAAACAAACCTAGGGCTGATTTAAGGAAATGCAATTCACAATCTCTTTAGCTAAAAGCACATAGGTGCTATTTAAAGTAATTACCTCTTTTCAATATGCACACCCATAAATTCAGAGTTCATTAAAGCAGTAAATATTTAGGCAGATTGACTCACATACCTTATGCAATTTCATTGCACTTCAGTGTCAATACACTATGAATTAAGTATTTTTATTTGTTTTGCAGGCATTGGCTAACTTAAGTTTCATTGCAAAATACTAAATTTCAAGATCTCCAGGCTTTCAAAATGTAAAGACTATGAATTTAAATTATGGCCCTGGATAGAAACACGGCAGATCTTCTCTTCCAGTGAAAAAGAGAAGGTCAAACGCTCAAACAAACACAAGGCAGAGATTGAAAGCTGTCTTTTACATTATGTGTAATAGAAGACTATCACAAAAAAGTAAGCTTAAAATTTGAAATTTCCTGAGTGTCAAATGTTAGTGTTGCCTTCTGCAACAATCTATTCTGATATTTCTATCATTGCTGCTATTCCTCTCACTATTCATATCACTCACTTCTACAGTAGAGAAAGGAAACTAATTAGACAGTGAGTGATAAGCAGAATACCAGAGTTCATTTTATTGGTAGTTTTTATATTCCAGATTACTTGTGCAAATATCTGAACAGTGCATAGTTAGAAATCAAGGAGAGAAAATTCTAAAAAAAAGAAATGGAATATTACAATTAAAAAAAAAGGGAAGAAATGAGGTAAAAAAAATAAAATCAGGTTGTACTCAGCTGGGGAAAAAACTAGATGGAAAAATACCCAGTTTGACTCTGGTTATGTGGGAAAGATTTTTTTTCTTATACATAGTCTAACATCAAAGGAGACATTAAAATACTATATTGAGTAAGTTGTCAGTAATGGCTAAAATTGAGGCTCTCATAAACTAAAACACAGGCTACATTCTCCTACAATGCACCAATTTTTCATTTCCCAGAGATGGAAGTTATTGGAGTGTGAAGAACCCACTGAGGTTTACAAGGAAAGGCTGAGGTTTAGGTGTAGATTATTTGGGTATTTGGGGGCTTTACATCATTTTACACACTTCAGGGTCACTGAATAAAGAGGCTCTTGCAGCAAAAACGCTGCACGATTAATAACTTTGCTGGTGCAATAGAAAGTCTCAGAAGAACATTTCAAACATACTGAGTACAAGTGGTCAACTCTTTTCACAGGATTTGGAAAACCATCTTTAAGTACAGTCAAAGGCCAGTGACATTTCAGATTCAAATACAAATTTCAGAAAGTGTGGTAGTTAATTGTCAGGACGTGAAAGCTCTTTAAAATGTAGCTCACTTTATAACATATAAATCAACCTACTTCAACTAAGAGATGGGAAAATAAATCCAGAAGCCACAGTTTCCAGAACCTGCAAATATGTAGGACTACATATTGACAGTACTCCTAGGGGTCATCTCACTAGCCTCTGTTACACCACCCAAGGCAACAAAGTCAAACCAGTAGTTACAGGGACCAGGCTATAGGAACCTCTTCCTTTTAGTTAGAAAAAGGTACTGCTGCTTGCAACTGAAGCATTTAATCATGGCTTTAATTTACAATCAACTAGGCATACCTAATCTGAAAGACTCTTATGAACTTTATTAGCCTCTCTAAAAGTGTATGGTTTAATTACAATTTCCATTTGGTTCAGCAGTTCTTCGAAAATAACTCTGAGAAATCAAGTGTGTGAGCACTGGGACTTGACAACACCTCTAGTCACAAGATCCTGACTAAATCAGTAGATGTCTGAAGAAAGAATATGATGTTGATTTTAAGTATTAGGATACAAGAGATGGACCTTTTTTCTTTTTTTATTATGCAGCATAATCCAATAACTACAAATTCTATACTAAGCTGGATGGGTATCCCTACTGCAGGGTCTAGTTACTTAATTGATATAGTGTATAATATGATATTACTTATAGCATCATACACACTTATAGTAATATATAATGTGATATTATCATATCATATGCTACTTTTAGTAGCATCATATTCTCAGCTTCTGCACAATTAATTTTAGCCCAACTATCTCTTTGGAAACATGCCTTTTTGATTCAGTTCTGACAAAGAGCTGTGACTCGACTTCCAATACCTGCTGTTAAGTCACAGTGCTTTTTATGGAGGTCTCACTTGCATTATAGTTCTAGTAAGCAGACACAGACAGGTAAATATTTGGATTACAGTCCAATGGCCATGGTAACCACATATCTAAAATGTAATAAGAAAGATTGATGATGACTTTATAAAGAGTTCCTATCAGGGTTTCACCTCCCTACAACTCCAGACCAAACCTCTGTGTTTCTAGGTATTCCTATGGACTCTCTCTTGTGTTAGAAATTACCTTATCTGAAAAATACATATCTTTCAATTACCACCTATAAAACATATTTAATTTTTAGGAAGCAAATCCCAAGATTGTTTTTAAGTATAAATTCTGCAGAAGTATGCTTAAAATTCATTCCCAGAGGTCCTGTAGATCTGGTAGATAATCATGGAAAAGTTATTAAAACCTGCTTGTTCCACTGAATCATTGGAGATTTTCAACGATTTTTACAGTCTTCTCATGATGTATTTTATAACAGATATGTTATGCTTCCAAATGTTATCTTTATGGAACACAAGATATTGAAAATAATTGCAATGTATGAATTTGGTGTGACACTGAAATAAGTGACTACAGCTTGGAGCTGGACTTGCATATAATAGCTTCAAATTTGTTTGTATGTCTTAATATGGGTCTAGTTTTAAAACATGCAATACATCTGTCAATATAATGCAAATATACCTAAAAATAGTGATGTACAGTCAAAAAGTATAATGGAAACAAATAACTGTTACACAGCTTAACTGCTAAAACCAGCTATCAGCTGATAATGATGTAAAACGTATTGGCTTTTAATTAAGTAAATACAGCTTTTCATTTTTTCTTATTCATTTACTGAACTGATATTTCAGGCCACAGAATGTTCAGTGTCAATTCTTACTGAATTGCTTCCTTCAAAGGAAGGCAATGTCTTAATTCATAATAATTAATCAAAACTTTCTTAGGATTAAGTGTTCTGTTGAAGGCTTTAGTAGTGAATTATGCAGATAAAATGAATTTAAGTCCTCAATGCATGTGCTCAATAGTTAATTTCATTTTGACTTATTAAAGAGCAGGGATAAATAATAAAAAGTTACAGACTTATTTGTTAAATGGAAATGAATGAGAAATAAACCTGATTGTGTCATGCACTAGAAATATATTGATGCAGAAATAATGAATTCTGCATTTAAGCATAAGTTAAACACACTCTAGAAAGCCTCATATGAAGGACAGAAAACTTGCCATTGGACCAATTAGTAAAATCAATACATGCTTTGTTCAAGGATTTATTTGAACATCACTGACTACTATCAAAATAACAATAGTCACTGTTGTTCTTCGGGGGACCTAATCAAAACATGGAAAGGTGTGCAATTAATGAATAAAAGTTTAGCTGTGAGTTGTTTCTCTTCTTTGGACAAGACAAATGAGGTTCAAAGACCATCAGACAAAGGAGAGACATTTGATTAATTAGTTTGATCAAGCTTTAACTATGTTTGCAGCAAGGTTTCAAACTAAGAGATGGGAAGCCTTACTTAACATAGAACTTAGGATTACTTAAAATTCCAAAGATTTTTAGCATCTTTTCAAAAAAAGAAACCTACACTACCAATTTTCTCTTTCAACTTATTTGAATTATCCTAAACCCACCCTTTGCTGCTGACTACATTGGGCTGTCCTTACCAGACACACCCACCCTAGAAACTTCGTCCTCCTGTATTAAGTCACACAAATATTTCTTTTGCTTTTCATAGAACCATAGAATCATTAGCTTAGAAAAACCCTCTAAGACTGAGTCGAACCCTTATAAATATTTGCTATCCATTTTTTTCACAAAGCAAAATAATCCCCATCATTCAGCAAACCAGTGGTAGCAATGGGAATATGAGTCCTGTGGCTTTGCATTTAACCAAGCTACAAATGGTAGAATGGAAGAACTGGATCACATCTTGAGTCATGTTCACACTTTATTAAATCACAATTTAACTAAACTGTAGCGAGTGTTTAAACTTTGGAGAGGAACACACACCAAAAGCACTTTTCTAGTACATCTGTTATGTATTTCCCGTCTTCTTTTTAAAAGTAACTGCACACAAACCTACTAAATGCAACTGCAATACAACCAGCATTCTGACTGATGACAAAGGTCAGAGGCATTGGAGAAAAGGAAAAGTTTTGTCAACTTATTTTAGCAAGGTATACATATAACTTTCAGGAGAAAAGGATAGTTTTGGGGGTTTTTTACCACATTATTTTCTGAATTAATCTGAATACCAACAAGTACCCACAAGGCCCTTTTTATTGCGTGAATGTAAAACTTAGGAAAAAAAGTGAATCATTTGTAGCAGCAAGACATCAGCTGTCTTGTTTGTTACTTAACAGAGTTAATTTTACAGCAAGCCGAAGATTCTCTGCTCCAACTGTATTTGATGTGGGTTTGAGAAAGTTCCAGGGGATTTACTGCTTTAGTACCTGTTTGTCCCTTTTCAATGAGTGTAAGATTATGGGGTTTAAAAAGAGATAATAATTCAGGAAAGCTATAAATTCTCTTACAAAGACTTTAATCAGGAGCATGACATTTCTTTTTGAACAAAAACAGCTTCTTAATTTCTTTCTTGCAGAAAGAACTCACTTCCCAAATTTAGATTGATTTGTTACTAGTTTTTTACTAAAGCCCTAATCTTCCTAGCCAATTTTTACTTACTTACACAGTCTGTTATTGATAGAGGTTTCAAAATTAGAAAATAGTACACATTCTAGGCAGGTGAAAAAAAGACAAACACTTTTCAGATATATTTACTTTGCCATCAGAAAGAGAAATGCATTGCTGTATGTGAATACCAATATTAGGTAATGGCTCTACTTTAGAAATAACAGCATGGACTTTATCCTAGGTCTGCTGCCCAGGATTGCAAGGGAGTTTATTCAGCTACCCCTGACACATATTTTCATGTTTTCACTGTGATTGGTATCTGAACTAGTAAGATTAAGACTTGTTCAGGATTGTCTCTGCATGCTGCAGTACCTGCACGCTGCTCTTTCCATCTGCAAGCTAAGATCTTCCTACACAAAGCTAGAGAAATGACGAAGATTGCACTCCGCACACGCATAACCCACCCCCAAAAATTCCCCAAAAAACCCAAAACCAAACGAATCATAGTGAAACTGCAATTAAATAAATATTGGAATGCAAACTAAACAGTGAGATAACAAAGCTGTTCTCTTAATGGGCTCTCAGAAGAAGATTGAGGAACAGAAAACTATTTGAATAAAACTCCTCTCAAAATTCAATTTCTCTGGTTCATCTACAAGCATCATCTCAGTCTGAAAACCTAGGAAAAAATTATGGGCCCTAGCCAGTCAGCCAAGAGAAGGTAACCGCCATGATGACTTTCAAGCATTTGTCTTTCAGACCATGGCATAATAAATCATCTAGGACCTCCGTAATCACGTGCAGGGTTGACTTTGACCTGGAAACTATGAAATAAAGCTGTTTTCTGAGTCAAGTGCTCTTTACACATCAAACCCTGGTTCTTTTAGTTTACTTTAAACTTACCAGTCACAGTGGCATTTCTGATATCCAAATCATGCGCTTTTTCTGCATCTACACTCTAGCGGTTTCACTGTCATATAGCTGTTCTATTTTCATGTCTCCCATTCCTGTAGTGCATTGCCACACTGTCCTTTAGGACTGATGTCTTGCTTCCTTCTTCTGTCCCTTTCATCAATTTAAAGTACCTCCCTTTTGAAATATAATGCAAATGTAATACTCATAGATTATACTTTAAATCTAAATGTTCTGGATCAGCACTGCAGCCAGATTGGGTAGGAAATAAAGAAACTATGGACCAGGATACCTGCAGGAAAATCCGGNAAGAAACATTTGGTCCTTAAAATTTATTTTCATTAAAAGAAAATTACATTGGGGTGGATTTTGAATTATGTTGGCACTGCCCCCAGCCTCTGCATTTTTATCAAAAGGTGAAAAACTAAAATATAAAAGTAAGCATTATACCCAGATTTTCATTCAAACCTAATTTATTTTTTACCTAATTTTAAAATATTAGCTCTTCAGAGCAGATATAGCATTTTTGGGAGTTTTGGGGGGATTTTTCAGGAGCTTGAAAAGCCATTACAAATTCTAATTAGCTCTAGTATCACCTTCTTCTTTTCAGTCTGTTTATGTTTTATCTTTTGTTCTTTTTAATAGCAGCTTCTGGCTTTTACTGTGACAGTAAATTAGTAACAGTGTTTTCAAAAAATATTATTTCAATGACTCCTGAAAGAAGCAGGCTAGGCAAAGTATGAACCTCTCTGTTCCATTTATTACATCTCCTAAAGCCAGGATCCTACACTGGTGACTGTAAGCCAGTCTTTTGCCTCTGATATTTCCTAGGTATGTTTACAGCCAGATTAAAAACATCTGCTGGACCAGGCAGATTTATCCACAGTTCATTCAAAGCCCTTAATCAGATTCAATTTCCTCTTGTCCCGGTCCCTTTAACTCTCTTGAAGCTTCAACAATTCATCTCTTCCAAACCTGAAAACAACATCTCATTCCCAAATTCAAAACCTTTAGATCCATTTCTACAGCAAATATAAAAGCTTTCTGCACCTTCAAATGTCTCAGGCCCACAGAAACTTTGTGTCTATTCCATATGTAGCCCCAGTCAACAGCAGATGGCAGATTTCTTTCTGTCCTCCTTCCTTCTCTTATGTCAGTGATGAAACAATAATGCCCCAGTACTCCTGCATCTGTTGCCTGTGGTTTGAATCTTTTACTTCAAATGATTTCCCCTACCTGGCATTCTAAATCCTACCTAAAAATCCATTTCTCCCACCACTGCTTTAGTTCCACAGTCACAAATCTAACATGTTAAAGTTTATTTCTTGTTATTAAAATGTTCTCATTCCATTCAACTCTTCTACATGTATCATCACCTAATTTTACTTCCCCTGGTAAGTCTTTTCCCAGTGTCAGAGTGGAAGATATAGCCTATATTTTATTTAATTTGTAGTGATACAAAACCCTGTACAAAAAAAAAAAAGAGAAAGCTTAACTCTAGGTAAGAGTAACCAATAATACTCTGCAGTAAAGCAAAAAAAATGTGATTATTGAGTTCTTACAGTTTAATTGGAATTACTGTGGCAATTGACATTCTTTCTCAAAGTTTTAGCTCTTAAGGGTAGTTGACTACACAAGAACCTTTCTTTTTTCAAAATCTTTTTCAGATTGACTTTGACAAGGAACACAGATAAATCTTGTTTAGATAATGTGAGGCTCCCACAGTTCAAAGCCAACAATATCTAACTTTTATATACTTTAAAAAAGCTTTGAATCACAACCAGAGTGAAGTTGAAAGGCTTAGCAAGCAAAAAAGCAGACTAAAAAAAAAGTCAGATTTATTTAAAGGTATTTTTAGTTATGCTGATAATTTTGGTTGTGTGACTCATACCCTGGGAAACCTTTGAGGTGATAATAATCAGACAGGCATGATTCAGGAAATCAGCCACAACAAATGCATTCACTGAAAATCCCAAACTGGATGCACACACATCTGCAATCTACAGCAGCAGAATCATACAGACTCTGGATCCTGAAGAAAGGGAGGCAAGCCCCAACTCCTGGCCCTGCTGCTCCATCACCTGCTCCCAGGCTACCCCACTGCTGTACAGAGGCCGACATCCACCAGTGGTCCTGCTCACAGACCCATTGGCCCCACCAGCACTCACCACCGGACGGTGCACATCCCAGAATGCTCGCTCCTGGCTGTCAAGAATCTTCCTCTCTATCTTGTCTCTCTTCTTGTCAACCCTGTCAGTGTTACAGGATGTTTAAAAGAAAGAGTGTTGATGACAGCAATTTTAAACATAAGAAGTGTCCAATCACTTTTCCCTCCCTTCTCCCTTAAAAAGGCATGCAAAATGAAAACTCCTCATCTCCGAAGGAACTTACTTTGCTTGTGCTTCAGCTTGCATAAAAATAAACTCCCATTTCCGAGCAAATGCTCGCTGTAGCCTGGCCAAACTCTCCTGAAAATACATCATAATTTTAATGGGTTAAGTTACCAGTTATTTTCTCTTTAATAGCTTCTGGGTTATCTTTCCCTCCTCCCCCCCACCTCCAAGATGTAATACATGTCATGATATTTGTGTCAGTGTAAATGTTTCTTACTTATCTGATATAAAGTTTTTGCTTGACACCAAATGAGATGGAATACTTTTGAATGCCTTGATTATTTTAGTTTTGAAACTCTGATAAAAAGGGTGGATGCAACTTTGAGCTGAACATGGGCTTTCTGAGCATTTTTATATAATGGGAGCTGGCTGAGCAATTTTGAAATAATACAAAAGAAATATTCTTGTTTCGAAAGTACTTAATACTGGAAGATAGCAGCAGTTATTTTCATATTGGATGATCCACATAACAATTCCCATCGGCCATCTATACAAATAGTTTCCATCAAACAATTTTGGCTGCCATTTCTGGTAGTATAGGATTCTTCCAAAGCTCCACAGCAATCCTCATTTTAAAAAATGCAGACTACAGTTCTTCACTACTGCAATCTTAGCAAAATTCTTTCCTCCATTGATGTTGGAACATTTTTACTGTCTGTAGCAGAGCTTTTGTGATCTCTTCCCAGCTCAAACAGCAGAAGTATTCAGTCTGTAACATGGAGAAGGCTGAGATTCTTCTCTCCATCCAAAAAGACCCCAGTCACCTTAGTGCACTACTTTTACAGAGACTAAATTAAAATTGACTGAACTTCCTAACAAAAAATGTGTTGTTTTTACAGTACTTCTGGGCATTGCAAATATGTCTCTGTGCCATACTTACTGAACAAAAAAATATGCAGAGAGCCTAGAGGACACTTTCTAGAGATCTTGTCAATAACATTAAAGTCTCTCATGGATTGCATAGTGAAGGGGAATTTTCTAAGGCATGTAAGTATAAAATTATGCATACTCTACAGTGCAGTACACTGAAGAACAAGCTTGTGCCAGAAGAAGCAATAAAGTGCGTCAGCATGGTGCTGTGTCTGGAGTATTTGGTGTGTTGGGAGGCCTGGCTGACTATCCTGCTATTGAGTCACAACAGCACAGCTGGACAGCTTTCAGCACAGAGCCAGAGCTGTTTGTGAATTTGTTGTAGACATTCTCATGAAAAATTCAGGGCTTTTGGGGGGATAGAGATGGAATTCAAGACATCTCTCTCCTTATTGAATGCCATCATCATCAGCTAATCAAACTCCCTGTTTTTCAGGCTCTTCCTGGCCCCAATTATCCTACCTTGCCCAGCACAACTGTCAAGGAGTGGAAGTGCCTCTACTCGGACCCTCTTTGCCTCTAATCTAGCTGATGGGAAAAGGCTCAAGTGCCAGCATCACTTTAAAGAATAAAATTTATATTTCTACATCTATCAAATGCTTTTGGAAATGTTGTCAGAGATCCTTCATTCAAACCTTAAATGTAGAGAATGATTGCTTGTGAACACTGATGGTGTATCTGGGATTTGCGAACAGTTATTTGTGATCCTGGCATGGTGATCTGACCAGAGTAATACTGAAGATGGACCAAAATCTCAGCTTTTGTCCAGTTAGCCTTCACTACAGTCTCTCAAACACCATTTACAACTACTGAGCACTATTAGACTCACATGTTGGAAAATGAGGATAACTAATAAGTTTTTCACACATAATGCCTGTAGTTCTCACACTTAACGGTATTTCACAGGCTCATTAGGCCCAGCAGAGAAATTTACTTTTTGCCAGGTACTTACAGCTTCATAGTCTGCTAGCTCTAGCCGTGCTTTGTTTTGCATTGTCCGCTTGCAGAGGTAAACAGCTGGAACAGAATAAAATAACACAGAATTTGTTACTATATCACAAACACAGCAGATCAGAAATCTAAAGGCTTCATCTCTGTTTTACTGTTAGCTTTTTTTGGTTTGATTCTCCCTCTACTCAAAGAAGCTTTAAATACGGGATTGATGCTACCAGGATTGTAACTGAAATGATGGATCAGATGGAGAGGTTCATTAAATAATAATAAAAGCTACTTGAAACAGACATCATATGAAAAATGCATGAGATACTTGAGGTCAGATTTTTTTAATGGCCAGGGAACCAGCATATGAAAGAAAAACAGCAAAAATATTTTTAAACTATGTATGTATAAATCATAATGCATAAGAGTTTTAGCAGAAGCTGCTGCTGTATTAGTCAAACGTTTTTAAGAACATGACTACATGGTTTTATTTGTTTTTACTCTATATTTAGAAATCACAAACTTTCAACCTAAGAAGATTTTAGCCAAAAAATAATTCCAGACAAAATTCATGTCTTATACAGATTAGTCTGCTATAACCAATATTTAGGAAGAAAATTATGTGACTGAAAAATTTTTAAAAAGCATATAATCTATTAGATATGAGAAAAAATATTCTTTGATTTATTTTCTAAATCCAAAAATCCTTCAGCAGACCTGTTCTGCCTCCACTTGATTCAGACACGGCAGACTCTTTGCTAATAAAATGTTGAAGTACATTTCTAAGAGACTTTATTTAGCAACAAATACTTCACAACTCCAAATATTTTACAGCTTCCCCCACCAGTAACANTGGCCCTGCTGCTCCATCACCTGCTCCCAGGCTACCCCACTGCTGTACAGAGGCCGACATCCACCAGTGGTCCTGCTCACAGACCCATTGGCCCCACCAGCACTCACCACCGGACGGTGCACATCCCAGAATGCTCGCTCCTGGCTGTCAAGAATCTTCCTCTCTATCTTGTCTCTCTTCTTGTCAACCCTGTCAGTGTTACAGGATGTTTAAAAGAAAGAGTGTTGATGACAGCAATTTTAAACATAAGAAGTGTCCAATCACTTTTCCCTCCCTTCTCCCTTAAAAAGGCATGCAAAATGAAAACTCCTCATCTCCGAAGGAACTTACTTTGCTTGTGCTTCAGCTTGCATAAAAATAAACTCCCATTTCCGAGCAAATGCTCGCTGTAGCCTGGCCAAACTCTCCTGAAAATACATCATAATTTTAATGGGTTAAGTTACCAGTTATTTTCTCTTTAATAGCTTCTGGGTTATCTTTCCCTCCTCCCCCCCACCTCCAAGATGTAATACATGTCATGATATTTGTGTCAGTGTAAATGTTTCTTACTTATCTGATATAAAGTTTTTGCTTGACACCAAATGAGATGGAATACTTTTGAATGCCTTGATTATTTTAGTTTTGAAACTCTGATAAAAAGGGTGGATGCAACTTTGAGCTGAACATGGGCTTTCTGAGCATTTTTATATAATGGGAGCTGGCTGAGCAATTTTGAAATAATACAAAAGAAATATTCTTGTTTCGAAAGTACTTAATACTGGAAGATAGCAGCAGTTATTTTCATATTGGATGATCCACATAACAATTCCCATCGGCCATCTATACAAATAGTTTCCATCAAACAATTTTGGCTGCCATTTCTGGTAGTATAGGATTCTTCCAAAGCTCCACAGCAATCCTCATTTTAAAAAATGCAGACTACAGTTCTTCACTACTGCAATCTTAGCAAAATTCTTTCCTCCATTGATGTTGGAACATTTTTACTGTCTGTAGCAGAGCTTTTGTGATCTCTTCCCAGCTCAAACAGCAGAAGTATTCAGTCTGTAACATGGAGAAGGCTGAGATTCTTCTCTCCATCCAAAAAGACCCCAGTCACCTTAGTGCACTACTTTTACAGAGACTAAATTAAAATTGACTGAACTTCCTAACAAAAAATGTGTTGTTTTTACAGTACTTCTGGGCATTGCAAATATGTCTCTGTGCCATACTTACTGAACAAAAAAATATGCAGAGAGCCTAGAGGACACTTTCTAGAGATCTTGTCAATAACATTAAAGTCTCTCATGGATTGCATAGTGAAGGGGAATTTTCTAAGGCATGTAAGTATAAAATTATGCATACTCTACAGTGCAGTACACTGAAGAACAAGCTTGTGCCAGAAGAAGCAATAAAGTGCGTCAGCATGGTGCTGTGTCTGGAGTATTTGGTGTGTTGGGAGGCCTGGCTGACTATCCTGCTATTGAGTCACAACAGCACAGCTGGACAGCTTTCAGCACAGAGCCAGAGCTGTTTGTGAATTTGTTGTAGACATTCTCATGAAAAATTCAGGGCTTTTGGGGGGATAGAGATGGAATTCAAGACATCTCTCTCCTTATTGAATGCCATCATCATCAGCTAATCAAACTCCCTGTTTTTCAGGCTCTTCCTGGCCCCAATTATCCTACCTTGCCCAGCACAACTGTCAAGGAGTGGAAGTGCCTCTACTCGGACCCTCTTTGCCTCTAATCTAGCTGATGGGAAAAGGCTCAAGTGCCAGCATCACTTTAAAGAATAAAATTTATATTTCTACATCTATCAAATGCTTTTGGAAATGTTGTCAGAGATCCTTCATTCAAACCTTAAATGTAGAGAATGATTGCTTGTGAACACTGATGGTGTATCTGGGATTTGCGAACAGTTATTTGTGATCCTGGCATGGTGATCTGACCAGAGTAATACTGAAGATGGACCAAAATCTCAGCTTTTGTCCAGTTAGCCTTCACTACAGTCTCTCAAACACCATTTACAACTACTGAGCACTATTAGACTCACATGTTGGAAAATGAGGATAACTAATAAGTTTTTCACACATAATGCCTGTAGTTCTCACACTTAACGGTATTTCACAGGCTCATTAGGCCCAGCAGAGAAATTTACTTTTTGCCAGGTACTTACAGCTTCATAGTCTGCTAGCTCTAGCCGTGCTTTGTTTTGCATTGTCCGCTTGCAGAGGTAAACAGCTGGAACAGAATAAAATAACACAGAATTTGTTACTATATCACAAACACAGCAGATCAGAAATCTAAAGGCTTCATCTCTGTTTTACTGTTAGCTTTTTTTGGTTTGATTCTCCCTCTACTCAAAGAAGCTTTAAATACGGGATTGATGCTACCAGGATTGTAACTGAAATGATGGATCAGATGGAGAGGTTCATTAAATAATAATAAAAGCTACTTGAAACAGACATCATATGAAAAATGCATGAGATACTTGAGGTCAGATTTTTTTAATGGCCAGGGAACCAGCATATGAAAGAAAAACAGCAAAAATATTTTTAAACTATGTATGTATAAATCATAATGCATAAGAGTTTTAGCAGAAGCTGCTGCTGTATTAGTCAAACGTTTTTAAGAACATGACTACATGGTTTTATTTGTTTTTACTCTATATTTAGAAATCACAAACTTTCAACCTAAGAAGATTTTAGCCAAAAAATAATTCCAGACAAAATTCATGTCTTATACAGATTAGTCTGCTATAACCAATATTTAGGAAGAAAATTATGTGACTGAAAAATTTTTAAAAAGCATATAATCTATTAGATATGAGAAAAAATATTCTTTGATTTATTTTCTAAATCCAAAAATCCTTCAGCAGACCTGTTCTGCCTCCACTTGATTCAGACACGGCAGACTCTTTGCTAATAAAATGTTGAAGTACATTTCTAAGAGACTTTATTTAGCAACAAATACTTCACAACTCCAAATATTTTACAGCTTCCCCCACCAGTAACATGAGTGCAGCATAATTTCTTATTGTGCAGTATCTACCCACTACATTACTTCAGAGCACCTTCTCGTGTGTGCGATGGAGGACTCTTTTATCATTGTAGGTAAGAAAACCTTATCTATTGTCTCTACACTCAGCAGAAAGAGCCCATATTTACTGGTTGTGGCTAGGAATGTTCCTCATTCCTGACTGCCAGCTTGACCACTACAGGAGCAATGAGAAATAACTTCAATAACTTCACATAAGAACCTAACTCTTGCAATCACTAGGAATAAGGAAGTGCTCATTTTAGATACAGCTTTGATTATTAAGATAGCAAAACTAATTATAATTTTCAATTCCATGAAAATATTTATTTCTGACAAGTTACTTGCAAATGCATGCAAACCCATTCAAATGAGGGTTCTTTTAATTGAATTGATTACAAGAACTTCTATGAACTCCAGCTGCAGTTAGAGGTGTTACTTGATGTAAAATGAAGTTTTATTTTAATGCAATTTTTCCCTCTTTTTCCCCTCCTCTTTTTGTATGTGTTATCTGGTCTATTTTCTTTAATAACATTTGACCCTTATAAGAAGCCATGGTCTCTTTCTCTATTCCCTGCATTCCCATACGTCCTCTGGTTCCAAAGCAGTTTCCATGTCTGCAAAATCTACAAAGACAGATACACATTAATGTCACACACCAAGTATAGCAGTGAGGTAGTTTCTCTAGGCTCAGTTTCCATGCAATTTAGTATTAGTATACACTTACACTAAGGCATCATCACACATGCTGAAATGTCATAAAAAGATGAGGGGATGAATTTTGGACCTTTTGTACCTAGGTTGCATTCACAGTCAGTACAGCAGTAAGAGATTCTCAGGGTAGATGGTCTTTGCCATTTAGCTTCTTTTACAGTGAAGTGTTTTCCTCTCTTCCTTCAAAATTGGTTATTTCATTGAAGAAGAAAAAAAATCCCTAAACCCCTTGAAAATATTAGCAATAAAATCATGGTGGTCAAATTCTGTCTAGTCTAACCAGTCTAATACTACCTGAGTAGAAATAAAAAAAGCTCCCTGCCCCTGCCCTTGTTCAAGCTCCTCTAAACCACATTCTCTGTCTCAGTACAGGCATTTTTTGTTAGCTTCCTTGATGCCCACTATAGGCAAATTTTGGGATTAGCATTTCCTGCTACTTTCAAAAAAATTTTTGTTGCTGAAGTGGCTGACTGTCCATCTTTCTGTCAGGATATGTTTTAACACCATGTCACCAGGAGCAGGAGAGATCTGATATGATGTCTGAGAAAACTCTTGCCTTGACTGTGTAAAATCTACTGCAGTATTTTCTCTGCAGGGTTATTTTAATGACCCTCTTTGATCCAAATCATTAGGAAATAGTCCATATAAGAATGTTTGGTTTTCATTATGAGCGTAACATAGCCAAGACTCAAAAAATCATGTTCGTCCATCAGATCACTTTTTTGTTTCTGAAATATACAGATCACCTCCTCTTCAGGATTCCAAAGGTTATAACTCCTCTGTCTTGGATTCTTCATGGCAGAAATATTTCTATGTGCCACCATGGACAAGGCAGAGCATGCCCAAGGAAGATTTAGTATTGTGGGAAGTACAACAAATCCACTAGTGAAGAAGAAAATAGTGCTGAAGGAGATTGCTAATCTGACTCAATTTACTGCCATTGCCATGTGTTGACAATTACATCCTTATGAAAGTGCATGTTTGAGGCTTTATTTAGGAGCTAACTGTAGTGACATGAGACCTTGGCAACAGGTGATGAATTTGAGTTCACCAGTTTACACTGTCATTATCATATTCTTCAGTTTATCTAAAAAATTCTAGCATGTTGGAAAGCAAGAAGAATATGACAATCACCCTCATTTTCAGCCAGACCAATTGAAGATACAGAGTAATGAGGTTTTTTTCTTCTAATTCTAGAGCGATGAGATTTGAAATATGGATACTGCCATCTTTCATATGTACCACTCCTTTTCTGCACCAAATCACCTGTGAAGTAACTGTACGTGTGCAGCAGCCATACATGTCAGTCAGTTTCCCTCTCAAAGCAGAGTCAGAAATGCACAGAATTTCAGTGAATGCCAATGTCTGCTTTTCTAACCCCACATGTTGACAGTGGGTTTACAGCTTCATACAATATGCAGAAAGGGTCTCCAACTAAAAGCTCCTCTATTTCTGTATATAGTTCTCTATTTACGCCCCAAAAGGTCCTGGTCAGGGCCTTTAGTACACCAATGAGCCATGACTGTCCCAGGAAGCCCATCCAGGGTCTCCACTGACTTGCCCTGTGCCCAGGAACTGTGCTTAAGCCCAGCTACTTCCCCTGGCACAAAGCTTGAGCTGTTATAGATACATCTCTAACCAGCCCTGTAACTTACAGTGCTGCTCCAGCTTCCTACCTTAGCCTTGAACCTTCCTGAGCAGTTGAGACTCCGTCAGTGAGTATATTGCTCCTGCCTACACTGTTGCCAATGTCAGCTCTTCCTTACCTTCCCTTGCAGAGCTTCCCGCTCTTTCTGCTCCCTGACAAATGTGCTGAAAAATGCTTATCATGGAGATGAATGATATGCAAGGAACAGGGTCTGATTAATAACCTCAATTTGCTAAATATGGACTGCCATATACACTCTTATTTTTAGAGGCAGTGTATTCTGATGGATTTTGCAATCAACATAATTGCCTCTACTGTGGTGAATTATATATTAGATGCTATAGTGTGTGTGCTTCAGAAGTGACTGATTACCATGAGAAAAGAGATTTGCCAATAATTTTAAAGGCCATATTAATATGTAATATCTCATAATGAAAGATGGTCAGTGATGTTTATAAATGGATATTTGAACAACAAACCAGTACTAAAACACACTTCTGTAGCTGTGCAGTACACAGAGACTACTCACTCTTGAAAATTCTGCTCAGGCATTCACAAAACGTGGGCAATGTGAGAGTTTCAAGTGAGACTGCAAAGTGTTTTAGAGACAGTTGCATGAAGAGGGTGCCTATGTTTTCCCTCTTGCAAGTTTTTAAATAGTTACACCCCAAAAAAACCCATTTTCATGGTTAGCTACCTTCGTTTCCTATTCTTGACTGCTCACCAGCACTTGAAAGCTCCTAGAAAACCTCTATAGTTTTTTTCTTTAAATAGAATCATAGATATTATGACAGGTTTCATTCTAAACTCAAGAAATGGGATGCAATGCATATTATTTTACACCTTTACTGAAAAAAAAATGAGAACTTTCACCCAAAACTTACACTGGGGAATTGTATCTTGTTGCTAAATGGGCTAAATCTTCCCTCTCACGACAGTGGAAAAAAAGCCACAGCTAAATTCAATGGAAATACAACTGGGCCTCTGAAGACCACAGATTATGCCACCTACACACCCACCACCACGTACACAAACTTAAGTTTCTTACATAATTGTCCCAGTGCCAGTGGTGTTACAGCTTGATTCACCCCAGATGGTGGGTGTGCTTTCAGTGAACACTCATTATCTCCACTGAGGCCAGATTACATTTATATACTCTCTGTGAGTCAAAATTCTGATTTCAGAGTCATTGTGTATATAACCTTAACCTGGACCTAAAGAGCAAAGAAAACAGAAAGTACTGCAAGGTCTGAGTTTCAAAATGCGCTGTGGGCAGACAGTTCTAGCTCTATAGGCAAGTGTCTGCATCAGATGGAGAATTATGCGATAATCAGCACAAAACATGACTGCAGGATGTAAAGCATGAAATTAACTATCTTATTTAAACATTGGGATTTATAAATCTAGGTTGCCTCTGCTTTAATCAGTAGCAAAAAAAATTAAATAAATAAAAATTGCTCTTTGCAATAACTGTGCAGTTCCACTTAGTCTTAAAAGAAACCTATGACAATTCTGGGGTGGACAAATGGCTCACCAATCAGCCTTGTGTATCTATAAAAGAACTACACTCTTTAGTAAATGTTAATAACACTAAGAAGGAAGATCATGATGGCTTACTTGCAGCAAATTGTCAAATGGTCAAAACCGTAACTTCTGAAATACTCCCCCCTTTCTCTACTTTTTATTTTTTGACCATGCTCCTTCCTGTAACACTTAGGGAAAGCAATTTGATTATAGATGTACATAAGCAGAGGGCTTTCTTAGATAAACCAAGGGCAAGAAAGAAACCCAATTTTGAAACTACCAAAGAGCTCAAGAATTAGAAAAAGGCAAATTCATCTTCAACACACAAAAGTTGCCAGATGACAATGGCCTGGGAAAACCCTGCAGGGTGACAAAAACAGGTATGAAAGAAAGGTCACTCAAACTACATGAAATACAAGATCAGATAAAGAATATCCAGTTGTCAAATGTAATTTAAGATTGCATTAATTGAATTATTTCATGCTCCTTGGTATTATCATAATGCTTCCAATTTGTCTTTATATTTAGTTTCAGAGAGTCAGAAATCCTACATCTTCAGGGACACTGGGGCTGGAAAAGGCACGTGAAGTAGAGCATAGCAGGGTGCAAACATTGCTGCCTCCACACCCTTCTAATCTGGGCCACCCATGGTGATGGGGACCTCAGTCTCAGCACCTGAGAGTCTGTTAGGGTTAGGGTTCAAAGAGCCACAGAGCCTACTGCTCCTGGGACACTGGTGCTGGAGAAGACATGCCATGGTGACCATGGCAGGACACCAACCTTACTTCCTCCACACCTTTCTCATCTGGGTCACTCATGGTGAAGGGATGAGGAGAAGCTATATGAGGAGGGGCTGAGGTCACTTGACTTTTCGGCCTAGAGAACAACAGAGTGAGGAGAGTTGTTGTTGCAGTCCACAGCTTCCTTGTGATGGGAAGCAGAGAGGGAAGGCACTGATTTCTTCTCTCTGTTGACCAGTAAGAGGGCCGGAGGGAAAAGCCTGAAATTATGTCAGGGGAGGATTAAGTTGGATATTAGGAACAGGTTCTTCCCCAGAGGGTGGTTGGGCACTGGAACAGGCTCCCCAGGGAAGTGGTCGCAGCACCAAGCCGGACAGAATTCAAGAAATTTAGACAGGTACATGTTGTCATTCTTGGGGTGGTCCTGTGCAGGGCCAGGAGCTGGACTTCACTTATGTCTGTCTTCCAACTCAGGATATGTTATGATACCTGCTTAGTTTACTCAGCATGGTAATTGGAAAGCAACTTTGGAAAACCCAAGTTATGTTCATTAATCTCAGAATTCTGAGAAGAGATTTGATTTCTATTTATATGGGACCTAGATGCAGGTTATCAATGCTTTTAGAATAACATTGTAGAAACATGTACTTGGGTCTGTTGCCTTTTCATATGTGTGCATATGAATGCATTGGCCAAGCATGTTTTCCATGCTCCACATATTATTGGAATCAGTTACACATTCACGGAAAGAAAAATTCAGGTAAGCACAAAACCCTGAAGTGCTGAGATAACAGGAAAGCATTTTCAGGAAATGGCTCTTGGTTATGGAGCCCTCACTGCAGTGGTTTGTCAATGTCAGAATTAGCAAGAATCAGAATAAAATTCAGGACATGCTTGTTGAAGTGAGACTTTCAATTCATCATTTATATGACAGAGATGGCTCCTAATGAGTGAATTATATATCTCTGTGGAGAAATAGGATTGTATATGAATTCAGAATGGGAAAATGACTGTAGGTCATCTCTTCCATCTGTGTGCTAATACAAAGATCTTTCCTGTAACTCATTTGATTCGTATCTGTCCAGATTAAATTTTATGCATACCAAGCACTGGCATCAGTCACATTTTTCTTGAGGGACTGTTCTTGATAGACTGTATTCCTTACTTAGTCCTGCCACCGAGATCTGAGTCAACTTATTCTGTATATGGAGGTTTTCAAAGCAAAGTCACCCACTTATGGAATCATAACCAGTCTTAGCAAAAATTTAGTACATTACTTGAGACAGGTGGAAAGAGTCCATTTCCTACCTCACCTAGAAATCCAGAAAATTTTGAGACACAGGTTCTAAAAGGAGTAATGTCTATTAAGGACTTACGAGAACTGTTTGCAGGAGTCATTACTGACTGTCTGGCATCAGCTATTGAAAAAATAGGAACTGACCATCAAGATTCGAGATTATAGAACTGCAGAGCTGTCCAGAAACTATTTACACTATATTGGTAAATTCTTCCTTATTTTCATAATATAAATTTTAACAAATAAATTTTTATTCATATTTGACAATTTATATCAGAAGTGCTGCTCTGCTACCAGTTTTGCCCCAAGCTATTGACTCATAGTTATGGGTTGATTTCCAGAGATGCTGAGCACATGCAATGTTCCAGCAGAGTTCAGGTAAGCAATAGGGCTCAATATTTCTCAAATACAAATCACTTACTAATAAGCTGTTGCTAAGGAAATCCTTGCAAGCATTTGGGCAAAGAAAATATCTAATGCATTCTCTCTACAGTTCTCCTCCTAGACAACTACTCCAAGGTATAGGGTACGGCAAAACAAATGAGAGAGAAAATTGCTGGACTAATCAAAAATGCATAGAGGGATTTGAAGGCAGGCGTGTAAAATAGGTAGGCAATAAACTCGAAAGAGAAAATTACTTGAGAATTTTCAACATGTGAAAAACATAATATATATGATCACAGTTACTTTTTGTGCCATTTTTAGCAGGACTGCAAGTTGGGGAGAGAAGGGGGAGATGAGACAGGTGTGATGGCTCACGTTTAAAACAGAGCAGCAAAAGCTGAACACAGAGAAGTCTCTATCAGATTACTTTTAAGCAATAAGAAGGTCTCATTAGGAAGGAAGCTTTGTTCGGACTGACTTGTTAGCTAATTATGAAGTAACTTTAATAAGGAAACAATTGTACTTTCATAAAAACGAGACAATAGCTTTGACGTAAAAAAATAAATGGCCTCCTTATCTTACTGTAACCCAGGCTGGATAACAAAGTCATGACTATCTAAAGAACTGCACCACTAATCGAGACTGGTATTTTACACTTTCAAAGAGAGAAATTAATTAAGACTTTCCCCACCTCACCTCCCGTGATTGCTCTAATTCCCTAGGAGAGTGCCTTTATAGTATGTGACTGTACCTGGAAGGCTACTGAAAATATGTTACATCTTCTGAACTTTTCCTTCTTCATAGCAGCAGAATTTAAGAATTTGCTTTGAATATACAGAAAAATAGTCTCATTTAGTATCATTTAAAGATCATATGCTCATATGATCTCAAACTCATGTTGCATTATCAGTTATTTACTGTGTTCTCCATAACTTACTTAGATTCTGCAATACTCCTCCTTTTTTAACTCATTTGGGAGAAATAAACAACAATAAAATTACAAGGCTCAAAAAATCATTCTGTTGCAAACAAATAGATGCCTCCTTAAGACTGTGACTGTGGCACTTTCTAAATTTTATTCTTTCTCTCCTTTGAACATAAGTATTTTATTTTTTTAACCATGCAGTTAACTGTAAGAAAAGGTCTGTATGTCACAGATACTTTTGAGTATTGGCAAAAGCTCACCAGAGAAAGTGAACAAAAATGACTAATTCTTCATACCTTTTACATCTGAAACTCTTATAATTCTTATAACATTGTCACAACTATATTATGTTGTTTCCTTATGCTTGATCCTAAGGAATAAAAAAACCAAACACCCAAATAATTGTTATTTTCTTATGAATGGAAATTCTCCCTAACTTTTCATATTTTTACTTATTCAAAAAAAAAAAAGGATAATAGTAAGGGAGTTTTGAGTTCCTCAAATTTGCAACAGCTGTGAGTCACTAAACTGCCAAAAGAACCTGACAGGCCCCTTGAGAACTGAGGCCAAATTCGCATGGAATAACAGTTTCATATGTGTCATTATATTTCCCCTTTGTGGTATGCAATTGACTTAACAAGCCTCCATATTTAATTAATTCTTAATGATGTGACCTGTTTATAACATGCCAGAAAAAAATAAATCTGTCAGTTACAAAATTACATCTGTAAGAAAAAAGAAGATAATTACAGGTAGGTCACATGCTCAGCCATTAGCTGTGTTCATTTCAAGAGCCAGTTTTTATGAATTGAGGTCCAATTCTATTTCTCACAAAAACAAATCATAATTCAGCAACATGACTTAGCTTGCAGGAAGACCAAAGTAATTAGAAATACACTTGACTTAATAATAACTGTTATCATTATTATTACTTATTTTCACTACTGAAATCCCACTGAAATCACTGGGATTCTACACAGAACAGTATGTCCTACCTGGGTGGACTCCAAGACATACAGCAGTAAAATAGGTATCTGCAACAGATGAAACCTAAGAACCTGCCTTTGTAAAAATTAGTTGTAATTTGAGGCATCTCTCAACAGCTCTTAAAACATGATTTGCAAGAAAAAGGAGGGAGATTTTCAGCACTTTATGGAAATTAGCAGTTTCATAGTAACCTCAGAATGATCATAGCGATACTTTGAAAGTCACAATCAAAAGGCTACTTTGATTCCATTTTGACACAAAATAAATTAATCCAAGCCCTCTTTTTGCCAGGAAGACACAGCACTGCACTACAGATTTGTTATGAGAATGCTTCTGCAGTTTTTTGACATTTTGGAAGATTCTATTTTTATGTCTTTTTTATTCATATTTTCTTCAGATAAATATCTCTTTCAAGGAAAATATTTGACATTCCAAGCTCACACAGAACAAATTATATTTTAGAGAAAATATTAACATATTACACAAAGATGTAAAGATTATTTGTTTTTTAGTTAGCTCTGATAGCAAACTAATGCATAATATCTCAATCTCATTTAATTTCTTGTTGAAGACAAATTATTTTCCTGGCAATATGCTACATTCTGGACAGTAGCCCAGCTATGGGTGAGTAATGATGAATGGTCGGGATTAATTTTTAAATTAAAATAAAATTCCAGTGTGTTTTCAAAGGCTTGTAAAATTAGGTTAATACCAAAGAAAGTGACTTGCTTTGTTAATAATTTGATAAAGCAAGATTACATAGGAAGTCTACTTTTTGCTGGTATGAGAGACTTCTAATGTCTGCCACACTCAGTTGCAGAGGGTGCAGTTTCAAGGTTGTCCAGGACAAGTCCATGAAACTGGAAGCACTGCGCAGCACCACAATGCATGGTAAGTATGAACTACACTTTGGCTCACGACTCAGAAGGAGCAATGAGATGGCAGGGCTGGGACTTACCCTTCTCCCCTCTGCAACAGAAGAGCTTAAATTCACCACCGGAACATATTTGAATCTCAAAAGCTCTCAAATGAGTACATTTACTGTTCAACAAAAGCACCTCTCCAAATGATGAAGAAACTGATTTCAATTTTGTATTCCTGATGTGCAAAAACTGAACAGATTATACAAGATTTCTTTTTACTAAGGTACACAATTCATTGACCAATCCACTGATAGCTGAGACTAGAAAGTTAGTGTCTCCAACTTTAGACTAAAGGATATTAATAGAAATTTTCCCATCCTGATCTCAAGTTCAGACCTGTTAAGGATATACCTATTTATTAAAATACCCCTGGCAATGTGAAACACATTGCAGCTGAACAATTCAGTATCTCTTAAAACCATAATAAATTACTTGTTGATCTTTAACATATTAGGAGAAAGGCAAATAATACTTTCAAGGAAAGGAAAAAAACATTGTAATAAATCGTAAATCAAGCATTTCTTTTTCAGTGACTAGTTTCCTCATATGGAGTGGGTAAGTATACAGGTGTGGTATGAATTACTCTTCTTTGGTAGCTTCCAATAATTATTTACTGGACATCTTCAGATATCAGTATTTTGTGAACAATGAACATTTTTCTACTTTTATAGGATAAGAAACTGTCAGGTTTTCAAACTCTACCTTGAAGGCACTTGGCTCTGCTGAGATTCTCAGCTTTAAACTTTTATTTAGCTCCTTTTTTTTTTTTTAAATTAAACTGTGTCTACTCCAAAAACTAAGGAAGCTTCTATTGTAATCATCTATCCCTGAGGTCCTCAGCTCCCACGGGCTGAGACAAAATCCATACTATAAGTGAACACTCATCTAAATTTCTGAAAAGCTGTAAGAAGAGACTCTCAAACTTTGAGGTTTTGAACCAAATTATCATGTGCATGCTCAGTTACCTAAATAAGTAATCTGGTCTTCAGATGAGCACAGTATTTATAGCCTGGAGTAGAATGAAGAGGAGACTGCTAATAGATCCATTTTCTTTAAAAATTAGGCCACTATTTGATGTACAGAAACACCTAATTTGGTTATAATCTTTTAATAATTTCTTTCTAATACATTGCTACCTATTATCTTCAGATTTTTCTGTCTAAGCACACATCAGTAATGACAATATATAAGTTATTAATAAGTCCCCAAGGCACAGGCAAATAAGCAAGGTATTTTCTAGTATAGTTCATATTAGAACCATATTAGTTTTTTTCAATAAACCATTTCCAACATGGTGTATCTGTGAAAGAAGTGTTCTAAACTAGGCATATCTTTGGGTCTGAATCTGAGAATAACTATTGCACAACTATCAATAAAGTTTACTCTGCTTCACTGAGATTTTGTCACTGTAAATAATTACATTTGCTGGAGTAAACAGAAGATGTAAATGGCAGGATAGATTTTGATGAGTTTTGAGTTTTGGTGGTTTTTTCTATCTTTTCTCCTCAAATCGACTCCAAAATCTGGCATTGTTAAACTTTTGATAAACTTTCAAAAAGGTAACAACACATTCACTTCAATAACAGCAGTTCTTGCACAAGTAGTACATGGCATATAATTATGTTTTAAACATTTGGATGATTGAACATGACAGACCGCAATGATGAGCTCATTCATATAATACATTAATTTCCAAAAGAAATAGGAAAGATTTCTACACTGACCATAATCTGTGTTTTCCGGCTCCCAACAATTTGATGGCCAAAAATAGGGTGTCTACAGACAAACAAACAACAACAAAGAAAAAGTAGGGAACTCAAGTTAGACAATGCAAACATTATACAGTCCTGGATTGATATCGGTTTTCAGAATCAATTTATATTTACAGTAGATCTATTATGATGCTAAACTGACAATTTTGAAGTAGGCATAAGAGCAGAAAATTATTATTGTACACTTGTTTATTACACTAGTGTCATAATGACATTGAAGAAGAATAAGAATAAAGTGTTCATTTTATTCCCAAAGTTAGTGGAACAAACCCCACAAGGTTAGGTAGCGAGGTTGTCTTTTACATCTTCTCTAGCTAAACACCTCTCACATGTCCTGAAGGATCAGTTTTAGAAGGTGGAAAGATAGAAGATCCTTTGAGGTTCATTCAGTTCTTGATTTTGGAGTTTTCATTAGTACAGATTAATATTCAATACTCTTTCCTAAGAGTCATTTGTTTAAAAATGCCACTTAAAAACATGCAGTTTGGTAACAAAGTTACCAAAGTCTATTTTTTTCTAATTATTTACCAATTGTTATTTAAACTGTGACCTTTTTCAAGGGGAAAAAATAAAAGTAACAACAACTACCTCAACAGCATGTTCATAAAAACTTATAAATGTATTGTTAAAATAATTCACTTCTAACAAATGAAGAATATAAGATCACACAGTCATTTTTCATACAAATAACTTCATTTTTTAAATAGTAGGTTTTTGTTAAAATGTAATCAATTATAGCCTTTTTTACATAGCATATGATGCTTCTATGGGCCATTCACTTAAGAGTAGAACTCAATGATCCTTGAGGGTCCCTTCCAACTCAGAATATTCTGTGATTAAGTGACTTATGTATGCAAACATACATACAAATACAGAGAATTATATAATATTTGAGCAGTTCAATTAAACTCATTAAATGTGTGGACTGGTTTGAGCGGTATTTAAAAACACAGGTGCTTCTTTAGGAAAACCTGCTTTACTCTCTGTTTCTCTGTTTTTTCTCAAAGGTCTCCTAGCTGCAAAAACAGAAACCTGTCTTCTGCCCACTTCCCTCAAAATTGTTTTAATGTTGATCTGGAAACCAACAGGGCTGAAGGTTGTGTTGTGAAATGTTGCCACTTTAGTTCACTAGGAGGCAGAGGTGGCCAAGGCTTTTCTGAAGGATAAAATTTTGCATCCTAGTGTCAGGACCTGCTTCCAATCAGTTCAGACCAATGCTGAGAAATGTAAAAACATGTCAAGGAGACTTTTTCTTTTCTGAAGCTGAAAAAAACTTATGAGTGAACAGACAAAATAGATTTTTTTCCAGTAGAGAATACCTGGCCAAGACTTTGAAGGTGTGTAGCACTTGAAGTGAAAGTGACTGCAGGTTGAAACTGGCATTCTGCAAAGACAAGCAGCACGGCGTGAGGGCCAGCAGGCTCAGAGAACAGGCAGAGGAGGAAGAGTAATCGAGGGACAAAGAGATGGATGGGAGATGGCAGTTTTTGAAAGAGACTGAAATGTCTGAGTACCTCTTGAGAGAAAGTGCAGTGACAGGCCAGTGTAACCACACTGACAATTTCCAATGAACTAGATGTGGAGAGGAGATCACGGAAAAAGCACAAAATAATGCTACTAAGGATGAGTCTAAGCCTTCCTGTGCCAAGGAGATAAAGGCAGAAAAGTTAAAACAGAACATGAGTTTTAATTAGGGAAGCACATGATAAGCCATAATAAAAGGTTTCAGTAATGTATGATAAGGTAAGCCAGAAAGAAACCCCAGTAAAAGGCAAACAATACAATATGAAAAAGGGGTTCAAATAACAGCTACTAGAGATAAGTTCAGATGATTATTAAATGCCTTACTTGTTTGAGCCTCCAGAAGGGGGGAGAGATTGTGGTCAGGTAAAAGTCTTTGTACCCAGGGAATGACATGCAGTTATGAGCTCTCCTGGCTGATGCTTTGAACTGGGCATGCACAAGTTGCTTCTGAACTGCAGGCCTGACCCTGCCTGCCTGATGCTCGGATGCATTTAATGGGACTTGGGAAGAAAAGCTCATCAGCTTAGCCTGTAACCTGGCCAGAGTTGGCCTTCAGCCAGCTGTTCCCAGAGGGAACAAAGTTCAAGTCTGCCTGCAATCAGCTCAGCAAACATGCCCAAAATTAATTTGGACATGAAGATAAGACTACAGGGCAAAGCACAGGGCAAAAAAAAAACTAATCGGAAGGGAAAAATTTTTATGAGGTCAGACAGTTCAGGTTAGAAGGCTGATGAAATTCAGCACAGAATACTTAAAGACTTATTGTGTTTTCATGTGGGTAAGCTGTGTTTATTTGTAAAAAAGAAAAAAAAAAGCTTCACCAAACTAAAGAGTGACTCCTGGTTCCTCAGTACTGTGATTTATATGTATGTGTAAATATTATGATGAAATTCTTGCTCACATAAGGCAGAGAAGTTTCAGAAGACTACAGCAAGGGAAAGAATTACTTTTTTCAGAAAAGGGGAAAAGCTGAAATTTTCTGGTTTATAGTCTTTTTACATCTCCTGTCTAGATTGAACAATTGTAATACACTATCTGTTTCTAATTTTTAAAAGCTAAGGTTACTAATATTTGGATTTTTTAAAAACAATGCAAAACCCCTATTACATGACAGAGTAGATGCTATGCACTTTGACCAAGGAAAAGTTGCACATTATTTTCTTACCGGCAAGTAAAGATTTATGGTATCAACCTAAGATATGTGCTCAAAAGCAACTACAGCTTAAAGTAGTGCTCAAAAAGTAGATATCAAAAGTAGATGTCAATTATTCACTTTCAAAGCAGGAAATGGCATTGATGTCTGCAGAGACAAGGAAAATTTCTAAAACCTGACACAAAAAACTGGGATAAGGGACAGGACTTAAACAGAAAGGAAGTCCAAAACATTGAGAAAAGAATAATTTTATTCTTTTATATAATTATAATTCTTTATATAATTATATCAACCTTGACACCTTGATATAAAAATCAGTTTCTGATTAAAGGGTTTTTTCATTGCTGTGATTGTATAGAAAAAAGAACCAGTGATAAATTTTGATGTAGTTAACATGACTGATGTTTTCCAAAGATCTATTTCAATATTCTTGCCTATTTGTTTGGTATTGACAGTCATAAATTTTTGGTCTTAATCTGAAATTTACTTTGTCCTTTGTTACAGACCTCAAAGAGCTTAATCATGTAACCTGTCATTAATAATGTATGTGCTGTTTTCAATTCTGTTTCAAAAGTCTCCACACAATTTCACACCCCAGATATTTAACAATTCCTTAGAAGAATTTGCTAGAGAGGTTGTCCATGAAGAACTGCGGAAAATGATTTGCCTCGTTCAACACAGAAAGGTTCAGAAGGAGATTCTGATGAGAAGATCCCTGGTCCAATACAATGAGGTTGGAAATGAGAATAGGAGGCACGTGCAAAGGAGAAAGCTGCTTGTTCTCATCTGATCTATTGAAAAAAATTCCACAGGAATGCAGGGAAACTGCTCACATAAATTACCTCCTCTACAGCTGGACTATGCAAAAAAAGCTTGGTTCAATTATCTGTTACAAATCAAATATGCCAAGTACACTGTAGAAGAACTCTAGCACTCACTGCAAAATCATATATTCCTATAACACAAATATTACACAATCTGTGACCCTTGTTTCATGATTTAGAAGCCCATCAGTGAAGATTTTACCCAGGAGAGCTATGGATTTAGTATAACATGTGGTACCACAACACCACCATTTTCCAAGAGAAGATTATGAAATAGCAAGAGTTGTTGGGGGTTTTTTGTGAAATACAGAAAACTTGAAGGGATCATCACACTAAAGAATTTTACTTTTCCTCAGAAGGAAATATGAACAGTTCATCATGAAGGGGTATTAAACAGGGAACATTTGTCATTTTGCCATGACATCCCACTTATAGCTGAAGGAAGGTGGGTGGTACAACGATTTGGGGAAAGTCAAGTACTGTTTATCAGCCCAGGCAGAAATAAGGCTGCCAGTTTTTATCAGTACACTTTTGAAGCACTTTGTCTATTGTAGATGTAATTTGAATTAGCAGCCAGGACAAGTCAGGAGCTAGAGAAACAAGGCTCACCTAGCAGTGCAGATATGATTGTGGAAACATTTAATCCTTCAGAACAAAACAGGCTGTTATGAGGATCTTTATGCCATTGACAGAAAACTGGTTTTGTATACAAAAACGCATACTGGTTCTCTTGCATTATATATTACTATCACTAAGTAAACCTAACCACAGAAATCCATAATCCTCCTGTTAATAAAGTCACATGAAACAAAATCCTGTGATATAGCACACATTCTGCAATAAACAAATTGGCAGCAGTGGCTGCTATGCATTGTAAGCAATCCTGTGATAAAACGAATAGATCTGCCTTGGCTCTACCACAAAATTAATCAATAATAATATCCGAGCTAATGAAACACCCACTTGTAAAAATCAGTGTTACCCATCAGCTTTTATAAAACATGATTAATTTCTAGGCATTAAACTGTATTACCAAGGAGGGAAATCATTAGCATCTTTCAGCTACCCCTTGTTGATAGTAATAAGAAAAGAGTTGTTGCCTCTGAAGCTGCTCTACTCCATGGAATTTTTTAAAATCCAATTACTTGGATGGGGAAGGAATATTCTAAAACACTTATAAACCTTTGCATATGACTGCTGGTTCATCTCACAGGCCCCAGGGAGCCTTTATAAACAGCAGAAATCAAGTCTTTGCTGAAAAGTAGTTATGCACAATCTCAAATGCCTTGCTTGGTGGTTGCCAGAATTAATGGGCATTCTGTTTTACATTCACTGTAGCTACACAAATAAAGTAAAGGGGCAAGAATGCTAGTGCAGCACTGTCAAGCCCATAGAGGAAGGACGCCAGCAGGAAATGCTCCACAGTTAGATGAAAATCATTAAAAAAGAGTTTGAGGAATTTGGAAAAAATTTTTGGCTCTGTGACTCCTCTTTTCTAACCTGAAGAGAGTATGAGCATGGAAAGCAGTGTGGGGCAAAGTGTGAGTAAGGAGTTAAAGAAAAAAGGGCACTGATGAGACAGTCAGAAAGACACGTGGATTAGAAAGTTTTTTCCCTCTGAGACCTAAACAGAGCCTGTATATGCTGAGCCTGAGCTGAAGAGACAATTAGTCATTAAACCCGCAATTGCCAAAGAAAATCTGCCAAATGCTGAATAAGATAACCTGTTTCTTTTCTATTTCTAAAATCTGGCTTCCAATAAAATCCTTCCCTCAAGGTACAGTAGATGATTCAGTGAGACTCTGGAGAGTGGCTGAAGAGCCGTGATGCTCAGCCACAGAGTCAGTATTCAAAATGGCCAGAGACCCAGGACTGAGCCAAGAGGTAGCTAGGTGGGTAAGGCTGACTCAAAGAGATGTATAAAGCAATGTAATTCCACCTGAGAGATGAAGATCCACAACACTTCACACTCTAAGCTATTTTGCAGCAGAGATAGTTCAAGATCCTTACAGTGATTGTTATATAACTTTATCCCAAATTCAGGCATGGGAAAACAAAGCCAGAGAGGTTAAAAGCATTTGTCAAGAAAGAGTTCCCAATGGTAGAACAGAAGACATCACAGTCCACACCTTCATCCTGCCAAGGTCCATGGATTGCACGGAGAACATCATTTTAGCTAACCTGTTTTTTGTAGGTCAGTTCTTTGTATTGCAGAGATTTCTCTGCAGGGATGGCTTCTGAACTTTTCAGTGCTGGCAGGTGCACAGTTTTCTCTTTCTATTAAATTATCCAGAAATTTGTGAATCCTGTCCAATACCCAAAGGTTACTATTTCTAAGCACTTGAACATCTGTCGTAGTACAAAATCCACACATATGCAGTCAAACTTTCTGTCCCATTGAGCATGCTGTCTTCATCTTCCAAGTTAACAGCTTCAGTAACAGATTTTACACTAGTCTTATTTTGGTGGGGAACCTGGAGCTGTAATCACATGAATTTTGCTGTTATAACTCCATTTAACAGGTTGGCACCACTATGAATTTTTTCTCATGCTATCCATTAACAGCTAAAGTTTTCTTGTTTTATCATGGTTAGCACAGGAATAGCAATGCAAAAGGTGCCACAGAAAAGCAAACAACCCAAGCACTGCAGAGACACACTGAGCAACACTCGAGGAAAGCAGGTTGGTTATTTCATTCGTTTTTGTAAAATAGGTGCCAAATTCTTTACTTATGTAAATAAACTGACAAAATTTTACAGTCTAGGCCTCACTGAAGCTTCAAGTCCAAACATGTAGGCTGTAGACCCCTCCAAGGAAAGCTCACAGCAGTGTAGCTGCAGCACTCTCAGTGATCCATAGTGCAGCCAGTTCTAGTCTGTACTTTCCTTCAGTGGAGCTATCACACCAGCAGAGGTGCTTATTTCCCATGCTTGAGACAGAAGCAGGCCAGCAGCTGTGCAGAATTCAATGACTAGCACTCTTATGAGTACTATTCTCTGCAAAATGAATATTTTACTTCAGATATTTAGTCATTCTGAATGCTGCTTATGCAGAGACAAGCCAATAACTGGAGCCTCAATCACTCCATGATTCCTTTCCATTTACCACATCAGTAAGGCCCTTAAACCATGTGCCATCTCTCTTCTTTATGCTGAACACTGAAGAGAATAAGCCCCATGAGCTTAAAATTTACCTTTTCCTTCAAATACTCTCACCAGGATCAAAGATAACTGTGGACCTAGGGGAGAAGGCTCAGAAAGATTGCTCTTTATATTACCCATATATATATCTAACTTTGTGTTCTGCTGAAGGTCAAGCTTTTTGCACTGTATGACTCACAGGATCTATATATGAAAATATTATAATATTGTTTGCATGTATGCAATAATACTTCTCTTTCTTGCCAGAATGTTGTATGAATATTTAATTATATTCATGCAAAGATTTTATATTAAACAAATATTATGAGTCGTTCTCTTCCTCTATGTGGATCTACAGAACTTAAGCCCAAATATTGATGAAAGTATCATACAGAGATTAATATAACACAATGATTGTCCTCCAATGTACCACAGTTTTCTTCTGCATTTTAAAGACCACTGTCTCAGTTTTATTTTATTCTTGATGGCTTCTGATTTAAAAAATCTTTAAGACAAAGTTTATTGTCTTGACAATAGATTTTGATTTACGAGATAATATTTTTCTGTAAGTATTTAACACAGACAGAAGTAACAGAGCAGAATTACCAAACTCAATTTCATAGTGACAATCATCATGCCATTTCAAAGGAATAAATATCTAGGGAAGATCTTGGAGCAGCTGTTGGTGACACTTACAAGCAAGACCACCTAATAGGAAGAGCAATACAGAAACAACCACCACTGTCAAAGGTGGCACGTGGTAAGCAAAGTAAATTCCTTCTCAAGAATACATAATCTGGTACTTTGCAGTCATATTTGTTTCAAGTCATTATCAGTATTGTTCTGCAAAATTCTAGCCTGCTATTCATTATTAGGAAAAAAACACTCCTGCTCCCAGGCACTTAGGTGGAAATCTAATACAAAAAAACACAACTATGTAGGTATCTGAATAATATACTTGTAAGTATAGGTATATACATACAAACATACAAATCCTTCCAGATGGTTCTGAAGCATCTCCATGTTTGTTTTACGCAATGGGACGGACAGATCGATGTAAAAATATGTCTACACTTGTTAGAAGAATACAGATTACTCCAATAATATTCAGTTACCAATTTGAAAATTCTCATATAAGAAGGAAAATAAATATTACCCTCTATTATTTATTAGATTTCTGCTAGAGGCTTGATAATTAAAATATCTCACTCTTTTCAAATTAAGACTACACCAGGAATAAGAGTCAATAAGACAAATTAATTTGCTTTATTATATTTCAAAAATACTATATTAATTTATTTCATGAAAGATACTTCCACATTTTTCACACTTTTTTCCAGATATCAAAATGGTCATTTATCATCTTAACAATTCGCTGAAAATTTACAAATAAAATCCTTCACCATTTTTCACATTTAGGGGAGTTTCCACCAATTACCAGGTTATGCTAGAGACAAAGTATGGTTAAAATCTGTTATGAACCTTTGTGTAGGGCCTTTAATATTAGCCTCCATTACTTCAAGTCAAGAACATATTGAAAATACGTACCTGGAATCTATAAAAGGTCCCATCATCCTTCAGTGTTAGAACATGGTCTGAGATTGGAAAGAAATAACCATGTGCTGCCATCAGTGTTCCCAAATGTAGAGCTTCCACTGTTTGAAGAAAAAAAGAAAGATAAACTTAAAAAGCTAAATAACTTCTTTTCAGCAGTTTAGTTTTGTTGTTAAGATTCATCTGATCTCCTGCAGATAACCACTTGGTTCTCTGTCAAAGTCTTGCCATCGTGAAGGACTTGTCTTTTTCTGTGTAGTATAATGGCACAACTGAAAACCCTGCACTTGCCTTCACATATAGCTGTTAGATGTCCCATTTGTAGATTCAGTTCCACTACTTATATCAGCATTAGCAGGTACCTGCCTTAATGTTCACTCACTTCTGAAACTGAAAACAGCTCTCATTTTTACCCTAATGGTGCAGCTTGTTTTTCTTCTTCAGAACAGTTTCTGACCACATGTTAAAATAGTTGATTCCAATTACATGATATGTTCCTCACTAGCTTTATCAGAGCTGCTGTAAAAGGTAGAGATTTCCTTGAAAGCCTCTCATTACTGGGAAAATAACAAAGAATCACAGGATACTGGAACAGTTAAGGTTGGAAGGGACCTCTGGAAGTCATCCCACCCTTGCTCAAGCAGAGACATCTAGAGCCAGTTGCTGAGGACCATTTCCAGGTGTTTTTTGAATAACTCAAGGGAGTGAAACTCTCCAGCCTCTCTGGGCAACCTGTGCTAGTGCTCGGTCATGCTCATGGTAAAAAAGTGTTTCCTGAGGCTCAGTGGGAACTTTCTGTGTTTCAGTTTGTGTCCATTGATTCTGTCCTGTCACCGGGCACCACTGAATAGAGCACGGCTCCAACTTCTCTACACATTCTCAAAAAGTATTTATACACATAGATGAGCTTCCACCTGAGTCTTCTCTTCTCCAGACTGGAGAGCATCTTTTCTCATAGGAAAGTGCTCCAGGCACTTAAACATCTTCACAGGCCTCTCTTGGACTCTCTCCAGTGTGTGAATGTCTGTCTTCTACTGACAAGTGCAGAACTGGACACACACAGGATGAATTCAATTCACTTTAATGAACAAAATCCTAATATGCAACAGTAAGGTTTATATGTGCTCTTGTATTTTCAGTGAATCACCATCCAGTACCAGACCCTGAAATCCTTAGCTCAGTATTGTCATTATTTGGCTGACAAAAACGCAATATTGGAAGAAGAGAACTGCATTAGTTGGAGTCATGATCCTCTTGCAATATTTCTTTACCAACCTTTTAACAACTCTAGTACACATCCCAAAAATAGCTGCACAACAATTTCTGCTTTAACATTCAAAATTTCCTGGCAAAGTCTGCTATTATCAGTCCATAACCACCAAAGTTTTCTAACTTTAGAAGATGAGCTCTGGAAAGAAGCACGAGGGTTTCGAAGCTCTACAACAAAGCCATCAGTTACAGGAGCTGGTGATAGAGAGGACTACACTGCTGCTGAACAGCATGAGGGATAAAAAAACAAAAAAGGCCAATAAAAAAAAGTTATGATGAACACCTAAGATGTAAAGGAAGGGTGGGAAAGGGGAGGAAGGAAAATACAGAGAAGAAAGACCAAACTGGCAAGATCTGCCTAAGAAAATGAGGGATCTTTGATTAAAATATGAAATCAGCATGAATCCATAAAGCATGTAGAATCACTAAGTATGAATATTTGCTATAAGGAAAACATGTTACACCCCCGCAAGTTACACAGATTCATATTCATCCTCTAATAAGTACTCATTTGTTCCTATTGCCTATAATTTGGCTTTCAGCAATGGCAAACAAATTTTGCAGCACAGATTTGTCCTGCCTCTTAAAAACAACACGGCAGCATCTGACCAGCAGTCACAGCATCATCAGGCAGAAAGAAATGTGAATCCTGATAACAAATACAGAGAGTTTTCCTTATGTTGCACCCCTTATTATTTTGAATATGAGAAGTAAACACAGGCTTATTTACTTACCTATACTTATCAGCATCCCAAAAAATTCCCTCCTTCACCCTTTACTCACCTGCAGACATTCACTGGCACAGGAAGTACAGTGGGAAGCAGCAGGACATCTTCAAACTAACCCAAAGCCCACAAGCATATGAAAGGGGCAAGAAAGGTCACCTGGACAGTAGTTAACTGAGATCAGATAACCCTACCAGGATTTATTTGATACCAAATAATTATTGCTATCTCTGTGTCTAGCAAACTGGTGCCTGTCCTTCCAGCAGAACCATTATCTAAGAAAATACAACACATTCTCTCTGGGCCTGCTGTAAAATGCCACAATGCGGTTAACAAGCCATTGCCCAGTTTCAAGGCTAGAAGTAATCTCTCTAACAGAAGAAAGGCAGTTGCTTCACTCCTTGTGCTTGTGATGTCTGTAAATACCCATGTGAACTTTGTCCTAATTATATAGATTGTTATTCCTTCATTTCAAGCTGCTAAGTTGTATTATCCCATGGATCAGAAATTTAGAGTCAATGCTTTCTCTACTGAGTCAGTTGCTGAGATTCTTTCTGCTTTGGTTCATGTCATGTGCCTTTATAATTTTATTAAGCTTTTCTTTGTTCTTCAAATTGCAAGTTATTGCCAATTCCAAAAACTTTATTTTTGCAGTTATAGCGTATCTTCATGTGTGGTAGGTCAACCTGGTTAACCTTGGCTGGATGTCAGATGCCCACGAAGTCGTTCTATCACTCCCCTTCCCAGCTGGACAGGGGAGAGAGAACAAGATGGAAAATGACTCGTAAGTTGAGATAAGGCAGTTTACTAAAGCAAAAGTGAAATTTTTCATGAGCACAAGTGAAGAGGAAAATAACAAGGTTTATTCTCTACTTCCCATTAGCAAACAGTGTTCAGCTTTTTCCTGGGAAGCAGGGCTTTCAGCATTTGTAGCAGTTTCAGCAGGCAACCATTGTAAACAACAAATGCATCCCCTTCCTCCTCCTTTCCTTAGCTTTTATATCTGAGCTGACATCATACGATATGGAATATCTCTTTGGTTAGTATAGATCAGCTAGCCTGTTTGTGTCCCCTCCCAGGATCTTGCCCTCGACTGGGGGTGGGAGGATTCTGGACAAGTGCGCTCAGCGATAGCCAAAACACCACTGTGCTATCAACACCTTTCCAGCTGCCAATGTAAAGCACAGCATCGTGAGGACTGGTAGGGGGAAATAAGCTCTATCTCAGCCACACCCAATGCATCATGGAATAAGAAAAAAAAAAAAGGAAGAATTGTGCTGACATTTTTTAGAGAAAGGATTTCTTCGACAAGAGTGACAGGGCTTGCCAGGGAGCTCTGACACAGATGAGAGCGTGTTCTCTTTAGATTTAGCAGAAACTAAATTGGCTCCACATTTGTTTCATAGTCTTCCTAGATTCTGAACTGTAATATTTCTCAAGATCGCAAGGAGCTCACATTACTTCCCTTTAGCCAGCAATTTTTAGACCACATCTGGACTACTATGTCTAGTTATGAGTAACATGTCCATTTTAGTGCAAGAAAGACATCAACAAACTTGGAGACAGTCCAATGGAAGTTCACCAAGATCACTGGGGATGGAGAACGCACCCTTTAAGGAGAGGTTGGAGGAGCTGGGCTAGGTCAGACTGAAAAAAAAGAATGTTTTGAGGGTGTTTAGCAGTACCTTTCCAATGGCTAAAAGGAGTTTGCAAAATAAGGGAGCCAAGAACTTTATGGAGTTGCACAGTAAGATAGATAGATAGATAGACAGAGATAAAGGCTGCCCAGAGACACTGGAGGGTTTCAAGACCTGAACAGATACATGGGCTACATGTTTAAGCTTACTCTTGACACTGATTTGAGGAAGGGATTGAATTAGAGTCTTCCTGAAGTCACTCTCAACCTGAATTATATTAGAACTCTGTGAGTCTAGATGGTCAAGCAGAAGTGGAATATAGAGCTTAAAAAAGGGATGAAGATAACTGGAGAAGAAATTATTTGAAAGCTTCTGCCAGAGGAGCCTACACTCCAGGCAAGCTTGGTTCCAGTAAAAGTAAGAGCTTGTATTTCTCTCACTGACCACTGAGTCATATACACAAGTATATAGTCATTTCTAGTTCTCTATGAAAAAATGGAAAGAGTGACCTGGCCTTTTTCAGAAGTCAATTAAGGTTATTTAAGACCTGAATTATTTCTAGTAGCAGCCTATATCTCTTCTCAAGTTATGTATGGAGAGCAAGGTCGTTATATTTTCACCTCAGGCAATCTCATTCAGCTAGAATGAATCCACACTCAATCAATGTTAAGACACAGCTCTGTCTTTAGCTACTAAGCATTAATATGGACATATAAACTTGATCCTTCTCTTTTTTTTTTCTTTAATTGACAATTAGTTTTCATTTTTTATGGCTATGTATCCATCAACTTATCCCAGCATTACATAAATAAAAATGCACAAATAAACCCTTTTAATAGGAACCTAAGATCCACTGTAGTTCACAATTCGAGTGTTACAAAATTATACCCAGTGAATAATGTCCACAAGATTCTATGCCTACCTCACACCAGGCTTGCAGAGGACTTATGTAGTAGAAATACTACAGAGAAAGAAAACTCAGATTTCATGAAGTTTCCAATCTTCGAGCAAGAGGTTTTCCAGTGTATTCGAGACACAACAAAGGCAACACTTGGATATACATCTCAATTTGCTAAAATCAGACTGAAAAATTATTGTATGAAGCCAACAAAGTAGAACATTAGGATTTATGAAACAAAAGTATGAGCTTGAAAAGGAAAAGGGAGTCAGCAGCAGACTAATCCAACATGCCTAAATTTCTAGAATTTAAATTCAGACAGCTTCTGTATCCCCCAGCTATTCCTGCATGTGAAGTTAGAGGATTTTCACTTAAGAAGAACATTTCATCTAGAAAAATAGAAAATGTAGATTAGGAACATCAAAAACTTCTATGAAGTAGATTAATTAAAAAGAAGAAATAAGTCTGAAAGAAATGCTTTTAGACATAAAGGTTGCCAAGTGAAAAGACTAATGTTTATATATATTCAGAATAAAAAACCAGAGGAACAGACTAAAAGTGAAAAAATACCATTTTTTTAGATGGCAAGTGTACACAGATGCACGAATAAATGTGATATCTACACAAGTATTATTTCTCCATCTTCAGTCACTGTGTATAAGAATATGCAATGTAAACTACATTCTCAGTCACACCCAGAGAGCCTTGCTGAGAAGGCACAATTCAAATTGCAGTCAACTGCTGTACAACAGATAAAAACAACAGCCAGAAATATCATGTAAAAAACTCCGAGGGAGACAAAGCTCATGGTGGTGTAACTGGTAGAACAGAGTAGCTTCCTCTGCTCTTGACACCTTGTTTTGAAGACATCAAGTATCTGATTCAAGGTTCCAGATATACTTCCTAGTAGTTGTACTGTGGAAAAGTGGAACGGTATATTCACACCTCTGTTTTAATTTTTAAAGCTATAAAAGGAAAGTGTTGCAAGGTTTGATAGTCAATGGAAAAGAAATGCCTCAGGTGAAATACAGAAATGCATCCTTATGAATATGTTGCATTTCAACAGGATAGTATTTTACATAAAATATTTTTATAAGGTATTTTATATAAAATCAAAATATTGCTGTGGCTGTAGGTTTGATTCTTAATGCTATTGCTGGGCTAAAAGCTCAGAAAAAGCTAAAAATTCCATGGTTCACTCTGCTGTTGAACTTTATTTAGCTGAGTGGGTGAAGTGAACAACACATGTACATAGATTGATTAGCAATCATTTTTGTGAGAAGTAATATTGCCCAGCCATCTGCTGTGCCATTGCAAGACAATGATCTTGACAGATTAAATGCCAGTCACTTTTAATATACTTTGTTATACAAGAGAGTCAGATATTTTCAATGCTTTGGGACAAAGCGAACATGATGAAATCAAAAGAATGAAAAATATGCCCTAATGGTTGAATTGTTGATTTTATTTTCTTTTAAACGTAGTGCAGTTTTCTCCTTACTGTAATAACTATTGCATGGATTGATGATAGTTTGTTCATTTTAAATTGCAGGGTAGAGTAGGATTAGCAGAACAAGTTGTTTCTTATGATAATGTCCACAGAAGGGGATTAAAAAGGATGAATATTCCTTGTTTTTCTTTGGGTACACTTTATGTACCATCATTCTAGTTACAGTCTTGCAACATCTGAAGTGCCTTGCTTTGAGGGACTGAAAAAAGAAAATCAGGGTATTTTTCCAATTGTGCTTCCCTTTCAAATGTAATTTTCCATAGTCTATCTTATGTTCTCTTATGCAGCTCAATCCTGGAGAAAAATTTCCTACAAGGACAATGACTTGGGGAATTTTGTGTCCTTAATATTGTTATGTGATGTAAGAAGCAGTAAAAAACTCAAACTTGGCAGTTTTTTGTATACTTTTTGATACAAAAATGAAACCTTCCCTTTGCATCAAACAACAAAGCGTTTGTTATTCTGGGTTATTTATTGAATCTAGAATCCACAACTGTACCAAAGTGGATTGCTAAGCCACATAGCAGCCTGGAAAAAGAATTAATGAGTCAGAACTTCACAAGCACACATTCATTGTAAGTATCAAATACCAAGATTTTACCACTTACTCTCACCTCACTCCTGCTGTCATTTCATTGCCAGTGTGAACACAAGCTGCAAAGGATTAACTTTTAGTTGGAGTAATAAAATACAACCTGCTCCTCGCAGTGACATAAAGCGTAGGAGAGACTCACTCTCTGGGCTTGACTGTGATGTTTAAAGAGGAGAAAATAAAGCAGCTAGAAAAGTTCATGAACACTCACAATATTATAAACCCCCTTCTTTTGCCTCACCTGAAGGAGCAGTAAGGGGAGCAGCACTCAGTGAAAGTCCTTTCAGCCAGGACAAAACAGTTGCTGAAGAAAGAGGCACTATTCACCCAAATGCAGATAAATGAGATTCATACTTGATTCCAAGACAAAACAAAGTTATCTGTCAACACAGCATCTTACCTAAGTAGGCAGGATTTTGCTTGTGCTAGACAGTGGCTGCTGATGCCACCAGCATGGCAGAGGCTTTGGTGGGATCATCACTCAGCAGGGTAAAGAGGAAAACCTATCAAAGATGGGCCATGAGTCCTCATCTGCCCAAGGCATGGTCCTGTCCACCTTACAGTCTGAGCCGATCTAGAACATGGGGTGGTATCCCCTATCTAGAAACAATGCACACCTGAAACACTATTTTCCTCACAAAAAACATCCCACACAACAGGGACTGTGACAGTGATGAAAGATAGTTCTGTCTTCCTGCATTCTCCACCTCACCACACCCCTTTCTGCCACTGTCCCTGGTGGGCAGTGTCCTAAGATAAGAACACCAGCTGGGTATTCCAGAAGGAACTTTTGGATGCTCACATAATTAATGCAATCCAGAGTTTTTTGTGACTGACTTTCATCCACATCAGCCTGTAAAAGGGTGTAAAATGCTTCTGAAGACTGGTCCAACTGGGCAAACTGGTCTTCCAAGGGTGCAGACAGTTCCTGGGTGGAAACCCACCCTTCCCCAAACCCTCTCACAACCCACTCCTATCCCCAGCAGGGATGCTTGCGGAGTACATCCAGCCAGAAGGGGGGGAATACTTTTGGACAGGTAAGTAAAAGGCTCTAAGATCCAGCCAAATACAGACATAAAATCCTTGAGTAGCTACACACATGGTCTGTTGCTTGGTAATCGTGAATTCTGCAAGGCCAAAGAGTGTAAACCTGTACATTTCTAGATGAACCTATTTATATTATAACCCTTTAAACATAAACTGTTGACCAAATCTGAGAGTAAGTGGACTCAGCCACACCTAGACTTCTCCAAGAAGTTTAGAAATCAGAGGGGACTTACTGAGGCTCATGATTCAAGAGGAGGTATCACAATCGAATTATACTATAATCCATTGTACTAGATGATACAGTTGTTGTTTAGATACTTCATTGGCAATGTTCAGGTACTATATTAGCAATAAATCTAATCATAATGATCCACATTATCACTGTGTCCTACTTGTCATGCCTGACTGAGAGCCTTCTCTCAATTACTCCTCTACGGAGTCACAGTACTAGTCTTGCTTTACTTGCTCACAGATGTGGGCAAATTGGGATTGACCTAAATGTCTGGCATAACTCTGAAAAGATTCTGTCTAGACAAGATCAACAGAAGCCACATCACCATGAAAGACTGAAGGAAAGAGGAAGCTGACCTGTAGTTTCTGTAAAGAAACAAAAAATAAACCCCCAAGAACACCCTCTCCAAAAAGCCAGCCAATAAAAAAAAATAATTATCAAATCGAAGCAAAAAAATAAAATTGTTAGTCTCAGAAAAAGAAGTTGCATCTCACTGCTAGCAATACACAAACCCTCCTCTTAAAAACTTTTTAGTATTGTCTATTAATTTTTTTATTTGATGGTTTTCCACTGGATTTCAGCTGCCTACACACTAACTGTTGCTACCTCCTATAAAGTTTGCTTTTATTCTCTTAATAAAATCATATCTTGAAAGGCAGACCCCTGGGACCTCAAGATGTAATGACTTGAGGTGTGCACCACAGCTTTCATGTTGACCAAAAACTAAAAAAAAATATGGAATTGCAACCTGAGGTTTCATGAAGCAGACAAATGAGGAGTGAGGCACTGATATTGAGCAGTGCCATAACTTCACTTCTGAAATATTTGATTGAAAAACTGGAAACCTGCAGCTGCAGAGGATGGAAGAAATCCACCTAAGCTGTAAACAAAGGATAGACTTAACTATTAGGCACAATAACATGGCACAATTTGGTCACAGTTCACTCACCAAGCAGTCATGAAAAGTGGCCTGAATGTGTTTAAAACTGTCTTTATATGTTCCCTGTCATCTCTCACCTCAATTTTTCGAAGTACCTACCAATATCACACCAGCATCAGGCCTTCCACTGGTGGAATTTAGCTCTGTACATACCAACACAAGTCAGCATTTAGAAAACTTTTCTTCTAATTTCACTATTCCTACTCTTGAATTTTTCTATTTTCAATTTTGCAGAAACCATAGGCTTTTTGTTCTTCTATTACTGATATCTCTTGTCCCTTTAAATTGAAATGATAGAAGGGTGAAATGAAGACTCCTTTGAAGTATTGCTTTCCTGCTTTTCCCGCTGGCTCTTCCTCTGAAACTGCAACTTTTTAGTTTGAGCTTTGATTCCCACGTTTCTTTAAGGCAAAATAGAGAAAATCAAAATCTGTGTGTCTTGTTTTCCCTAATGACTGTCTGAACTTATGTCCATAAGATATTTCTGAACACTTCACTTCTTCCCCCTTCCAATATGAAACTGAGCTAATATTTAAAGTCATAAGTTCACCGTTTTGAACAAACCTGCTTAAGACAAAAGAAAAAAATTCACAAAAAATCCAATTATTGCAAATACGCTACTTTTGAAAATAATCTCATATGACATCTTGTTCCCCAGTTTCAAGCATCCACAAAATACCCAAAATATTGGACACAGATTAATTCTACTCAATAGTACAATTATTATGCTATTAATTCAGGTTTTCTTGCATGCTGCTTGCCAGTTGCTGCTAGTACACCAGATCTTCCTACTTTCTTCACCTGCAGCAGCTGAGTCTGCAGACATGTGACCAAATTGTTTGGCTGCAAATGTTCAGCAGGGGAAGTATCTGATTCATTCTCCATATGACACCCAAGAATTTCTGCATGTCAGTATCAGCCACAAAATGTATTTTACATCATGGTTGCCTCAGACATGGTGCCCTGTATGATGGCATGCTTTCCTGGAATTCCTGATAGTGCCACTGCTTCTCCTTTCTTTGTCACACTCAAGGCAAGGCACAGCTAGCAGCCTGGCAACTCTCAGGCAGCTGTGTTTGGACACCACAGGCACAGAACCTTTTACAAGAGCACATTCCAAGCCATGACCAATAGGCACTGCCACAGCCAGTTATATATCTGGGGTAGGATTTCAAAGGATGAGACCCATGTTTAAGACTTGGCAGATCCAGGGGATGTGAATAACTGGTGTGGTTGATGAACCACTTGGATTTGTGGCCAGGAAACAGCAAAAGTGGGTGCAAGCTTTTATCAGTGCACAAAATATTTGTTCCCAAAGGAACTACAGAAGATAATATTGTTGAATCAGAGGGCCATCCGCTAGGGTGAAGTTTCTGAAGTTGGGTGAGGGTAAGCAATAGGTAGCACTAACTCTTGCAAGGATTATTGCTGGTTAAGATGAATCAGGACATTTTCTAGTCTCTAAGTCTGTTTTGGTATGAATTGCTACTACACCAACCACTAACTTTGTATCATTGTGATGCATTGCTATCATAATCATAGAACACCCACTTCTGACCAGGCAGTTCAGAAAACACAAAGAACATGCAGCAGCCACAGCTAGAAAAATAGCTGCCTCTTTCACTGCACTCAATACAATAAAGAAGAACACAATCCTCTTTATAGTAATTTTTATACCTCCAGCAAATTGAGAGCATAAAACACTGAAAATAATGTACTTTTCTCATGGGAAGAATGCAGTGATTTTAAAGTCCACCAGGAGTTAAAAGCTTTATAAGTAAATTGGTGTAATTGAGACACACATCAAGGAAAAATACCAGCAAAGCTCGGGCAGGGTAACAACAAAGATCACGGAGGTAACCTTTCCAGAGAATAGTATAGGAATGTGATTCCCCATGAGATCAGATACAGTTATCTTGGATGCACATACACAAAAATCCCCAAGGCAGTTATTACAAACAGGATCTCTTTTAGAGAGTTCTCTTTGTCCATTATTTATAGTTCATTTCTTTGACTGCTAAGTAAAATGTACTTCACTGTCCTCATAAAATGAAGGATGAGAGTAAACTTCCCAATGTTGTAGAAGTCCATTGATGCCATCCCTTGTTCCTACTGTTATAGCCCTCCTCCCAGTGCTCACTTTGCTCCATTGCATAGGATTCACACAGATAATTGTAGAGAACTATCAGCTCAGCTAGAAAAACTCTGATATAAAAAAGTACAGAAATACTGACACTAGCAAAAATAGCTCAAAGAAAACCCTTTCATAACTGCTTCTTTTTTTTTTTTCTTTTCTTACAAAAAGAGAAGAGGCCTCAATATATGACCTATTTCTTTTCTGGTGGCAGAATCTAAAAGTAGAAGGAAGAGATAGCACTGATGACAACAGCAGCAGCAAAAACTATCAAAGGCTTTAAAATAAATTGACAGAGTGAACAAAAGCTACTAGCTGGGTCAACATAATAGTCAATCTGTGTTCTAAGGCAAGTTAAATATTAAACTGCTGAACTGTTAGTCACAGTGTGTAATTTATTATTTAATCACTCTCAATACTAAAGGAAAGAATATAGATAATATATCCTCTAGGTTTTAGAAAGACATTCAGGGTAAATCTGGGGAAAAGAGACATAACTACAACAGACACCCAAATGAGTTTATTAAACAGGTCATCCTGTGATGTTTGGCTTACTATTTGTCTATTGATTGCCTCACGCAGGCGTTCAGCAAACTTAGTAAAGGATTCTCCAAGCTCCTGGACAACTTTTACAAAGCAAGGAGTAGATTTAGTGGCTTCTGCAACTGATTTGAAAGCCTGCAAGGCTGGGTTACGGCCTGCATTAAGTTGCTGTGGTGTAAAGTGGGCTTGCACCTGGGGTTCCATGAATTGACCCAGGCCGAGAAAAGCATCTACTAGCTGAGTCAAGTGAGCATTATTTCTAGAAGTTATCAGAATGCTCCCTAAAAGAGCATACCTTTTTGAGGAGTCTTCATTTGTACTTTTGTCCTTAGCTAGGTCAATAAACATGTTTTATTGCTATTAACAGAGATGGTAACATAATAATCTCTGACCATGCTGCTAGTGTGGAGAGTTACAATGCAAGCAGACATAATGGGGAACAGATAATATCTTTGAATCTGCAGGATTTGTGATCCAAAGCCTGTTGTTTTGAAAATCTGATGCATCTCTAGGAAGTTAATACTGGCTTTACCTAAGTTTGCCTTATGCTGAGATATTGCTTTCATTTTCTGAGTGATGGCACCAAGGACAAGATTTTGGCACAATACCTGGAAGGAAATATTCACTTTAGGAACACCAGATTCCTTAGAAGAACAATGTGGAGAATTTTCAAAGAAAACCAAGGAATAAAAATTGCCCAGTTTGGAGCTTGACTGTAAAACTGATTATAAAGCTTTCCAGACTTTATAAATCATTCAGACGACAGTATTAGTTTTGAATAGCACATCTTATATATAGTTTTATGATGAAGATGTGTGCTTTGAGGTAACTTCATGTGTAAACATTTCAACTGTGTAATTTAGATTTCTTAAAGCCTACATTGTTCTGTGAAAGAAAGGATGAAATACATTTCTCCAGCTGCTGCAACCGAGCACCTGAAGTTACTTCCAATGAAACTACTTGAAATTAATGCTTACTAAATTTTCAATTTCTATTGTCTTGATCAAGTAACAGGTTTAGCACTAACTTTTTATCTGAGTAGGTTTCTTCAGACTTATTTTTCTAATCAGTATTTTGTATGCTATTCAGTACATTTTTCTTATTCTTCACTCAATAAAACTCTCAAATACTTCAGTGAAATAAAGCCCATGCTGCCTTCTGAATTGTGACAAAAATGCTGACTGTTGGTTTGTTTCAATTTTTAAAATCTAACTGGGTATCAGGCATATCAGGCACTTTTTATAAACTAAATTTTGGATTTTAACCTGAGATATAGGCTATGTTACACATAATTGTATTTTAAAAGGCACCTAGTTAAATCTTGTTTCTTTTGGAGTTAAAAATAAAACCTTCAGCTTTGTGCATAGGTTGAAATGTCACCTTTACTGATTAAAACAAAGGATGAAGGACTGAATGTCATGTGGAGGCATTATGCTTACTGCTGAAAATAATTATGAGTAGAATCTTTATACTTTAATATTATTTTCTATTAAAAATAAATACCTTTGAAGTCATCACCATGGAATCAGGGCTAGTTTAAAAAAATTACATTTAAAAACTCAGTTGATGATTTGTTTTTAACCCAAGGGAAGCAAGCATCAGTAGAATTCTGTTATATACAGAAAATGTGTATGGCACACAAATTATAGTCAAATCATAGAGTTATAGAATGATTTGTGTTGAAAGAGAACTTAAAGATCATCTCCATTAAAAGATCATTAACTCCACCTTTCACTAGACCAGGTTGCTCAAAGACTAATTAGAACCAAAAGAGATCTATTTTGAATTAATATGCTCTTGGTAACTAATAATTAATAGCAAACAAGTTGGTCACAGAAACACTGTTACAGAACATGTGTACTTTGTCTAACAATGCCATCATTTTATTCTTACCATTATATAGCAAGTTATGCTACACAGCTACATGGCAAATTCCATACTTGCCATCTTTATCCATTACTCCAAGATAGACATTGATTTATAAATTAACCAGGTATAATTCCTCTATACTTTACAAGTAATTTAAAAGTTTAAAAAATTACTTAATTGCTAGGATGAAAAGAACACAAACTATTTTATATGGAATCTTGTAAAATAATGCCACCTTAAGACAATAAGGGAAGAGGAATTTTATTTAGACAAGCTTAACTTGATGAAACAGTTTGTAATAGTTTGACCTATCTGCCTACATGAAGGAAGCTATTTGTCACTGATACCATGAACTCTTTGCATCAATACCACAAATTCTGTATCCCTCTTGTAAGTGTAAACAACTGTTCATTTTTTAACCAGCTACCACTCTGCTAAACACATCAGAAGAAATGACAGCTTCTTGAAAGAAAATCAGAAATGTGTACTGATGTAGCCTCCCACCTACCTATAAGCAAGAAAGTAAAATGACCAAACTAGGAACATATTAATCACTTTCAAGAGTGATTACACAGAAGGGAGACTGTTCAAACAGTACTGGCACATAAGTAGAACAACAGCTTACTTCAGGCTGGCCCCACTGGTCTATGTGCTATTGGGAAACACTTGTAACACGTGCAGTCTACACAGGCTAATAGATTACAGTAAACTGGAAAAGCTACAGCGGAAAAACATGAAATCCATTAAATCTGATTTATCCTGTCGCAACTGAATTGTACAGGCAGTACACCTCTGTTCACCACTTCCAAAATCTCTCTAAAGGCTTTGGGCAAATAAAATAACCTCTTCATGTGAACATTTACCATTTCACTCCTGAAACCTCAGTAGTGTCTAGAAGTCCACTGATTGCCACACACAGGCAAGTACCAGCTATGTTACACATAATTAAAGGAAACCTGACCCAGATGTTTTTTGCTTGAGTATCACAATGATAATTATATTGGTACTAAAGTAGTGTCTGTAAATTTTGTTTTTCTTTCTTTTAGTTCATCTGAAATTTAAGTCATTATTCCACTTAAATGTTACAGACCCTAACAAGTTCAGACCAAATTCACCCAGTAGAAGAAAGTTAGGAAGTTATTTACACTAGACTTGATGAAGGTTCATGAGGTTTTGAGCAAAGTGTGCCTGATTTTCTGTTAGGCATAAGAAAAATGAGTGTCTTGGTGTCCCTGGTTTCCCAGTGTGAGAATTATAGTATGTGTGCAGGCAGTATAAATTACTTTCATTGGCTTTTTCTTTTTTTTTGGTAAGTTAAGTTGATGCATTCTACTCTTCCACAAGTTTTGATTAATGCAAAGACTGCAAAGATAAGCATGACCTTTCCATTCCCTTCTTTCTTTCTTTTCATAAGAGACTATTTTCTCTGTTAGCAAACTCTGGAAGTACCTTCCCTTTGCTTGCAGCTGTCTGGTGGTGTCTCCCAGATGGCAATTGTTTAGAACATCTTGTCTGTGTCCTGCTCTTTGCTGCTACCTTACTGCAAATGTATGCAGAAAGGGCAGAAATAACCCAGAACTGAACAATCTTACAAGTATGCTTTCATAAACTCAAACAAAAACTCTAATATTTTTCTTCTCTTTCAAGCAAGTACTGTGTGTTATCAAGGTCATTATTAGTATGGCAGTTGCTGGAGAGATTTTTACTACAAAGCAAAGGAGGGGAAACTGGAAGAAACGTAAACAGATGTTGTGCTACTGAGTCCTCCCTTCTTATTGCACTGCATCAGTGACCACAGTTTACATGGCTGATGGCGGGCATCTAGTTACAAATTAATAAGTGAAAAGACTATTAATGGTAAGAACTGAAGTAAAAAAACCAAAGGAAGACGTCTATATTAAAGTACAGTCTTGGTTTATAACTGTAAAAGTTAGATTAATCATAGATATTTTTAACTTCAGTGTAATTCTTGATGTCCAAGAGCAGTAGCAAACCACTTCAGGAAGCTGCCTAAATAAGATGGAGCAAGGTAATCTGAATGCAAAAGCTGTGCATTCTGGAGCTGCCTGCAGTACTGTGACTCTGCTAGAACAACCATCCAAATATGAATTGCCTCCAGCCAAATTCAATAGGTTTTTCAGCTATGAACAAATTAAATAAGCAATACTCAAGAGTAAAGGTACTATAAAGGAACAAAAAGATGATGGCTAAACCTATTATCTACTCTTAAAGGTACTTTCTGAGACACCTAGATAGAAATTATTCATGGGCTGACTTTACAATAAAATGCATGCTTGTGAATAACTCACTTTTCATTATGAAAAGATTGGAAAACTGATGCTGTTTTTACACCTTTAGCAGATAACAGTATGATTTACTATTAACATGCTGAATGGTTGGGAATAGACAAACCAAGTGTTTGCCCAAAGGACATCAAAGAAATCAGTGCAAGAAGCAAGTACAGGATTAGTCTCATGGCAATTTGAGCTGATAGCTTTAAATCAGCTCATCTACCCTTCTTGTTTCCCACTAAGTACTAAAAGGACTTCAGTCTCTGGCATGGTCAGTCTGGTACATTTCATGTCATTAATTATCACTTAAAAAAAGAAAAACACAATGTGAAAAAACAGAGTAGATTTTCCACATTAAGAGTAAATGGCACCATCAGTGGAGAGTCAGCACTTACCATGTAATGGTCAATTCAACAAACACATGTCTAAGTGCCAAACCACAAGCCCTTACAATTCTGTAAACTCAGTTAATTGCTTCTTTTCAGGTTGAGATCATGCTTATATTTATGACTTACTTAAACTTCCACATTAAAAATAACTTAGACAACTTCTGTTACTTAAAATTTTACAGATGAGTTGTAGGCTGAAACACAAATATTTTTAAGTACATATTGAAAAGCAAACAATATGACAGCAACTGTACATTGCCTTGTGTCCAGATATTCTGGGCACAAGCTCTACTCTGCTCCACTGAAATAACTTAATATCTGGTATAATTTAGCAGAGTCTTTTTATCATCTCCACTTTACTTTCTTGATGGAGATTTACTGCAGCAAGCCAAAATCTTTCAAATCTTCCACTGAAGATTATTTTCCATTTATGAAAAATTTGCACGGTTTTATTGACTGGCAGTTTACAGGTTCCAACTTGTAACTATTTTTACTGGAATTTACCATTTCCAGATTGAAGCTTTACACTTTAATATAACACACTGAAAGCAAATGTTGCTGTCAGACCTTCTTCTGACATAATGTGTAAAGCAGACTACTTCATTCCAACTTAAATAGCATTAGAGTTGTATTCCCTATGCAAAACAAAGGAAAAAATTGCTCTACAAAATATTATGGTTTTGGTTTGGTTTTTTTTTTTTTTTTTAATGTGTGGTAGTGTCTTCTCACTAATTCTGTGTTTTATTAAATAAATTGACTGAAGGAGTCAGGTGTTCTCTGGAGAACAGAAGGCTCAGGGTGGGACCTCACCACATTTTCCAGTACTTCAAAGGATGGGGATTCTCTTCACAAGGAGCTGCACTGAGAGGATGAGGGGCAGTGGGTACAAGTTGCATGGAGAGAGGTTTCATCTTGCTATAAGAGCAAAATTTTTTTACAGTGAGAACAAACAGTCACTGGGACATTCTCCACAGGGATGTGGTGGAGTCCCCATTACTGCAGGTGTTCAAGATGAAATGGGACAGAGTGCTAGATAATCTCATTCAGGCGCACCTTCCCATGAAATGTTGGACCACACAATCTTTTGCGGACCCTTCTAACTGTTCTATAATTCTGTGAATCTGTCTACTTACCTCTTAAATCACAGTTTGCATGCCTTCCTTGCATGACTAGTTCACAGTGCTGGTAGATGAGGCCTGCAAATGATCCTTACATTTTTCTGGACAGAGTAGAATATGCTCTTTAAATACATGATACGAGATCTACTTCATGTTGTTCTTACAAGTATGTGGCTGATATCAAACAGAGATGATAATTTTCAGTGCAAACTGAAACATTTTTTATTTCTGCATTACAAAACTTCATTGCTTCACAAGAGCTTTGTAACAGGACCCTACAGGGGCGCTTTAAAAGTCAGCCAGGTAAAACCCTGTCACATCTCGTGGACAGAAGATATTGGAAATCTAAATGATGGTGGCAACAGTTCACAGAAATGTAGGGCTTTTCTACAGGAAATTCTACATTGTCTTCTCTAGAACTGGAACAAAAAGCCACATGCCTAAAGATTTTATAAAACAGAACATTTTCAGAAGTTTCGTCATGTGAATAGCTCTTGCTCACCATCTGTCAGGTTCTCTGCTATCTGGCTATTCTGAGCATTACCCAAAGAAACCACTTAGGGTTATTTGCTTTCTGAAGATTTGCATTCAGCCAGCTCCAGATAGCTGACTTTGGACTAGGACCAATACACATAAGATGTTTTTGTCATTGTGGATAGGTTTTTCCCATCCATGCAATCAGAGAGGATAAAACCGAGCTTCGGTTAAATTACTGTGCTGATCTGGTTACATATGTTAGTATTTTGTGTTTTTGCTTAATTTTAACTGAATACGAACATAAGGAACCAGGGAACAGAGTTTTCCGTTTAATATAAAATTTTTTTCTCTTTCGAATTTTACAACAACCAGGTAACCTGAAAAACAGCCTGTGCCAGTACTGAAGTTCTGGTTTGACAAATAAAGGTTGTTGTGAACTGGCTACTTCTAAATATCAAATTATTTATTGATTGTGACTTGAGGAATGAGGAACTATTTTAAACATGTTGATTTTACTTTTTGCTGGAATCCTATAGTGATCATACTTTGATTTCTAATATGAAAGAAAAACAGACTTTTAAAATAAAAATAACTCAAAACAAAAAAAACCACAAAAAACTAAACCACAAATTCCATTCTCAAAGGCCTAAAATATAATGAGGCCTTTTTTGTTTTATCATTCTTTAAAGATGAAAGATTATCTTTTCTCTAACTAAAAAAACCCCAGGAACTTTCAAAGAATATTTTAATTCTACCATTCAGCCTTCTCTACTAGAAATAATTCTGTTATGGAAAATTTTTGATTAGATAAGGTTCCCATAGACCTGGGAAATAAATATCAAGTATACACCAAACTGTGTTTCCTGCTGGCCACACAAGAAACCTACAGCAGATTTTGAACTCAAAGCTTTACTTCCACGTCCGAACCCAGCTGAAGAAGCAATGAACTGTTCTTCCTAACTGATTTTATTTGCATTTCACTTTCCATTTAAGATGCTATAAAAGTGTCCAAGCTTAAGATGAATGTTCAGTAAAAATACAAGACTGTATTTTATTATTTATTTTTTATATATTGAAAAATTCTGTAAGAAAACAGCATATGTTTAATGAACTATTTAGCATGACACTGAGTAAATTAGTCACAGACTCAAATGCATTTTCTACTAAGTAAAGTAACTATCATTCTTGTCCATTCTGCTACCTGCTCCAATAAAATGGGTACTCAAAATCCTCAGATTCTTAGCAAAGGTTTCTAAGGTATGACAATGTGTGTTTTGCTAATGAAATTATGCTAGTCAAATGCTGCCTGGCCAAACCCACCACAACAGAAAACAAAATCAGGTCCAATAATTTAAAAAAACAAAACAGAATTTTGCAGACATGAAAACAAAATAAATTACCTGGGTCTTCTATAGATAAGTTCTTCGTTAACCATTGAACAATGTCTGAACCTAGGAACAAAACAACAGGCATTTTTAGATTAGTGAGTTTTCTCTTCCTATTCTTCAGATCCCTGAGGCAACTCATATTGTTCTTCCATGGAAGAGATCTACATTTTTTGCTCAGTTTGTCTAGAAAAAATCATTGACCATTCTATTTTATTTTAGGGGGTTTTAAGCTTTGTTTTAGCAGAGAAGCATAGCATTCATTCTTTCTTTAGCATAAGACTTATAAAAAGTAATAGAAGTGGATTAAGTGTATGACAATAGTCTACATTTTAAAAATTACACTACTGCAAAATTTACATAGCAAAACAAACACTTTATAAAGCTAATACTAAGTTTTACTCTCCTTAAAAAATATTCCCCAGTTAAAGCATATTCAGTTACCTACATATGTACTACCAATGTATCAAACTCCTCCTCATGGCTAAGCTCTTGGCAGAATTCATTTTTCCCTTCGTACTTAAGCTTTTTCCTCACTACTCCAGTCTCTCTTCTGTATCTCTTCATTTACTGCCTACCCATTTTTTTCTATCTAATTTCCTGTCTTGTTTTAAGGTCCCATGCTATTGCTCACTTCTTAACACCTTTGATACCAGATTTCTTGCTGCTTTTCACACTGAGTACCCTTCCAACCTCACCTCCTAATTCCTAACCCATCTGCTCCTCTTGGGCATACACTTCTCTCACACTCTGCATTCTATGTCACAAGCCTTGTTTTTCAGATTGAAAGCTACAGTTGAACTTCACCCACTGTGAACATGAATTACAAAATAAATTATGAAGCAGTGTTGCAGATAAAAAAAAGCCACCTACATTCATGATTTAACAACTTTTAATAACCAAATTGACTTAAAGGGAAAATGTAGTGAAATACTGACAGGGTGTTACATGCATGTTCTTTGGGTTTCATAATGCCTCCAGTTGAGACAAGCAATGTAATAGAGAGAAATGCTACATAATATTTCCTTAGAGAACCAATATTTAAGTTGGTCATCCATTTCCCAGCAATCATAATAACAAAGTTCTTTTATAAACCTTAAATTTAAAACAATAATAAAAAACTACACAACTTACACAAATATAAACCAAATCAAAACAATAATATCTCTGGAATGTACAATAATACGTAATATTAGAATGTCAAGCATATTTCCCCCTCACTCCCTAGATTTGGGTTTCTTTCTGTACTATGTGTAGTCCATAATTTCCTTTGGTTTTCTTAAGGCAATGAGAGTGACATTTTAAAAACAGTATTTCAGAGAAGAAAAATAATTTACTTCTCCTTGCTTTCTTAATTTTAAAGAATATAGTTCTGCAGCCTTTTTTTTATTATTATTAGACATGGTGAATAGCTTTATTTTACAAAACTGCATTGATTGTATCATAAATTTCTATGCATGTATGCATTACTAAGTTGATCACATAGCAATGAAAATCTGTAGAGATTTTACAACCATTTACATGGCTTCATTCTTTAAATGAGGCAATTTACCTTTGTATGCTCTTGGAGGTGTACAAAATGTTTCAGGCAGATATTCCTACCTCAAAATATTCTATTTCTATGCATTTTTATAAATACAATTTCAGTCCTTATTTCTACATATGAATTTTACAAGGCTGACACTGAAGGAAGATTTTTAGCTTAGTATAAGACAAAATTTCATAGATTTAATGATGCAGTTTCAAGCATAGCTATATTTTTATGTCAGCTGACTAGAGAAGTTTGCCCTAAATATTTTCCTAAATCTTCAAAGGTCATAAAAACATCATGACACTTTTGAATACTGACTCTTAACTTTGTCTTCCATCAAATTTCTCAGGTACCACATGGGAAGAAATTTTCTGTTTGCTTTATCTCATCTTCAAACACTTCTTCCTTTTTTGGCCCTCTTGAAAGCTCTCCTCCAGCGACATGTCATATTCCTCAGTCCTCAGCTCCTGGCACCACATTTGCCTACATGGTGTACATGTCAGAAATCTCACCTCTGTATATTACACAGTCTTTTGGGCTATTATAAGTAATAGTGGGAAATGAGGTTTCTTAACAATTGCACCATCTGATTCTGAAAGCTCATGGCAGCTCTATTCACATTTTACACCAAAGCCACTCCTCTGGCACCTGAAAGCCTGAACAGCAGTTTAAGTCAGCTATAACATTTGAGCACTGATGACACCAGATGCATGACTTTAATGACAGCAGCCCAGATGAATAAATATCAGCATGAACACTCTCCTTTTAGTGTGAAGTAAATAAAGTAAAAAAAGTTTCAAGTAAAACAAAGTTGCAAGTAATTTGTCATATCACAAGTGAGAAATTTATCAGTTTGTATTTTTTTGGGAGATCTTGGGGCCAACTCTAGGCCTAAAAGAACAAGGCATTATCATATATAATTTGCTGGGGGGTTTCTTATCTACTGTTTTTAATGTCTAATCAACAAGATCGTTTAATTCAATCATTCCTGTGCCCTCTTTAAGATTTATTAGTCATGAAAATGTGTTTCTAAAAGCAAAATCATTGCTCTAATATCTCAGGGAAAAAAAAACAAGGCACCAAAACAGGTGAAAACAGGAAAACAATATTTCCTGTGACTCCTAGTTTTGAAGAAACATGGTGACCAGTAAATTCATGTACTTTTTCATATAGCCTGCTTCATATCCATAGCAATTATGATCCAATACTATAAACGCCATTATTTGTAAAAAAAGACTAATACTTATAGACTGAAAATTCTTAAACTTTCAAAACTGAACGAGTCATCACCAGGAACACAGCAAAAAGACAAGCTAGTCAGATGATATAAATTTCACAGAAGCCACTACCTCGGTATTGGACTCTGCTGTAAAGGAAAATGTCAGCAATCCAAAATAGAAAATGTTTGCTCTGCCAGATACTCAGTTTTTGTATACTGTTTCATGTGTGATAACAGAGCCCCAGTGGTAATATTTTCAAGGCAGATTCTCAAGGTAAGTTCTCCAGGTTTCCCTGACTCAATTTGAGCGAGCTGCTAAAAGGTGACCCGGCTATTAGACCTGTAAGGTACAGAAGACTGAAGCCAAATTGCCAACAGAATTTCAAAATCCCAAAGAAATCTTCATTTGTCATGCCAATTTTTAAAGCAAATACCACTGGACAAGGCAAAGGGATAACTTGTAATAATAAATTAAATCAAGCACTGGCAGACAACATTTGGAAAAAGGGGTTTTTAAGACAAAGAGATTGAAAGCCAACAGTGAGATTCCTTAAATGCCAGTACCTATCCAGATAAAGGCAAAAAAATTCACAAGATCTTACTTAAGTCCAAAAATAAAACAGACTTTCAGCGTCTTTAAAGAAATTGGCAAAAACATGTCTACATTCATACACAAACAAAAAGGACTCAAGCATGTTCTTTGTAAAATGTACTTGCTGAAAACTTCACAAGTGATTAATTTTAAATGAAGTGGTCCAAAAATAGCAGATGCTGAAGCCATCACAGTGTCTTAAGAAAATATTTTTGAGAAAAGCATGCTGTCTGAAATCTGCAATGCTAACTTCTAAGTCAAAGTCATAAAGGCCAGGGCAATGCTAAGGTTAGCTTTCAAGAACAGTCACCTTATTTTAAACAAGTCCTTATAGTTTACATTTCCAAAAGGTGTTGGTTCTGATCTGACCTACAGAAAAATTCACAGAAATTATAGATCAAATTTTTCCTATTCACAGATGCAATAAGCCATGTAAGCCTCGGTCTGACCAAAAAAAAAAAAAAAAGATATGATAGTAGTACTGTGAAAGAAAGGCAAAATTCAAAATGCTCTGTCTCTTTCAAAATTCAAAAACATATTTAGCATATTTTAATAATCTGAATCACAAACCATGAGGCCACTGAGAAATTTAATGATTTCTTACTTCATAAAGACACAGGTTCAACCTTGCAAAAAAACAGTCTTTTACTGTTAATATCTTGGCTTAGTCAATAAAACCTATTCTTCTTTTTACTTTTAGACCTCAGAATATTTACAGATGATGAAAAGGAAAGTGACACAGTAAACCTCTTAGTCAGTTCTCTCACCTTCAGCACTTCACTACCACACGCCCATGAGAACCTGGAGAATGTTTTTGCAGCACAGCTCACAGTACAGAAAACTTAATAAAATTACTCTAGAAAGTATCAGTGTCTAAATTTCAGACAACAAGATTTTTAGTAAATTACTAAGGAAATAGTACTGCATTTCCATAGTTCCTTTCCCTATATATATAGAGAGAGAGGAGGGAATGATGTCATTTTAACCTCCATCTTCAACACCAATCGCTTTGCCACATTATTTCATGGTGATGCATCAGGAAATTAAGTTTAGTCACTGATACATACTTCAAAATCCCTGGTCATGACTGAAAAAAAAATATAATGTGTGATTTCACTTCTTACCACTGATTCAGATATTGGAAACACAGAAACTGGACCAGATGAGCAATGAGATTGTAAAGGCCACTGGCCTATCAGTTTCTCAGCAAGAGCTGTTTTTGCACAAAAATTGCTTTCTAATGGAGTGTAAGACTCTGCCAGAAAGGGCTTTCACTGTCGAATAGGACAGGATGATCTGCATTCTTCCTGAAGTTTTCTCGAACACAAACCTTAGCATTTATTGCCACTGTCATATCAGCATGGATATTTTACAATTTCTCTACTTTCTTTGAGAAGCACCGTTTGTGTATGAATTCTGCATACATATATCTGAAAGAAATCAACTACCATATAGTTCCAGGCAGAAGGGCAGAGGGAAGAAAAACAATAGCTATATTATATTTGGGTAAAAGTATGGAAAAATGTATTTTTATCCATACCAGATTATTTGGGTTAATTTTTCCCTAAGTCTGTTAGAGCTGAGTAAAGAGAAGCTTTTATCACTTGATAGTGCTGTGCACAGAGAGGTGAAAGAAGTGTGTGGGGTCTGTTGTCTGAGGCTGGGCTTGCAGAATTGCTTGAACGAACAATGAGCTATTTCCCCATAAATTATGGCTCTAGTCAGTACTAAACTGCATTGCATTTCAGTCTAACATAAAAAGGATAAAGAGGTGCTTTGGTTGCCTAGTTCTAAATTTCAGAAGTAAGCCAGTAACAAATATTTAGTTGTAAAAACTGGACAAAAGGGAAAAAAACCACAAAGAATCTGTGTAATTAAATTTGCATTTGTTTGATATTAATTTTTTTCCACCTTGTATTTTTATTTAATAGAGTTTTTTTCTTTTCTTTATTATTTTGCATTAATGTAAAAAAGATTTAAAGATTTAATTTGGCAGAATTGTTTATCATGAATGGCAACAGAGCTGAAACTGTGATAATTAAAATACACTGATGATTGCATTTACCTATTTAACTTTCTGACCTTTACTATTTAAATGGGTTGACTTTTGAAAGGAAAACATCATTGATCAGCGTGCAATCTGATTAAGGAAATATACATCTCAGCTTTTTGACACATTTCTGTCACTTGCTTTTTAAAATTACTAATGAAAACAAATTCACAAACTTATTCTTTTGACTTTTTTACAATTGAGAATGGACATTTGTCTGTGTTCCCTTGCACTTCAACAAAAGCTTGTACCCAGCTGTAGTTTTAAAAATCTCATCTGAATAATACAAATTCTACAGAGAATATGACATATTTCAATGAAACTACTCAAGCACAAAAGTAATTACAGCTTTCTAATTTTAAAAGAGTATAAGCTGCAATATACTTTTTTTTTAGGTGAAAATGGATACAGGAATTTGCAGAAATAAACCCCTCAAATTAATCACCCTACTGCTTTTGAGTAGGACTCTCTCATTCTATGCTGTAAGCTGTCCCCAGAAATACTCCAACCTAGAGGGGCAGAAAAGATCCACAATTCTTGCTAGCTTAACTTTGTGAAGAGCGATGTATTGCTTGATATTGTTATGACTTTCATCTTTGGAGAGGAAAATTCATCTACTTTTGTATTATGAAAGAGGTAATAATAAATGTAAAAATCTATTCCACACCTATATGAAATCACTCAATTATGCTGACCAACAATTTCCAATAATGTAAATCCTGCAGTCATACCCTGCCTCATAACCAAGCTTCAAAGCCGAAATCTGCTTCATATAAACAAAATGGAACATTAAACATGGCTGTGTATCTGTGCCAACTCTTTATTCTAAAAGTGTCAATCCACACGGGTCCCCATCTTCTCCAGCAAAAGGAAGTGCTGCCCCTATCCAGCAACATTTATGTTTAAAGCTTCCCCAAACACATCTTCTGCTTAGATCCCTTCCACAGCCACAAGTGACTGTTTTGTGGATGACACTAGCTGTGCATAATTGGCAACATCCCAGTAACCACAGAGGAGACCCCTGTAATTCCAAGGCTGTTATATCAAGCACTGGAGTTTAGCATCTTGCTGAGGAATATTGCTCCATGCTAAATACTTGCAAGACAAAAGTGATGTTGTTTAGAAAAAATAAATACAGTACAGCCTTTCTATTGGGGAGGCATTTTTATGCTTTTCTTCAAAATTATGTAAAGCCTTGTTATCTTGTCGAACTATAATAAAATATCAGTGTGCGCGTGACATGAAAAATCTTAACAACTTTCTCATATAAAAAGTATTCGGGGGGGGGAGGGGGGGGGGAAGGACAGAAAATATAAGTAGAATTCTGAACACCATAAGTTTGCCCTGAAGAAATTTCATTTACGAGAAATTTTAACCTCAAAAAAAACCAAACAAACAAACCCCAACAAGAACAAAAAAAACACCAGCAAAAAACCACAAACAAAACAGGAGAAAACTCATACAATTTTTAAACACTGTATGCATACTTCAAGCAGAACTTCTAAAGTCTGAGGTAAGAAAAAAACCCAAGAAATTTATCAATGAGACTAATTTGACTTCCTATTCATCAGAAGTCTTTCTAAAAGAAGAAGCTAAGTGACTTCCATTTTCTTCATCATTAAGTCCCATCCTTCTTCTCAATCAATTCCTCTTTTGCACCCTTCAAATACACACAGACACATCTAGGTACTATTAAGAGCGAAATAGACAAGGATTGAGCAGCTCATCATGTTCTTCATCAGTCACTACCTTTGGGAACTTAAGTTAAATCACATCCTCCAGAACAGTTTTGGATCCAATACGAAGTGGAGGGCAGGAACATTCCAAGCACCAATCATAATTATGTCTGTGCCCTTCCCAGCACCCATGTGGATGTGTAAATCAATACGCAAGAAAGCTGTTCTTCAATATCAATGCCACGCCTTGTAGGTGAGTGCCTAGTCAGCAGACTGAACAACATTTTTTTCTCTCTAGTGACTATGTAACTTCTTTATAAAAAGAGAGAGAAACTCCACCCAGAAGAGAACAGTCTCTACTGTCTACTGATTATATTCCCTAAATCATGAGGCATCTTAGTCCAAACTTCTACTCAGGCACAAGCAGTTTTAGGCATTGGAATCTAAATATCTCCACCCCAGTCTTTAGACATTCTGATTGGGCTACATTTTAATTCCTTTTGCTGGAACTGTAACTCTTTTGTGTTAAATAGTTTGGGAGATAACAGGAGAAAACAAGTTATTTACTACCCTGTAGGACACCCGTGTGGGGAGTTGAGCACCTTGAAGTCCCCTCCCCACTGCTGTGACAGCTGGTTAATGCAAAGCAGAACAGCATTGGGACGTGTATCCTGGTGCGGCACACGGCAGTGTATGAGCATGAGAGCTGCCTCCCTCAGGAAAAGCCAAGAAGGAAGTGGATATGGGGCTCCTATCCCAAGCTTGACCTCCAAGTTCTGAAATAACATGTAAAAGGGCAACAAGTAACATCACTGTTGTCTAACTACCTTGAATTCTCACTCTGAAAAAATCAACCAGTGTTATTTCAGGAAAACTGATTATATATTCTCGAGGGCAAAATTTCCTACTTGCAAAAATAGTTCATCTAACATTTTTTAGATCTACTAGATGTTTCATGATATCTTCCTGACAACTTTGTGTAGAAAACAGGTAGATTGATAAGCATACGTTCTTTCTCTCATACATATAGCAATAAGTGTTTGTATGTTGCACTTTGATAATCTTTACAATGCAGTAAAAGGTGCCTGAGATTATCTTTACCACAATAAACACTTTTGCTTTCTTATTTTTCACATCAGCAATTTGAAAATAGTGTGTAAAACCAAATTCCCTCCAAGTTCAACAAAAAAGCTTTGTGAAACTCCTCACTATGCTTCAAGCAATTATGGTTTTTTTCATATTTCCACTTTAATATCATTAAAAATATGATATTTTCCTTCTGAAATAGTTGTTTTAATTCTTGCCATCCCGCCCCCCAAAGACACCCACGCACAGATGGCAATGGAAGGAAGTGAGGCAGCGATGTAATTTCTGCTAGACACTTTACTTTCATGGAGGATTTTGAAAGGGGAAAATCCTGAAGTCTTAATTCAGGGAATAAATATATAAATAATATAAGACTTGACTTGCGATTTTCACTCCACGAAGAAAGTCAGTGGAGACACAGTGACTTACAGTTTTGACATTTGCCCAGCAACAATGTCAAGGCACTTCCTTACTCACAAAGTGTTCCTATACAATAATAGTTAATTTATACAGTTGGGCAGAAAATGTTTTTTTCCACTGTTGCTATTTCAAAACACTCTTTCAGTGACTCATGCTCTTGCTGTTCTCTTTGCTTAAGACTCTGAAAACTTATGTCCAAAAAAACCCCCTTTGATAAGTGCAGATTTCCTGAATAACCCAAGCTAGTTAATTTAGTTGTTTTGACTAAAATACACCCTTCAGAAAGATTTAATGATGCTAAGTACATGAGCATAATGTGATGCTCTGCTGAAGCTCCTGAACCAGAAATTTCCCAGGAATTTGCTCATTAGCCAGCCATCCTTACACATACAGAAACATCCCCAACAGGAAACTTCATCTCAATAAAAAGATTCTACAACACAACAGTTGAACAAAATACTTGAGAGATACAACCTGGCACAGGGACATCAGGCTATAACAGAAAGTCCCAAAAGATGAATTTCATTACAAAACGCCAAGAAATTGCAGGATAAAAACACTTTGTTTGGCCTAAGTAGACATCTGGGAGTTTTAGTGTTTTATTCCTATTGTTCCACAGCCTCTAGCATGGGCCAGCTATTTTTCAGCTAATAGTCACAAACAGAAAATATAAGATACAAGAAAGTTTGCTGAAACTGAGTAGAAACTTTCAACTTCAATCCTAATATTCAAGTGTTACACCAGAAATGTCAGTAACTATAATCAGAACTTTGCTCAAGGCTTCTCTTTTCCTATTTGAAATATGTAATGTTTTAATATTCAATAGACCACAGAAAGTTCAAATGAATTTCTATTTTTGATTAAGCTGTGCTAGATGTTTTTGTGCTATTTCCTCCAGATCCATGATTATTTTAATACTCCTCTGTCTTAGAGTTTACACTTCAAAGATCTGCTGCAGGGCTACATTTTCAAAAGGGAAAAGAAAATAAGTTATTCAAATTGTAAGTACCTATACTTTGGAGCATTAGTCCGACTGAAAATCTAATCCCATTCAGCTTTTACCAAAATAAGAGATTGTTTCAAAACTTTATCATACTCAGTTGCTTGGCATAAAAAAAAAAAAAATCTCTGACATCATATAATATGGAATGAACCGTGTTAGAAATAAAACTGACCTTTGCTCCAACTCAGCACTTCCACCAAATTCAGCATATTTTTCATTTGCAGTCTTTCATCACTATTCAGAGATTATGAATTAATTTATTCTAAATGTCAATAATTGTGCTGCACAACTATCTGAATCAGATATGACTAGGTCTGTTCTCAAAGACATAAAAGTCTCATGGTTCTTCTCATGGTAGCTCTTTACATATGCACCTCAAGTCCCTTGTCACAGAAAAGGCAAATTTTATTAGCTCTTGAGGATAATTCCCAAATATTCATAGAAATAGAAGGTCAGATGACAATTGAAATTCTCTAACATGATTTATCTATCAATGGAGATTTATCAAAAATTGAGATAGACAGGAACTACCATTTTAATATGCAATGAACAGCTCTTGGGTTAAAAATAAACTCAATCATACCATCCATAATGAGTACTGCATTTCTATCTAAAATTTTGAATATTACAGCATGGTATATGCTTCTATATGTAAGTATATATGCCAGTTGTTTCATAAATTATGCTCCCATCAATCACAATAAACTTAGCAAACCAAGAAGTAAAACTTAAGAGACAATAAATGCCTATATGCTTCAATTTACTAAGTTCATTCCCTCGCTACTGTGTTTCCCTAGGGACATTCACATCAGCATTTGTAAGTTAATAATTGCAACCCTGCAGCTAGCAATAGCTTTTTGTCTATGACATTTTTACAGGAATTCAAAAGCAACCTTTCTGCTTTGACAAGTAACTTGGTACCACATTAATCAAGTATGTCTTGGAAGCAATGTACTTTGCTTTCCATCAGTATCAGGCAATGACCATAGAGACATCACTAATGTGTCCATTTTAGGAATGTCTCTTGGAGCCTGGACAAAGAAACAATCTCTGGAAAAAACCTCCTGTTTTCTCCCATCCCTACCCTCATGTTCATTATGTCCAGAGCTACCCTTTGATACACTGATACACAAGCTCATGGGAGGCACTTGTAAGTTTATGTGAAAAAGCTGGAGAGACTAATTTCAGTCATCCATTATCAAGTACAGAATGACAAAAAAGACATTATTTTGAACAATGCTAGAACACTAACTCATTATGTGACCTCTAGTATTTATTTCACCAGTAAATATGATAGTTCCCCATGCTGTGCTGTGGATTTGGGGGATGGGAGAACAGAGAACCATTTTGAAAAGATCAACCTGTAAGTATTAGTGTAATAAAAAACAGTACATGTCCTGGAGTCTGGATTCTATTCTTCATGTTATTTTACTGTACGCTTCAATGTTTTATTTCTTTTGGATGAAACAGCTGAGAACTGATGGTGTCTTACTGTGAACGCAGGATGGGTCTTTTATAACTTAAACTCATGAGTACAAAAGCTCTTTGTGAAGATGAGACTGAAGCTCTTTTTTTCCATTTTCACAAAATGTGGGGAAAAATTAAGTTCATACAGTTGCCTAGGAGTATGCAGTGACGTGAAGACTACTTTTAGCACCTGTTGCGTCTTTGCTGTTTACATTGTCAAAGTAAGAATAAATAGTATGAAGATGTAAAATCACCCTTGGTGAGGGAGCTCTTATACACAACCATTCATGTACCTATCCAAACTGGTTCTGTTCTTCATCTTCCCAGACCCTGTACACAACCGTTTACTTGAATTTCGGTCTCTCCACGTAACATTTGAGAACATGTACATATAAAATTGTTGATGACCACCATTTCTTCCCTAACCATCGACTGCTGACTCAGGAACAGATGGTATGCATTCTCTTGGGAAAATAAAGGCAGGATCAGTAAAGAAATATAAAGCAAACAGATATTCAGTACCCGCACTGCTGTTTATTAGTGGAACACAAAACTCCTGTGTTGAGGCCCAGGAGTGAATAAAGATTTGTTCAGTGAAATAAATACACCCTGTTCAATCTGGCATCAGTAATTAATACAATTCTCCTGCTATCCTATTATCAGAAAAGAAATTGGTGGACAGCAGCGAAGGGTGCTTGTGCCTGGACTAACAAATGGCTTGATTATGGCAGTAGGCTTGATAGCCTGGGAATGGCCCCAATCTCCAAAATACAGGCGAAAGGGAGTAGTGGTAAAATCAATAGTGGTGAGAGGTTTTCTTGATCCAAAACAGGATGGATATGGGTCACCTGGGAGAGGAGACTTAAGTAGTTTATCCCCTTCTAATTTCTGCTTCACTTTGCAGGAGGAAGGTTTATACCTAGAAACTAAGCATACACTAGGCCATTTTAGTCCTCTTTTCTATTTAGCTAATTCTATCTGACCCTGCATAAAACTGGGCTCCTTTCAAATACCAATGTACAAATAAATGCTTGCCATAGCACTGTTTTTAACAAATACTGTCTCATGGATGGGAATACAGGCTCCTGCTTATAGATATAGCCTTGTTTCCTCATAGATTATCATGTTGCTGCTTTTACTGCCGCCAAACTTGCAGTGTTGACCCCTTCCACGATCTCAGTGAGCTCACTCCACGGCATCCACAGCAATGATTTGCAACAGTATGAATCCTACTCTGTAAAGCTTTTGGGCTAGCAAATGCTTCCACTGGGCCACTTAGTGCCTCTTGAGAGCTTGCCAGCCTCTACTTCTGGGTCCAGCCTTAATGCGTCTGACTCTGCTTGCACACTGTAATTTTCCTTGCTCTGTGAAACTGGGAAATAGGGTAGTTTAAGGTTCAGTGTTTCTTCCACAGATTCAGAAGAGAGCAGGATCTCAGGGGAGCAGGATATTTCTTGCTAGGAACATTTAGTAGTCAGTAAAACATGCTGGTCTCAAACGAGAGATGACCAGTCTTTGCCATGCAGCACACAAACACAGCAGCAATTCAAAGCAGCCAAAAAATGTCAGAAGACTTTGTTCATCTCAAATTCACTATGCTCATCTTCTATTGGCTTTGCAAAGACCATTGCCAAATGGTCTTCTGCAAATGTCTTCGACCATTGCCATTTCTTGAACACAAGCATTCTGTGGTTTTAAGTAATTGCTGTTGGAATATATCTATATACTTCTAATTTTCTTTTTTTTTTTAAGTGATTGTATACTAGTTTGCATGAGTATATTAAAAAGATCTATTGATTCAACTTTAAAATGGATGTCCATGTTTCTTACTAAGACAATGAGGTTCCCCTCCCATATTATGTCTCTAGAAATGACTGTCACTGAAGGAAAGAAAGAAACAAGGCTTCACTACTGTTAAAATATTTTAAATTTCAGCAATTTTTCCTTCTCATATGTTTAAAATTACCATTTAGCTTTGATTATGAAAGAAGCCCTTGCTAGTTAGTGTTTTCTTCTTGTTAGCAAGTAGGCTAACAGAGGCAGACAAGTTCTTTATCAAGCAAGAACACGTGTGCGCTGAGAAAATAGAAGAAAATTATAGCTCTGAGCATAGGTTCTTAAGATGAAGCACCTACAAGTAACTATTGCTACATATAAAGCAAATATAATCATGTAATTCTTTAGTGCTGCCTAAACTTGCTGTACTCTAAACTTAGCAGAGATGGTGATCACCAAACCAAGCATATCAGTGATGGCAGATCTGGCAGAGGTGAAAGTTATTCTGCTGTTTTATGTTGCAGAGATCATTCAGTACATTCAGTATGGAAGCATCTTATACTAATTTCTATTCCAACACATTGGAACAGCAAGTCCCTCTCACTCTATAATCAGCATTTTTGATGTGACAATTTAAGTGAATAAAGAAGATTTTCTGTGTTGATCATATTCTGTTGTTGCTCAATAAAGACCCTGACTTCTGTTATTCTCTGAGCTCCCTCAGCCTAAAGTGCATCCTCAAAAGGATGCTTCACTAATCATAATAGAACTCATGAGACACCAGGGTTTCCTACCTTGCAGCAAATTCTGAGGCTCTCAAACTTCATTTTGATATGAAGTGGAACCTCAACACCAAACATCAAAGCTTTGCACAAACTGAAAACTAAAAAAATATTTTCCTTTAATGCTATCAAAATGTGTGATTCAACAGGGGCAAAACCTTGTTTTAAGCATAAAATAAACAGATTTTTTTTATCTGTTTCTGAGTCATATGAAAGCTTCTAATGGAAATATAATAACAAAACAATAAAACAAAAATGCAGTGTTTCAGTACTTCCTGATAAGGACAATGTCAAAAAATTCTCCTGGAAGAGTGTGGCTGTGAAAACATTTCTCAGCAGAAAACTGATTTGCCACATGTAGCTTCAGAAAGGCTCTTAATGGATAATTCTTCTAAATGACGCAGATGTAGAAGTCTTGTACATAACTAAGATGGATGTGCTTCATTGTGCTATGATTCTATATAATTCTACAATCTGAGAAGAGGACAGTGCCATAGGACTGCTACACTGAGTACTCACAGAAAGTCAATTGATAGTTTAGACACAAGAGACAAAATAAGAAGAGAATAAAGGGCGATCTCCTCTGCCTTTTTCTCTTCAGGTGTCACTTTGTCAATGATTATAAGAATGAGTCAAAATTTTTATTTCACTGTATATATTTAATGACATGCCATTTCCACTTTAACCTGAACTAAATTCACAGATATTCTTACTGTGCAATATAAACACTATAGCAATGATAGCTCTGCTTATATCATGCCTCTCTATTGATGATGAGTCATCTCTCCTCCCACCATGTAGTAAAGAAAACAGATGAGCCTTGAAAAGCTAACATTTTTTGCAAATTTATATAGCAAATACCATTTGGAAAATGTATTTGTAAAATCACAACTCTTGCAACTACTATATCAGTTTCCAGACAGGGAGTTATATACAGTGGGGATGACAATATTTGGGAAGTATCTGAAATTCAATTTCTAAAAGATGTTTTCCTAGAAAATAAGAGCAAGAGTGAGCTTAGTATTTTGGCAGTTTTGAATCATGTCCTATTAAGTTTTAATTTCACGTATATTTTTAATTCTGGTGCTTAATTTCTGACTGTGAAATCAAAGGCAATAGTATAAAATCATTCTCTTTCTTAGTTGCAATGGAAAAATACAAAGTAATTCCATTATGGTCATTAAAAATATTTCAAAAGTTTCAAATCAACACAGTTTCAGGAAGTGGTTGACAAAAATTCTGAAATATAGCTCAAATCCTTCTCACCTATGACATATGCTGAGACTTAAACAAATCTCATTTTACAGTTGCTAAAGAAACCTACAGTCTATTTCTTCACCCTTTCTAAGGTCAGTATGCACACAAAATTACAATACCGTAACCATTTAGAGGTATTCACTTCTAACGTAAAAAACCTCCTCTATACAATACTGCAGATTTTTATATTCAATTGCACCTTTGCTACTCTTGAGAGGTGAAAGGGATATCCAAACTTTTCATATTGTTTAGGAATATGCCAGAATTGTCTCTCAAGTAGCTTCCTGTGCTATGTGAACTGAAGCAGCTGTGGTCTAAAATACATGTATCACAACTACATGTATAAAGAAGAAACATTCAGGCTATTTTGACATGAACCACATTTTTTTACTAGAGGCATTAGCAATGCAATAATATTCCCTCCCTTCATCAAAAACACTTCCTTTGATGCCTTCACAAGGAAACATAGATGAATGCTTGTAACTAAACTCACTTATGTAAAAATCAGGGGAACTGTCTGGTGTGTTCTGTTCTTTCTGTGTGCAGGGAAGTTGGGGCATCAGACAGGGAGTGTCTTAGGTAACTATGTTGAAAATAAGGCAAAAAGAAAGAGAAGTGGGTGTGTGCAAACAAGTAGGAGAAGGCTATTGAGGGACAAACTATTTGAAGGACCTGCTGTCATCTCGGTTATGACAGATGTGGTCACCTGCATCAAGCCTGGTTATTTTATATTTATTTATATATCTATATATCTATTATTTAGCACGGGGAAAACAATTTGACACAAGTATGACCACTGGTCAAAAAAGGTTTTCAGCAACGATGCTCAGTTTGTTGCAGAGACACACTTTTAAAAGTGAGCGTTATCTGCTAAAGATGCAAAACTTATGAAGTGAAACTTATGAAGTGAAAGAATTACAGAAAATAATTTCATTGATTTACAATTTGCACCATAGGATGTGAAAGCACTCCAACAACACTGAGTCACCTAGTACTAGCAGGACAAAGTGAATTCACAGTTCACTTCATAGCTATGGCTGTGGTCAGAGAGGTCAAAGTGAGTCAGTCTGCTGCCACAGAGAGAGAATGGTTAAGCCAATGATGAAAATCCAAGAGATGTGTTTCCAAGTTAGCCATAGGTTTTGCCAGTGTGCCTTAGACAAGACTAGTTTCTTTGTAGGGGTTTTGATGTATTTACAAGAGGAATATTATATTCAAAATATTAAATAAATGTTGCTAAAGAATGACAGGAAAATTTTCCTGTCACTTGACATGGGAACATCTAGACTTAATAACTTACTGATTTTAGAGTGTTTCAGTATAGCAAGATAGCATGCTTCCCAGGTTAAAATGCCCTTGATTTATATATTATCTCACACTAACACCTTTTTCTGTGCCTTACTGCTCAATTGTATCACTCTTCGAGAAAAATAAATTCACGTTTCTGTTTGGTTTGGGTTTTTTTTTTCTTAAGGAAGCATTTTGAGTAGTAATGTTTGACTTACTTTGTTTGAAAACAGAGCCTGTATTGATGAAACAGAATTGACTAGTTTGCACTCATTAGTTCTCATTTGTTGATGTCAAATAATCTTCTAATGCATAAAATTTTGATTCTACTTTGTGCAAAAATTACTGTAATTGCAGTGTTCTACCAGTTTTTCTTTTTTTGGTGTCCTTTAAGAGGGTGAAGGGAAATATAACCTGAATACTCGAGCAATGAGAAAAGCTTAACTTCCTTTCTCTCTGTTTTTGTTGTGCTATATCACCCTACATATCTGCCAGATACAAAAGTCATGAAAAAACTTTAGCATGTATATAATACTGATCACTCTTTCCTAGCATTTTCATTCCTATCACATCCTTTACGTTTTCCTAAGTGCTAAATACAGCCAGTCTGATGTATTGTACAGAAATTGGTTTGCAAAAACAGGCTTATTTTGCAGATAAAAATGGTCATTAAAGGATATTTTGTGCTGTTTGATGCTAGGCTTGACACTCCCTCAGCTGGAAACCATAGAGAAGAACCTTGTAAAGTAAATAGCTTTGGAAACCCAAGGCAGAATCTCAGATCCTAATAGGTGCCCTCACATTTTGTTAGATTCCAGACACAACTAACTGGGCATCTAACACAGCCACAGAGGGAGTCTGTATAATATGGGGGCACACAGTACAATGCTGGCTGAAACTACTTTGGGGAGTCCAAGTCCTGCACTTCAGCAGGTGTCAGCTTCATTAAGTACACACTTGCAGGCCCCCAGCTCCTGGCAGCAGCAGATCTAGTCAAATCTGTACAGATTTTACTAAAGTGTTTTGTTTTTTTTTCTGTAAAAGGTATTTAGGTATTGTTTTGTGTATACAAATATTTCAAATTAATCTATTCATTGTATAAGTACTACAGTTACAAGGTTCATTTACCAATAGAAAAATCTCATATTGGAAATATTAATACCCAGCAAAAAAACCAACATTTTGGATTTGAGGCAGAATTTTTTATTCTGTTTCTTTGAGTCTTCTTTCTTACCAAGTCAATACTAATCATAGAAGAAGAATGTGTATTATTGTTTTAATTATGTCAGCAAGGAGAACATTTTCATCTCCAAAATAATTGAAAAGTTCCAAAGGTTTTCAAACATTTGACAGATGTTGATTTGAGAAGAGATTCAGCTGACTGAGGACAGCTACTTCAAATACTACAACTAATATAGTCTTTTTTTTTTCTGCTTTATATTCTATCTGTTTATATGCTTGCTGTAGCTAATGAAAAACTTAAGGGCCCTTGCTTGTAATCTGTGCTGTCTCTCTTTTTCTTTCTACTTGCTATTTTTCTGTAAATTAAATGTCCTGTTTGGATCACCCATTATAGAAACCAGCAATTAAATTGAGTAATTCCTTTGCTAAATCACAAATGACACTTCAATTTTTAAAACAAATAATTATTTGCATCTGTACCTGGTGTCTTGTGGAGAAGATCTTCAATTGTCATTCATGAAATGATATTTTATTTACTTCATTACTTCATTTATTCCTAGACTTCCTACATCTCTCGCTACATCTACCTGCACATCAGGAGTCCTTTTTCGAGTACAGATAGTACAGATAGTTTCTATCTTGGCTTGACTAGTAATAAACTGAGCAAATATTGATGTCCAAGTCTGATGGAGTGAACTGAATAGCCAGGCTCTTAGAGATGTGCCAGAAGAATATTCCAAATACACTGAATTAGAAATCTTATCTCATCTTTTATAACAAAGCATCCAAGAATATTTGACACAAACCCCTTGAACTGGGGGCTCCTTCTCAGAAGAATTCTTATTTGATCTAAAAACAATGCAATATATAAGAGTCTAAACTGCCATTTCACTTTCTAACCTCAAAATTTATTTTGCTTTCTGTTCTGTTCTGAAAGAAGTATTATCGGCAGGAAACTTAAATTTTCAAACTTTTCAACTATCAAGCAGTGAGTTTTCAGTTGAAATCAGTCATAGAGTATTCAATTATAATATATTTTAAAACACAAATTCAGGTGTATATGGATAACAATATGCATGTGTGGGATTCTCTTCCAAAGCAATTTAAGGAGCTAGGTGATTCTTACAAAGTAAGATTACCACAGAGAATAAAGACAGTGTGTACACACACACCTCATTCTGGATAGTCATAATTCAAATAGCTTTATTTAGAACATCAAAGCTCTTCATAATTCATATCACTCAAAAGTTAAGACACACTTTCCCTATAAAATTTTGCTTCTTTCACAAGAAGTCATGACTCATTCCACATTTAATAATTTACATACACTGAGAAAAGCTTTTCCTATTTTCTGGTGCCTAAATGAATAATCACCATTCCCAAATAATCCAAACAAATACTGTTTCTAAAAACATGCAATGCCTTTCATAAGAAAAACATATATCTTCAAGCACTTTAGAACCTTTAAACTAGTAGAGTCTGGTAATGGTGTTCCTTCTCATTTAAAAGCTTTAATTGTGCTTTCCCTCTTCTCTACTCACTTCCTTTCAGAAATCTATTGCTCCTGTTCAGTCTGTAGCTGAGAGCTCACAGCTGCATTTCTAAAATGCAGGTGGTCCTACATTTCTCGGTCAGGACTTTCCAAGTAGTATGATACCTTAAATTTATTACTCTACCAATTTATCTTCATTCTACTAACATACATTTTGAAGCAGTATTTGATGTTCAACTTAGTTTAAGTATTTCACTGACAACAGCCTTACCCCTAGCCTAGTACAATAGCTTGTGTTTCACAGCTTAGCAACTGCCCTAAGAGGTCTTTCTCTGCCTATATGCAATCCCATTTTAATATAACTGTGTCCATATAAACTTCTTCAAATGCTTTTGTTACAGTTTACATCCCAACATCAATGATTAGAAATAAAATAATCAAAAGTGCAATTATATTAGACTGAATCCAAAACCAACTAGGTGACTGGTTGGATTAAATATGACATATCATCCCTTAGAATAATAGGAGGAGAGTTTAACTAATTGACACAATCACAGAATTCATTTAACTCATTGCAGAGGTGATTTATAAGCAGTCTCCTACATCTCAGCTACATCACATGAAATTAAACAGCACATTAGACTATCCAATTCATGCATACATTACCTTTGTGCTGGTCTGAGAGAACTCAGGACAATCACTGCTGAATTGTACCTGCACTGTAGCTCAACAGCATACCACTGCTTACTGCAGCTGTGTTCCCTGTCCCTTGCATGGCTGCACAAAGGAGTGACAAGCTATGACCAAAACACAGAGAAAGATGGACATCCTACTTGTTTGGGGGATTTTGTTTGATTGGGGTTTTTATCTTTTTAAATATGATGAAATGTATTTTTAAGACCTAGATAAAAAAAAGTGAGACAAGCTGCACTCTTTTATTTATTTTCAGTGACCATCCTAGAAGAGTGAATTGCTACTATGACCAGTTTTCCATGCACTTTCTGGAAAATAGACTCAATTACTGGTCTTTAAATAGTCCCCAGTTTGGGGACATCTTGCCTGCCAGAAACTTCTATGTGAACATGACACAAAATCAAGAATAAATCATAAATCCTCATAAATCCTGCTTGAGCAACATGATGTTCTTTAACAGAACTGTATTTTCTACTTATTTTGAGTCTGGAGCAACCAACCCATTGCACAAGCAGAACAGATGGGGTCCATCTGCATGTGCTGACCATTGTAACTATGTCTTCATGGCCCATCATTTTAGAACACGCAATAAATTTTTTAGATGATACATCAACAATCTGAAAGATGTAGGCAACATGCAAGGCCTAAATATTTCCATAAAACTGTGTTTGACCCCAGGCAAAAAAGCCAAAGAGATGAGTCACTCCACCTACATCTTTCAGTAAGACAGATTCTGATTTGTTCTATTGAATAAATGCCTTTGTCAGTTTAAAAGGACTTGATAAAATTGTTTAAAAACACCCACTTCTAGAGATCAGATAGTAGGAACACAAAAATACTACCGCTCAGAAAACAGGTGAATAGAGAACAAAGACTTTTTTTCTCTGAGGAGTAAGGAAGAAAGAAGAATTCAACTTGAAGTCATGACTGATTAAAGCAACTAGGAAAATGAGGAGAAGGCAAAATTGTGAGAAGAAAGGCAGAAGGGAGAATTTGTGTAAATTATTAACATGCAGGTTTGGCCCAATGCCGTTTCTCTATTCACAACACATTCCCTGTTCTAGAAACAGTTCAGTAAAAACTGTGCATTTTACTGTATACTTACTCTGAGATCTGTAAGCTTTTCTCTGTTGCCGCAGAGTCTTTTTGATTTTTTGATTCTTTTAATTTTATAGATATTAGAAATNTCCATAATAAATAAGTCCAAATTTTACAAGAGTATAGCCTTGACAAAAAGGCAGCAGGTCTATAGATCTATAAACTATTTTCACCTTTTAGCTATTTCATAGTTTGTTATAAAAGCTTAAAGGGCAAAAATTCTGGTATCAGACAAGCACATGGGATGCTGGTATCCATGAGGCCCTCACATGCACAAAATAATTTTTTATTTGACTCTAAAGAAAAGAAAACAACAAAAAAACCCCAACTTAATCCTTCACAACTTTTTCAGTATTTTCCACAAGCCTGTTACATATACAGAACCCAAGTCAGAAAGCTGTGCAGCAGTTTTAAATGCAATTTGTGACAATTGAATGCATAAAATGAATATTTGCATGCCTTGGTGGTTACATTGAGATCCAAACTGGTGTATTAAATACCTGAAATGCATACACCTTGTTGACATTTGTATATCAAAACTACACTGATAGCTGTTGTAGTACAAAAGGTTATCCACTTTCCTGTAGGTCTGTAAAAAAATACTATTTTAATAACAGCCTTTTTACTTTCAAAGCACTTTGTCAAAATCCTTCAAAAGGCTAGTATTTCAGGAAAGCCCATGGTGATTGAATTGCCTGCTGCAAATACCTCATGTCTAGTGTTTTCCATATCATCATATGGAACCACATTCTCAGCAACAACTCAAATCCTTCACAGCCATTCCATCATTCTAACAGTGAAACACTTATCAAGTACCCATCAGCTCCACTGCTCTTCTCCTATACTCAAGCACTACTAGGCCTTATAATAAAAAATATTATCTTACAAGACGTGCATATGGGGAGGGGAGGTTAATACTGAAATCTTTTTCTTTTTTTCGCATTTGTTGTGCGAGTTTTTGGCATTTATTTGGTTTTTTATGTTCTCTATTCTTTCCAATTAGTTTGGCTCCTACCAGTCTGTATCCTCCTTCCGACCAAAAAATGATGAACTCTAAGTAATTTCTTTGTGCCATCTTGTGCTCTGTTCCTCAGACACCAAACTCTCCAGCCTGCACCTTCTGACCTCCTGACACCAGCTACAACAGCCCTGCCTGTTTCCTGCTGTGGTGCAAATAGCAGCACAGGTGAGCAGCAGGTATTCCAGTGATCTTTCCTACCAGGAGAAACAAGTAAACCAAATGCACCCCCACTGAGGTCTTCCCTCCCAAAGGCAAAAGGAGCCAGATGCTGTGTGGGAAGCAAAATGGCAAGGTGCACAGCAGGAACGCTGGGCTTTGTGCCTTCAAAGCTGCCAACATCCTCTGGCCTCAGGGACTGCTTAGTCTGTGGGGTTGGGATAATAGAAAACATCATAACTCCTGCCAGCTTACATGCTTTTCTTGTAATATCAAGGCTCACTCTCGAGCTGCATAGGCTAAAAAATAGATTATTGACCTTTATTACGAGGCACAGGAGTATCCTCTAATAGGCTGTGTCAAATGTGTGCAGCACTGTAAGTAACACTCATCGCACATTTGAACACTCATATTTTCTGTTAGCAAATAGTTCTTGATACCAAGATTCCATTTAAAATTATTTTGATAATTTTTTGGAAAATGAATTACTATCAGTGGTCCATTTATCTGCATAGAGATAGACTGTCAGTCACAGTAAGCTACATGAAATTACCTTTACTTCCCATGTGGGTGACTTTGTAATTTAATGTATCTCGCTTTTTCTCAGGAACACAGTTGGCAGAAAATAACAGCAGAAATTCTTTAGGACATGTTCAATGACAAAAGGTGTGATTTATGAAAAATCTGTTTGTTGCAGCTAAATTTTTTTAGAAGTCTTAATTGTACCATTTCCAATGTTTTCCAAAAAGAAACTCTCAAATTTTCATTCTGCTCTGGAATATATATATATATATATAATTAAAACCTGACAGTTTTGCTTCATAGAAAGATCAGAACTTATCTTCTTGTCCTAAGTCAGGAGGAAAATGATTTTAGTATTTCAAATTCTTGTGGCAAGAAATGTCTTGCCAGTTCTGCCAGCTCTAAAAAAGCAAAATGCTTAATAACTTTTTTGTTGTCTTTCAGAGAGCTGGCTACCAACATGCAGTAACAACCAAGAAATGAAAATTCAGATCTTACTATTCTGCTTCATAAATACCCAGCTTCCTTAATAAATAGAAATTCCATGCATTCAGATACACTACCCAGATAAAACAGACTGCTCAGTGAAGATCAGTCACTTCAGTAAACATACCCAAGCTGAAACAAACATGCAGATAGGTGCATATCAGGCAAATTCTCAAGAAAAAATTTGAGACAATCCAGATGTGCACTACTTCCTAGTAAAGCAAAGTTAGTCTGAGCGTAACTTAGTTGCAGTGAGGTGGGAGTCATCAAATGACATCCCACTAGAAAGGAAAATCCTGGTATTAGGGTGACATTTGTTATCATAAAGTGTGCATATACTGATTGGTAATAGCACCATGCAAAAGTAGTCCATGAATAACTAGTCACAGATAACTTAACTGCTATGCTGTCTTTTTGCAAAGACAAGTCTGCAGTCTCCTGATGCAAGTGCAAAGACAAAGTCTTTTTCCTTATAGTTGGAACCAACCAAATTAGGAGGCAAATCACAAGTAATTTTGTAAACCCTGCTAACTTGATTTCTTGCTTAAGGAACATATTCTCCAGGGAATGATTTTACTTAGTTTGATTATTTTAACTGCTGGCCAACTATATTTATTTGTTGGTAAAAGTGGAAGACTGAAATCTGCAAATACAGAACTATTTTCTCTTTGCATGCAGTTCCCTTAAGTATTCCAAATTACTTTAAAATGTAAAGACAATAAGACAGAATATTATGTACTAAAAAGGTAAAACAAGCAGAAATAAATTATGTTGCTTGAAAAGTCACAAAATGAGTCAGTGTCAGATGTCATTGAAGTGGAAAAGGGGACTATTATTTCAAACTCATTTGTACTATCTTAAAAAGAAAAGGTAATGAGTACATTTACAGTGTATGATACCGAGCAGAATACTTTTAAATAATGTATAATTTGTGTCGGTACCAGCAATAGTTATCAAATGTCTACACTGCTTGCTATACACATATAATAAATAATCACCACTCAACTAAAAACATGCCATCAGACAATAGCATACAGTAGCACATAAATTAAAAAATTATTTTTCAACAAGTGTACTCCAAAATGTACTAATATTAATCTCTGCTTATAAGATAACGACAGCATCTGCTTAACTACAGCCCTGCATGCAGACTTTCTAAGTAACGATTCTATTCCATTCTCATTGACAATATATCCAAGACACAAACCTGCTAAAATATATTGCCAGTTTTAGAATTATGTTACGCTCATACAAATTGACACTTACAAATCCCAGGTGCTATTGCAAAGTTTTGATTTTTTGCAAAACAGTGGTAATTTTTTGGAGTATCCAGAGTAGTTTTCAGAGACTATTTAACTAGCATACCATGAAAACAGATTTCACATTGTGGTAAAACAGTACTAACATTCAAAAAGGACTTCATGATGGGACTTCATTTATGTTCAGGTATACACTTCCTCTCGCTATTCTTAACATGAGCAGCGAGTTTCCCTTCTGTCTCAGAAATCAGTGACAGTAAACAAGCACTGACTCTTTCTTCTCAGAAAACACTTCTCTTCTGACTACCTCAAATTACTCTGTGAAAAAAATCCAGTGTGATTTAAACAAACAGCTTTGCGGTCATAGAAGTACCTCATAAACTGGTCAAGTACTTTACTTTGCTCTGCTTTCTAATTAAAACAATTACTTAAAATACAATTCCCTGGAAAATCCTCACTGATACTTATCCCACTAGTTCTAATCATTGCTATGCAATGTCAATAATATTTCTTTCTAAGAGATTTCCAAGAGATGGCCAGTATGGAAAGCCATTTTCATAGAAATCCTGAATATATTTCTGCACATTAGCTCTTCCTTAGGCATAATCTAGTCTTGTCTTCCTACAGGATTTTGCGCACAAGCAGATTTCAGTTAACCTATCACCACTACAGATGCTGCTTATATCGGCTTAAGAGGGTTTCTGTTAAGCTGATAGATTACGCACTGCCACCATGGGCAAATACATATGGCACAAATATGCATGCTACTAATTTTTGTATGTGCATATTTGGGTGGGGTATTTTCTCTGGTTTCTGTAAGTACTACTCATTGCTGATAGAAAACCAGCAAAACACAATTATTAACTGGTGTTAACAGAAGAAAAAAATGGTAAACTACTTAAAGTGAAGCTGGGATAGATTGAAGGATCCCTGATAACTTCAGGCTGATGGGAGGCTTATTCAGGACTCCCTTTTCACCCCACATTTTCTAGCGTCCAGAGACCAGGCCTCAGTGGTGGCAAATTAAGTGCATTTTTAATAATGTAATAAACGCAATAGGTTTACCCATACTCCTCTTAAAAGTTCTCACACTCCAAAGATGCAATCCCCTTCCACATTGGCAAAATCTTACACACAAAGTGATTAGGAAGAAGGTCTGGCAAACGGAGTGAAGTATTTTCATTATAAAACAACAGAGTAGTAAAAGTTTCGAAAAAATTTGTATTGGTGATCAACAAAGCCCAGAGCTAATTCTCTAGAAATGTGTGTTTGGGAGGAAGCATGCATTTGGGAAATGGGACAATCTAATTCAAAATGTGCATTTCATGTGGACAAACCAGAAGGAAGATGAAAGTCCTCAGCAATCTCCCATCTCACAACAAGACAGTAGTTATTAAGTCTTTTTCCCATCAGCACATGACTTTTATACCTAATTCTTTTGCAAATGTCTGTGAAAATTGCTTTTCATATCTATTGATTTTAAGAGAATGGACATTTATGATGAATGTTTTGCACACAGATTACTTTAAAAGACTTTTCAATGGGTTTTCTGTATATTTGAGTTTCCTAGGCCAATTTTGCAAAATTGCCTCTAACTTTTTTCACTTTATTTCCTTCTTTTTAATAATGCTCCCAATGGCAATCACCATTGAATTGAAAAGTAAACATAAGAATATTATTTTTTGTGGCAGTTTGGTTAGGAAAATGCAATAACTTTTAAATGAGTATTTTTTTGTTCTGTTTAAAATACCCCGTGAATATACCTTCATATTTTGAGAAACTTTTCATTCTGACAGTAATTTATTAAAGGTCTGGTATTACCACCTGCCTTAAAATGAAAATGGAGAGCACAATCATCTTGGTACAGGCTGCGCAGATAAGTTGTGGATGCCCCACGCTTGGAAGGTTGGATGGGGCTTGGAGTAGCCTGGTCTAGCAAAAGTGTCCCTACCCATGGCAGAGGGCTTGCAACTAGATGATCTTTAAGGCCCCTTCCAACCCAAACAACTCTATGATTCTATGATTAAAGCTATTGGAAACAGTTCTTCATTTCTTTCTGAAGCGCATTCATCTCTTGTTTCATCCCAGCCCACCCCATCTTGCTTATTCCGAACTTCCCAACTGCAATGCTCTCACAAAGCTGATTCTCCATAAAATGCAAAAGTTCTGTCACACTTTAAGCAGATTAAGAGCACCCTTTCCTGGCTATAGTTACAATCACAGGCAGGCAAACAAACAGAAACAAGAGCTGAAGGTATACAGACAGCACTCAAATATCTACTTTAGTTTTCTGTAAAGCATACAAAGCATCACTTATTAATCAGTTAATTATTTCACTCCTTGGAAATGACTGTAGTTCCAAATCTGATGCCTCCATTTAGTCAACCTCTTCTACTCATGTCTCTAAAAATTATGAACATATCAGCAAATAGAAGAACCTGTCTTCTTAAAAATACCCACTCCCACAAGACCATGAGCCTTTGAATGCAAATCAGTCACTGACAAAGTGATAAAGGGAAACAACACACAGAGAGACCCATGGTACAGCTTCAAATCAACTATTCATTTTGGAATAGAGGATTGTTACCTTTTTGTTCTCAAAATTCTGCTTTGAAAAGTGAAACTCTAAAGAAGGCAAGTCCCTGCTCACATCTGCCCATCTGAAGGGACATGGGAGAGGAAATGATCCAGCTTCTGTCCTTCATGAATTGACAGCAAACTTTTTATCAAAGCATTTTACTAAGACTGGAACCTCATAAAGGCAGCGAGCTTGCAGTTTTTACACTGAAGACTGTTTGCAAATAACAAGAGGCTGACTTAGCATAAGGAAATCAGCAATGATTCTACTATTAAATTATTCTTTAGGAGAATGCAATAAAAGGGAGATGAAGGAATTGATAGAACAGGAAAGTAGGAAACTGTCAACAACACAGCAAGGAGAAACTGAAGGAAAAAACAAAGTCCGTAACATTCAAGACTTGGGAGAAGGAAATCCTAGCTTCTCCCACATGGTTAATTTATTCTGGAAAATCTATCAAAAATGAAGATTCCAAAATCCTTTTATTTACATATAATGCAACGTTACTTTGCTCCAAAGGTACCAGATGACTGAAGTGTTATGCTTTTGTGTTTTTTTTTTTTCTGTCAAACCAAGTCATAGAACTTCCTCTTTCATCTTGTATTTCAGGTAGGTAATCTCCAGTACTGAAGTGCATAAACTTATCAACTAAATTCACCTGCAGCACTGAGAAGTGATCAAATGTGAACAACTCATTACTCAGCTGGGAAAGATCAAAACTAATGACAGATAAATCTGTCTTTCTTGTTATTAGTCCCCTGAGTCATCCAATTCCCACTGTGTTGCTCTTCATTCTTCGCTACCTGCCTCTATGTAACAAGCAATACTGTGTGCAGGTAGTCCCTGTGACTCATTCCTTGAGCCCACCCATCTCTGATTTGTGAGTGAGATGAGCCACTACGACACTGCTTTCCTCTGGAGCCTCTCACTGTATCTGACCAGGCTACTGAGACTGCTGTTCTGCTTTTGATGGATTTTTTTATGTTTAAACACATAAACTCTTTATTTTTTAACAAGCATATGACTAATAGTGCTCAAAGACTGTAAATAATTACATTAATAGATTTCCTAGTCAAAGTAGAATATCTCAATATTTTCATTATTTCCCAGGTAAAAAAAGAAATAAGCATTTTCTGAGATCAGGAAAAACATTTAATGAAAATTTGATATGATGGCAATAGTTTTTCTAAAAAATGGGAAAAAATGTCTATATGGGAAAGACACAATATCAGCTTAACATATAGGAATTAGAAAAAAACTAAAGGCTTCAGATTTTCCAGAGAAAGATAAATTAATGTTTTCATTTTCTCTCTAACTCAGAGGATGTTAAAACCCACCTTTCTACTGATCTCCTTCTCCTTTTTTTGTTGATTCAAGCTGTGAGTACTTTTCAAAATTATTGAGCCATGCATCAGAAACAGCCAGTAACAACCAGTAAGAACATGCTTTTCTTGAATGCTTTTTATTCTGTCTCTGTGTGCATTCTTTAATTGAACTTACATTTCTCATAGTTCTCCTTCCTCCTTCAATAAAAATGCTAGGGGTTTGGACTCAGTCTTACACACCACTGAACTGACACCTTCCCCACAGATTTTATTCAGCACCAAGCGTAGGCAAATATCACACACTTTAAAGTCCTATGAAGCGTCACACTGATATTCCATACCAACCATAAGGCACCACTGTATCACTACATCTTTTTAATGAAACATTCACACTATGATTAGCTTATGAAACTTTCAGTACTAATATTGACCAACACACCCAAAGACTCCAAAACAAACCCTCAACTATTGCAGTGCTTTGTTGGTAAATTCTGAATGTTTCTTTCTCCTTCAATTGAACAGCAAAATTTTGGCATTTTCTTTTCATCTCTCCTTAGTAAAAATAAAAATGATATTTTAGAGCTCCTATTCTCTATGATTCATATGTCAGACTCCGTACATTCATCATTTCAAGTATGGGTTTTTTTAATCCATTTCCAGGTCTAATGGTGAAACACAGTCCAGGCAATTTGCTTTCTCTTTTTCCCTAATACTCTAGCCAGTGATACTAAGAAATGTACATGACAATCTTCATGCAACTGTTATTGTTGACTAGCAGGATGTCTATATAAAATATCTTCTTCATTCCTCCAAAACATTTTCAAGGCGTGGAGACAACAACAGTGAGCCCTTCTTTTATGCATCAAAATGCGTAATCGCACAAAAGGAGAAACTCTCCTGGCCTGTGTTTTTCCTTGAAGCCTTAAAAGTTTCAAATTTTTATTTGCTCTCTATGAACATATGTAATATAAAGCAAAATGATTCCTCATATTTTCAAAATTTCACATATAGAAATAATCTTTAACTTAGAATTATGTTTTTCTGAAGCACAACAATGTGTACAGTGCATAGAGAATTATTGGTATTTCAAATGTTTTTCTGTGTGGATATTTTACTTGTGAAAACATTTAAGAAATGACTCAGTAAATGAGATAGTATAATCGCATCATCCTATTCTTTATAATCACAATATTCTGTTAAATTCAAATACCATTCCCCAGGCTGATTTTGCTCACGCAGTCATTCTTAAATATAGTCAGTAATTTTGCATTAAAAAGTGACTTCTCTTTCAACTAGTTTCTCACTTGGTGTTGTGAGAAGCAGTACTATGAAATAGAAGCACACAAATATAAATATATATATATGTAGCAATATAATTAAAATGCTATCCCTAGACCTTATTTTTACAGACAATTTACCGTCATCCTTAGTTTTCACAAGTTGTTTAAAGGACTCTTACAGATCTTTTTTTAAGTACTTCCAGGAACATGATTTCACTATAATAGAGCTACCCATTTTACTTCTCCCCACCAAAAAAGTCCCAAACAATTGCAAAGCTCTGTTCTTTATGCGAGGTAATCCTGGACAGATGGCTGCATATAAGACATGCTTTTATGTACAGACACACACATACACATATATAAATATATGAGAATATACATTTTTCTTTTTTTAAACTGGACAGAATCTGCTTTTGATTTGGTCCTTTTCATATGGATGATTTTGTGTGTATTAACAGTACTACAAGCTTTTACTATATATATTTACAGTATTGTCATCATGATCCTTAGACAGCAATATTCCCATGTTTCCTAGCAATCAACAGTTTTGAGCTCAAGCTGATACTGGTTTGCTACATAAACAGAAACTCCTTGGACATTAAATGAAATCCTCTACTCAGCACAAGGTTTGAATTCCATTCAGGGTAGAGAACTGATAGGAAAGCAGATTGATTGAACTAAAAAACAGTTGTAATGTTCTGGTGGGGCTTTTAGTCATGTGTAGCAAAAAATTACTGCCCTGGTATTTGAAGCAGAAAGTCCGCAAAGGGAAAAAATGAACTCTCTTAGGACTTTTCTTTCCCTCTGTGGTTAATAAAGTTAATGCATCAATAGAAAAGGCGTTGCATTGATGACTGTTATGTACTACTGTATATATATATATTCCAACATAACTTTTAAAAGCATGATGTCCATACCAGTAAAAAAACCCCAAAACATTTTGGTCTCTCTATTTGGGTATCCATAGCACACAATGTAAAGCAGAGATTAGCAATTAATATGGATTATTTAGTAGGATGCGATGCTGAACTAACTCATGAGAAAGGCCCATTCTTTAGACGCTAGTTTTAGTACAAGTAGTTTCTAAAATAATGACATTATTTGGTGCCCTCTTAACACTCTATTCTTCTTTGTGACAGAATTATTCACTAGCAAAAACATTCCAAAGGTTGAAAATTAAAGTAGATAATTCTTCTTGCTTTTCTGAACAGTATAAACTTCTATAAACACTTTCAATATAAGGATTATCTTTTATACTACAGAAAAAAATGCAACTGTTACCAGAGTATGGAAAAATGAGGTTCAACAATGTAATCTATTACTCGTTGGAGTATATATCCACATATATAAATGCATAAATTGATGTAAAATAAATATATGCTAGTTACTTAATACATGGACAGATTTTTATGCTTATGAAAATACTGACTTGGATTATCTATGAAGTTTCTATAAAGTGATCTTGCAAATCACCACAGACATCTCAATCTTAGTTTCTCAGGCACAGGCAGCCAGCTACAATAGCAGATCATGAATGTTGTAATAAATATCACAGCCCTTATTTAGTATCAGTTGCAGAGTGCAGTGATGATTTTTCTTTTGTGCTGCTACTATGGCATTTCTTACCTTCATATACCGGCTGATAAGCTAAACTTGTACTTGCTGTGAAAACTGGCTAAAAAACAGATTCTGATCTGCAATAAAAATATTGCCATTTTGAGATAATTGACTTTTTGTACTAAATTAAATATTCCATTCACTTAATTTATAGGTGAAAAATATCTTTGAGGAGGCCTGCTCCAATCTATGAGAAGCATCAAAAGTTTCTATAATTATTCAAAGAATTGGGAATGTCCCCTCCAGACGAGATGACTGGGAATTCCTAACATCATTAATTTAAAAGTGTTTTCCTTTTGAGCACTCCCTTAGATCGAGTGAAAACTTTAAAGCAGTATGAAATACAGTTTGACTCTTACCTGAAAAGACACTGGGGATCTTGGAAAGAAAGCTTTTCACTGTACGGATAGGAATCCCATTTTTCTCATCTTGCATGCGGGCTATGACATCTTCCATCTGAACAGAGAATGGAAAAAAAAAAAGAAATTCAGAATAATTTCCTAAAATTAACAATAAATCCTAGATCAATCTCTCAGAATAACAGGTCCACTCTTGCTATTTCTTTCTTAACTTATATTCTATATTTTTATTGGACAAGCTAAAAGCTGCAAGCAATTTATTTATGCACACCAGTAAAACAATTTATGTACTCAAAGTCCCTTGAGAAAGAAATAGCAATGCAGAACAACTTAATTAAAATTAGATTTAGTTAAAGTAGGTTAAAGAATTTGTCAAAAACCACTGCTGGATATAAAACTTCAGGTTTTGATTGTATTATTGGTATTGTACCACATATAAAAGCAAAATAGACACATAGAGACTTCTAGCTGACTGATACAGTTCTCAAATAGTCTGTTCAAAACAAAAAGAGAGCTTTTAAGTTCAAAACAAAAATTCCTTGTTTTCTTTTGAGAAGGGCAAAAAATACAACATGAGGTAATTTTGCATCCCTGGAAACAGCAGAGCCAGAAACATAAGATTTCTTTCTAAGTAATGGAGTGGGTATAAAATATTTAAAAGCAATTTGCTTTTTTAACTCTTATTTTAGGCTGATTTGGACATACATTTTATAAATTATGCCGAAACCAAAGGTTCACTTTCTATGAACTTTGAATAACAAGCCCTTTTACTGGAAAACAGAAAGAATATTCAGAGACATTGGCTTACAATGTCAGTTTTTCTTCTTGCACATTTCATAACTGTTTACACATTTTATAGATTTCATCTTTCTTTTTTTGAACATCTAACTTCTTAAAATATTCAATAAAATTGTGATAAAATTAATTACAACTATTCTTCCTTTTTACTTAATCACCAACATACTCCATACGAAAAACTCTGTGTGACATGGCATTTTATCCTTTTTTATTAGTCAAAACTTAAAAATTTTTTCTATCTCACCTCTATATTCCTAATAGGTTCCCAAAGAATTCATTTCAAGTTTGTAGCTGTGTTTCAGAAGCAAACTAACAGACAGAATTCTGACATGCACCATTTTTCCACTGGCGTCAGATGACCCACATTAGCAAATAGCAGCTGTGCATCAATTGGTGCAATCAGGGAGTCGTATAGAGCCAGCATTTGGGGCCACCAGTAGTGTATGTAGGAAAAAGAACAAAAATCCATACCAAAGAAAATCCCCAAATCAATTAATTTAACTGCTCATGAAAAATCTATTTACATGGAGAGTGTCTGGAGGTTCCCATGCTCCATATACTTATGGATTGTACATTAACAACCCAAGAAACACAAATATAGGGGTGTAGTCCAAATCAAAGAGTACACATGAGAAGTAGCTATTGTTAGCAAGATGTGAAAAACTGAGGCCACTGCTCAGAATTAAGCAATGTGCAAATGTAACAGAACAAAAGAATCAATGTTCATCTGACATGGAATTTAGTAATTTAAGTAGAAAAGGCTGTCAATAGATTTCTGAGGAAATTGTCAAGCATACAAACCATTATCTATGAAATGGAATCTGTCCCTACGTTTATTATCCATATAGTAACTGAAGGCTTGTATCAACCCCTTCTAAATTCAGTTGGCAAACCATCTTACAGAGCCCTTAAATGAATAAGAAGTCACTCAAATTCAAGTGAATATTTTTGCTGATCATATCTGATATAAATTCCACACATACAGAGAAAGTTTATAAGAACACTGCTAGAACTGCAATGTATGTTACCCTAGGGCAAAGTTTAGAAGACAGTTAATACATAAGACAACATGATAAAGGTATATTTGCATTATTATAGAGATTAATACAAACACAGCCACAGTGCTGGAATATAATACTACAAGCAGAGAGATGCAGTTACTGCTTGCTCAAGAACTCGAGTGCAAATATTCAACACCCAGCTTTGCTAGTGTTGTCACTAATCAATCTTCTGAGGGCGCATGGAATAAATTGTTAACCGACACGCCCATATGCTTCCCTAAACTCGCTTCATGGACAAGATTTATTCTAAAGGTATAAAATGTTACTCAGAGAGGGACTGCAGCTCTGAGAAAGTTCTCTGGTTTTGATTAGCAAAGTGAGCTGTAGGATGTCTGCGCTGCAAAATTACACCTTCTCCTTCACATTAAACTCATATTATTGTTCCGTGTTAGGAGTGAATACCCTCTGTGGAAAGGGCAGCTCACACTCCAGACAGCATCATTGTGAGCTACCTGCTTAACTCAGTGAACAAAGATTACTTCTTAAGTGAGTGGGAATGTTCTGAGACAATGCAACAGCACACTGCTAATTAGTTATAGCTGACCTGGGATTCTGCATGTTACCTATTAGACTACAAAATTTTTATTTGTCCTGTTCCTTTTTGCACAGAAAACTAAGTCACCTGAGGTTTGTGGCTATCTTAAATCTTAAACATAAGAACTCAAGAAAATTAAGAGCAATTTTTAAAAAAATGTTTCAATTAAAGATTCAAAACTACCTAATCTGACATATGCAGGTGCACAGTTTAATATTTGATATACATGGCGGCTATTTTTGCTTTAGCTGCTTTAAATTCACCAAACACATAATCTCTTCCACTGAAAAACATCTCATTTAATTATATTTGGGAAGCAGCAGTCAAGGCACTTCTCAGTCATTCGTCAGAAATAACCTAAGGCAATGAAAAGGGCAGAATAGTTTAATTAGAATGATGAAAGAAAATATTAATCTAATTTTGTTCAAGAAGTCTACTCTGGGAAACATATGTTGCTGACTGCTATAATAATTTTCCTTCCTGATGTGTCACTGTTTGCTTCTAAGTCAGCTGACCCAATGCTCAAAAGTGAAATATAAACTTCTTCATTTCATTTCAGAATTAGAGTTTCATAGTTCTTTCCATATGTTGTTACCTGGCTAAACCTGATTGTCTCTGATCTTGCAATGAGATCTTTTTTAGCCCCAAACATTCTCAAAGAACTCAGAGAAAACAAATCCAAAAATAATTTGCCTCCTGATCACTCTGCAAATGAAGCTCAATATGCTTGAAAAAAAGAAAGTTGTATAAGCACATCTTTTAGCTTTTAGACCATCATTATACATCATTAACAGGTAAAGTATAGCTGGAAAGAAGTTACCAGTGCAGCACAGATTCTACAGGCTTTATAAATCAAAGTGTTTTTCAATATATGTGGAACTTTTTTATCAGTAAGGCAATTCTAACTCTGAAAAAATCTCACTAACCTTCTGATGGATAGGCAACTCGGAACAACCTTACAATATTAATATTTAAAACTTCATTTGTCTCACTGTGAAAATAATTTGAAGTCTTCATCTTGACATGTAAAGACTCTGTGAAATCTACTTCAAAGACTAACTCTATGACAACAGTGACAACACATCTTCTATTAAGCAAAAAAAAAAAAAGAATCCTGTAATAGAAAGGCTTCAGCATACAGAAGCCATTGAATAATACCAACTGCCTCTGCTCCAAACACACTGAGCCGGGCATGCAGGCATGCATGACTTAACCCAGGAGCAGAACCTATAGAGAACTAACACACCCACAGTCAGTGGTCTCCAACCATGGGGAAAAGAGATTAAAAGTTATCAAATGGGAAGTGAAAGTGTTGGTTCTCATTGATGCGTGTTGCTAAAAGTCCATTGTAGGACTATGCTTATAGGGCTTTTCTTCTTTAATATGACCATAAGAGGCTTCGGCCATATGGGGTATGATTCCCCTCTTCTATCTTTAATCGTCACCTGTCCAAAGGGATCTTTCTCCATTATTGTTGGTGCAGGTCTTGACTGCAAACAAGGATCAGTATCTTTTAGCTACTTATAGCCAGGCAAAATGAAGTATGAGCAGAATTTTTATGGTTCCCTAGATTTCAGTGCCATGTGGCTTGAGGGGGGAGACCCTGATCTTTACATTTCTATATCTAAATATGAACTTCATTGCTAAACCCCTGCACATCTTGCAAAAAATAATCAACTTGCAGCATCACTGCATCTTAAGTAGTGGTTGTTTTTTCAATAATTCAAAGACAAGAAAAGTCAAAAGTGCAAAAAGTTTGTCAGTGCAGGACAAGAGTTTTTTCTTCCTTTAAAATTTAGCCTCGATCAACTCCACATAAAGATGATCACTAGATACAAAGATTCCAATACTAGAAAAAGTAATTGGTCTGTAACTAATTGAAGTTCAAGAGACACACGGTGAAAACCTGAAGCCTTGACCTACTTAGACATGTACAGATATTAAGAGTATAACCAGGGACAGTAGAATGAATCTATGCATAATTTTGTATTCAGTATCGTACCTCAGAACAGGGAACTGTTCTTATCTTGAGTGATCTGGGGTCCACCCGCACTACAGCTTTCGTAATTTTACTCGCTAAGAAGTAGAAACAGTTAAAGTATGCTGTGACCTCTTACACTGTGCAGCAAGTTTCCTCAAATATTTTTTCCCTTGCTACTTTTAACACCTTACAGAGTCCGAGGTCATTAGTGCAGCCAGCAAAAAGGTTGCAGGAGGTTTCCTTAACCAGTCCCCCATCCAGAGATGTACATCAAGCAATATTGGCTGAACAAAATCTGAAGGGTAGGAGAAGGATGCAAGATTCCTTACAAGGCAATGACCACTTTTTCCTGTTTTTCAACACAGGCTAATGATACAGAAGAGAGAGAGAGAGAGAGAAAGAGAGAGAGAGATAAACAGACAGATTCTCACCTTGTTAGTATTACATTGGTAATTAGGTCCTGCTCTTCCATTCAGTAGTGACCCTCTCATGAAACTCTATTGTACTACTTATGCTCTGTCTTGCGTGCTGTCAATTACACTACAAATTTTCTGTTGAGACCTTCATAATTACATGAAGGGCTAAACTACCCCATCAAAGTTTCAGTTTTGGAGCCTCAGTCTTCCCATGTGAGCTGCTCTTTGCCAGAACTACACATGCCAACAATCGCTGCAATATCCTTCTTAATTGAATCATCACAGTGCCGCCTGAGAGATGCCCAAATCAGCTTAGTACAGATAGTTAGGCTGCATCACTGAGAAGAAAAGAGCACAAAATACAGAAACTACAAGTCCCAGGAGGCTGCACTGCCAAGAACAGATACAGGCAAACTGATTGCCTGATTTGTATTTCACTTGGCAAAGTAAAACAAAGAATCTCAGTTTAGGAGTGCTGACAATCCTTTTTCTAAATCAAGTATGTAGAAAAAAGATGGTTTAATATCTCCATAACAAAGATTCCAGCATTAGCCATTTAATGCACAGTTATTTCAACTCTTCATTACTATTTGGGATGAAAACCAAGTTTAAAACATTCAGATGTCCAAAAAAGGACATTTAGATTTTTGACTAAAGTAGAGAGATGAAAAATGGCTTGAAACATGACAGGTTTGCCAAACTGTTAATGACAGTCATACACAAACTCTCCAAGCTTGCTGAAAAACAAGCAGTCAGTCAGGAGTTCCTCTAAGACAGCAATAATTCATCTCTGGTCTACCAACACAGGAAACTACCCTAAGTACTCTCTGATGAACATTAAATTAGAGATTAACTTAATTAAAAGAGTACGGGAATAACTGGTCTCATTCTTTTCAGAAACTCTCTTTGCTGAAGTTTCCATCATATTAAATAGATGCAGTGGAGTTAGACTGAAGAGCCTAATTCTCTACATATACCTATGATGCCGGCACCTCTGCTCATGTTCCTTTCGTTCATAGTAAGAATATTCTGGTATGAGTATATAGCTCATACTCTGTCCTGAATATCTGTGGAGAGCCAAAATTGCTCTGGTTTCACACGTAGCACAAAAATCTATATATTGAAACATTATCTGTCATCAGTCTTTCGGCTTCATTTGTAGTTGCCAAACTGAATTTCTGCTTAAGGTTCAAATTTATTTGCCTTCTTTATTCATACTATGTTAGATACAATAAATAGTATGTTCCAGACTGGTTGTAAAACAATAATACTAACAGTCTGTGCTTACATTAAATGAGTGTAGGGCAAACCTTTGTCATTTATTAAGAATAATTTAGGCTATTTTGAATTCATTTGAAAATCAATAGCAATTTTATGCAATTATTTTTGAGACCTGAGTTTTTCCTAATTAAATGAACAGTCCCACTGGGCTTCTCCCTATCATCAACCCTGTGTGCTCATCACTGAGCTTGCATAAATATGATAGGCTCTGCACACTTTGCTGGTTTAGAACTGGGTTTGAATTATAATTTTAAGCATGTTCTTGTCTTATTCATGTTACTAAAATGCTAAATCAACAAAACTAGTATTTTATTTAAAAAGTGCTTGTAGTTCAATGCAAATCATACAAGTAGTTCTTGTGCTTTTCAGTCCTATACCTATTGTAATATCGAAGGGAAACTTAAAAGCATCCTTTGAACTTCTGTCATTAACCTGTAATCGTGTAGCCTGTTTGGAAGCTACAGCTGTCAGTAATACCTAGGTAAAGATCGAATAAAGGTTAATCCCCATCAAATAAAAACTGTATAGGATTGGATGGAAAATCTTGAAGATACGATATAATGCATTCTGTAGATAGAAATTTATGCCAATAAGTAATTACTTTTTCTCCCAAGGATGGCTAATGTTGACCTAGTGGTTTCATGCACCAACATGTCATGAGATATGCTATTTTTTCTCTGCCTCATACATTGGGCAAATAGAATATCTCCCAGTAATTTTTTTATTTCAACCTCCACTCTGCAGTTATTTCTTACTGTGCCTTCTTTGGATAAGCTGAACTGAAAACACCAATGCTGTATTTCATTAAAACAAAAATAAAAAAATCTTTACTTTAATTCAGAAAAATACTGCAAGTTTGCTTCTGTCAATATACATTTTTTTGAGAATGTTGCACATCAGAAGTCTTTCAACAAACCTGTAACACTGCATGAGCTATTACTCCTATTTTTTTCGATTACATAAATTTTTGTTTCACCTCAGGACCCTACATCTAGATACACAAGACATACATTCTGTTCACTGAATGTATATTAATGCTATATAGTTGGACTGTGATCAGCAGACTGAAGCAGTTTCTAAAAACTCCTCAACTGGCATTACAAAAAACATATAACTTTGGAGGAATATATCACAATGATTCAGCTTTGGAATCAAGAAAATGTTACATAAAATGATACACTAACTCTACAAAAAAATCAGTTAGTTGGCAATTTAGGCTTCCTGGCCTTCATGAAAATGCAATTTCAAACAACAAAAAGTATAATAAGTAAGGAAAAAAATGCTGCTTTTTTAAAATTAACCACTTGAAAAAATAATTCAAATATGCTTTAAAATCATTTCATAGTATTAATACTTCATATTTTATTTTTACTCTAGTCTTCCCAAGCCAAGAAGCATTTTCTATATTTAAGAAATGTCACAATCAGACACAGAAAATATAAAAGTCTACAAACTGATGCAAAAATTACTATTTTAAATGAATGGTTTTCATGTTTAAATTCCACTGAGCATTTCAGTTTATGTTTTTCTTGAAACTTAGACATTATTAATTAAAATCAATTAAAAATACAAATTTCTCAAAGCCTGAATGCTAGTGTTGCACAACCAAACCAGAGAAGGCTTATTCGAAGGAGTTTAAAAAAAAATCTAGATGGTGAAATTTAAAAACCACTGAAGTGGAACTGTATTGCTGCTTTCAGTAAAATCATTATTTCCACCACAGGTGTGAAACTGGTTGGAATGACAGAGGAAAGGGAAGCAACGCTATGGGGACTTGAGAAGGAAACAGAGCTTAATGACGGTGGTGCTGGTGAAAGAATATTTTTATTAATAGAAGGATTTTTGTAAGATTATTACATTCCAAAAAAATATAGATTTTTGAAGGAACTAAACCTATAAATAATTTTTATTAATCTAGACCATGACTTAAACTTTAAAACTGTGCTACCAGAGATGGAAATAAAGTTTCTTAGGCAAAATACATATTTAAAAATGCAGTCTTTCAAAGCCAAGATATCTCATGAGTTGCACTGATCATTTGTGATATGCTACTCCTGACACAAAAAATGGAATCTCCTGTATATTTTAGAAATAGAGAAGCTCAGCTGGAAATAGACCTTTCAAAACAATATTACAAAAATGGTCAATATGTTTGAATTTTTTTCCAAAAGGAAGAAGAGTCAAATGTCAAAATCCAAAACAAAACAAAAAATCCCAACAAACAAAAACAAACAAACAAAAAAAAACACACACACACACACACACACACACACACACACACACACACAAAAAGAGAGAGAGAAGGAAAAAATGCAGACTTTTTTGCAGGAGATGAAAAGTAAGGAGTTAAGTTGGCTTATACATACCTGACTCTGGATGCGCAGAAAAGACCTCACAACTAGGTAGTTGTAGAGAAGGTAGGTTTATTCAGCTAGCTGGGTGCATGGGGGATTGGTCCACCAAAGACATGCACACCTGTCTGTGCTCACAGGCTTGCTTAAATGCAGGTACAATATGCATATTCATTATTTCCTTATACATATACATTATTTTATTAGAATGGGCAGGCTTATTCTAACCAGTTCCAAGAAATAATTTCCATTTTCTCCACCCTGCGCTCCTCCCATCTGAGTTTGAGCACTGGTTTCCATTTTTCCTGGGCCAGGGTCTTCGGGGGTCTTGGGGATGAAGATCGTGGGTCTTCCTCGCTGTGCACTTTTCACCTTGGCTCAAAAAGTAGCTCAAACCAGTTTAGTTGGCAACTCGAACTGGTCTAATGAGATAGTTATCTCATTTTCTTGACATGTTTCCTGATTTATCTTCAGTTGCATATGGTGTCCATTCTCATTTAGACACCTCAAGGCCGGGTACTGATACTTTTATGTTTGTAGCTAATCAGGGCCTCAGCCATGCAGTCTATTTATCTTTGCAAACCTCAGCAAAAATCCCCACAATAATTTCTGTTAACCCTTTCAGTGTTAGCTCCTTATTGATACCTTATATCAGTCCCCTCTAAGTGTTAGTTCCTTATATCAGTTATTAATACATTATATCAGTTATTGATACCTTATATCAGTCCCCTCTAAGTGTTAGTTCCTTATATCAGTTATTAATACATTATATCAGTTATTGATACCTTATATCAGTCCCCTCTAAGTGTTAGTTCCCTAAATCAGTTATTAATACATTATATCAGTTATTGATATCTTATATCAGTCCCCTTTAAGTGTTAGTTCCCTAAATCAACTCAGACACAAAAATAAAATGGCACATTTTGTCTTCACGGAAAACATTCACAAAAAAAATCAGCTATAGTAAAGTCATCCAGCTACAAAAAAGTTACTTTCTTCAGGAGAATACTTACATTGACTCCAAAATACTGTCATTTAATTCTGCAAAACCAGATGTTTTCTAAATTGGTACATCTTTCTTATTTGTGTCATCTATTACTAATGGTTTTAATTCTAAATCTGTCTGACTGGACTCTCTTTTCCTTGCTTGTCAGATGATCCCAAACATTACAAAGCCACACCACAGCAGCAGATCATCTTAGAAGCAGCTACTGCCGATCAAGGAGGAGCCCTTTTTAAAGACGTTTGGTATTATTATCCTTCAAATACTGAAGAGGGAAAAAGTAATTACAAGAAATATATCAAATTACACTGACAGAAATAACATTTCAGAGCAAACAATGATATGAAAATGGAATAACAATTTAGAAAATGACCCTTAGTATATTTTGAGGTTTTCCAAGCTACTCAGGACAATAGCTGATGAGGAAGCTGATCAAAGAGCAGGATTACTTCTCCATTCACAACAAAACTGCAAGTAGGAACATGTATCAGAGAACCACAGAATAGCTTGTTTTGGAAGGAACTTCCAAAGGTCCGAGCCTCCTGCTATGAGCAGGGGCATTTTCAACTAATGCAGGGTGCTCAGAGCCCCCTCCAACCTGGCCTGAAATGTTTCCAGGGATAGAGCATTCACCTCCTCTCTGGGCAACCCTACAGTGCTTCACCAATGTAATGAAGAAGATAAAAACTAAGTAGTTTGGTGATTTCTGCATTGCTCTCTGCCCTATGGTGGGTGAAGGCTGAAGGGAGCAAGCTGGTCTTCTACTATTATTTCAGCATCTAGAGAACAGAGATCCTGTATAAAAACTAATTTTCTAGTTGTCTTGGTCCTTTAAATTGCTTCCAGCTCTTAAACCCCACTAAATACAGAAGCATAACTGCTACCATAAAAGCAGATTTTTACTATTGACTTTTAGATTATGCTCTTGTAAAAAAGTTGTTCTTAATTGTATTACAGTATGGTAAGATTTCAGTCTCAATTCTATTTGGCATTTAAAAAATAGGCTGCTGATGTAATATTGTAGCATTATATGACAGATGGATTGGTTTCACAGTATTCAGTTCACCCTCTGTTACACAACTTACTTGAAAACAAATAGTTTATTTTACCTAATCGGAATAGATAGAAAATAGACAGTTGTGGATGTTCTGGCTGTGTCAATTCTTAAAGCATGTTGAATTCACCCATTTACAATGTGAATTCACCCATTTACAATGTAAATTCACCCATTTACAAGAACAATGTAAAAGAAAGGAAAACAAAGGAAGCACTGAACTACTGATCTGGCCAGTGAGCAATACAGATAAAGTCCACCAAAAATGCAATCATGGTACATTCCTTATGCAAAAATACTTATCAAGAAGAGTATTAAAAAAAGTAAAACAGAGCATCTAAACCATTTTCCATAAAAATTTAGCTACCAGCATTCCAATTACATCAGTATGTTTTCCCTCCTTATTAAAAACCTTATCATCATCTCCTCTTTGAGCCAGCAGAAGCTCCATGCCTGATCATCTTTTTATTCCGCTTGAGAACATCACACATACTCCAGTAATTTTCATGCGAAAAAGCAAACCTCTCTCACATAACTCTTGCTAGAAGCAATTCAGGAAGTGTAGTGCCAACTATAGGTTTATGTGAGCCAAACAAAGCATATAAATATTAGCCTGTCCTTTAGTGACAAAAATATATGTATTTCTCTGTGTCAAGAACCATTTCTTCATCTCTCATTGACTATATAGATTAGTTAAGCTTCTCATCAGAACATTAGAAAAATTAAGAAAAATAGGTAATAGGTCTTCTTATACAGCAAGTTCTACATGCATTTAAAAATCAAAAAATATCACAGTGAGTTTATGTGAAAGGTAAAATTCTTTCTTTTTCTGCATTGGGTTTTACAGTTTTGAAACATATTTTAATTTGATTGCAGAAAAAATAAAGAAAATGTGAGTATTTGCTATGAAGTACAATTTTTAGAGTATTTAGTGTCAAACAAGTATTTTATTTGAAAAAAGGTAATTCTGTCCTATATTACTGAAGCATATAATTAATTGAAAGAGTAATTCAAATAAAGAAAGGTATTTTGCAAAGAATATTTTTATCACTATTTGATTTATAATTTCTCAGCATCCCCAGAGTTATTCCAGCATAGGATTTTAGCTAGATCACCCTGACTCTAAGATGAATTTAAAAAAAGACAGAGTGAATGTTTCTATGGCATTCACAAAACCTTGACATAAATTACTTACACCATAGCAAAAGTAACTGGATTAACTGAATTCATTGTATGTAGTTACCTCACACACACACACAGATTGACCTCTTGACTTCATCTCATAAGTAGTTACCTGATTTCCTCTTCCACCCATTGGAAAAGGACAAAGTTTGTTCTTACTCCCACTCTACATTGCTGCACATTCAGAAGGCTCCTCTGCCATCTAATGACTCATGAGCAATTTCAGTAAAGCCTTATTTATCAAAGCCCTTAAACAGCTGGCAAACTTTAATGTGGAAATTCTCTAAGAAAATCAAAGTAATGAAACACCCAAGTCTCATTAAAAACCAGTGGACTGACATATCAGAAGACAGTGGGTGACACAGTGAAGACGGTGTACGTTCCAATGCTTTGTGAAATAGAAGCCCATTCCACTGTGAGATTTCCTAGTTTATATTTTGGCTAGTTGCAGTAGAATTAGGAAAAGTAGAACACATTTTGTGATATTTCCTTTCAATTATATGTAGCAATAACATCAGCTCTAGCACATCACAGACTTGTTCTGAAGGAATTAGGGAAATTTAAAATAGATTATCTGCCTCTGCCTTATTTGATTTTTCTCTGTTTCTAAAAATATGTATTTGTCTTATGAATCCATATTATTTTTTTATAGGAAATTCAACATCCTTTAATTTCTTAGGGGATAAAGAAAGCAAAAAAGACTATTTTGTTGTCAAAACACTAGAGGTTTTGAATGCTCAAGACTTAGACACTTTAAAGCAAAACAGGTCTTAATGTTATTTATTCATCCAATTTAGTCATAGTTTGACATTTACAATACCTACATTTTATTTTCCTTTGTAGCCATTTTCCTTTTGATTACAAATATTCTGTCTTTATTGTCAAATCATGTTTGCACCACAAAAGAAAGTAGAGTAGCATTCATTAAAAGATTTTAAATATGTGAGCCCTGGAAATTGTGAACATTTGCTATAAAACTATTTCTTAAGTCTATCTAACAATTTGGAAAGGAGATATTTTTTTGTTATAAACAAGTTTTTGTTTATATTTATATTATATAAATATAGTATGATATGTATGCAATGAGATAAGAACAATATTAAAATCAGACACATTGTAACTTAAAAATTGAAAATGGATTTGAGTGAATTAAAATTTTAAAAAAATAAAAGCAAAAATAATCAGGATTAGAGCCCACAAATTTATTTGTGAAATAATTTCTTAATCTGGAAAAATATTAGGCAGAACTCTTCAGGAAAGAATTGAGAAATGATATTTTGGGGGGCAAATTTTATTTTGCCAGAAAGACAGGCTCATCCTAGTTATTTGACATGGTGAGTAGAATACATCACACAATGCATATTAGAAGTCTGTATGCCATACACACCTTTCTGTCAGCCGTATGGGTGGACAAGACATTTCAGTTCAGTCTCAAATCTCTCAGCTGATACGTACTTAGTTAATTTGAAGAGTTGAAAAAGTCAGAATCTCTGTACTAGATCCAGTGGCATCAAACTAGTAGCTTAAATGTGAGTCTTAGAAACCATACATCACAATTTTCATGAAAGTTACTTTCAGAACAGAAAAGCCTCATTGCATTAAAGCTGTTTCTCAGAAAAATCAAGAGTGTTTTGAAAGATACTTTTTTCCATCCCCAGTCTATTTGTTTTGCCAGTCTAAAGGAGGGAAAGTAACAGGGTTTAACAACCGAAGCACTACCTCAGGGAATCCTGCATCTGTGCTAGGGAACATTTAGAATGACCCATCTCACATTGAAAATATATTAGATATGAATAATTGCTAGAAGAAATGAGACTCTTACTGAAAAAAAAAAACAAACATATGTACCTATAGAGAGTGATTACACTGCAAGACATCCCCACACTAATGAATTAAAATATAATAAATAGAGGTAGTCTGCAAGCACCTACATCTTCCAAGCAGAAACCAGATTCCTGCTTTTGACCAAAAAGAGGTCATACATTACACAACTAGCATTTACCCAGGAAAAATTAAGGAGCTGCAGATGTTGTGTACAAATACAGTAAACCCTAATTCCGTTCTGATTAATTATTTCAAAAAAGGTGGGACAAAAGTAAAACACCTAAACACATCGACAGTGATAAGATTCCTCTGGCATTTGGTAAAACCAAATAAATTGCATTTAGCAGAGGCATCACTTAACTAGGACTCGAGAATCCTTGGTTTTCTCTCCCACTTTTCTAGCTAATAACCTTTGGCAAGTCACCATAACCTCCAGTGGCTTAGAAATATGAGACACAACTAAGGAAACAACTATTAAATAAATTACTTTCTAAACACTTCTGACGACTTGGAGCATTGTAATGCTAGATAAAATTAAAGCATTCAGATTTTCAACGGACTGGAGTTTCTTTCAATTCCAGAAAGCTGCAGAGTCATGACATTTTCTCCCACCCTATGTCTTCTCAGAGCCATTAATCAAAGCCTATTGTAGTGAGTGAAGGCATTTACTTTGATATTTTGGGAATAAATACTATTTCTAGGCACTGGGCTTCTAAATATTAACCACTTCATGACTGTCACAGCATATGTCCTCCTTTTCTATCAAAAGCTCCAGAAATTCAAGAAATTCCATACCATCAACATAACCACAAAACTGAATTTCTGTATGGTTCTCCCTGACAACTAACTTAACATCTTGGATGTTGATGTCTTGAATGCATTTAATACATTAAACTTCAGTGAGAAGTTCATTATTCTGAAGGAGCATCTTTAGAGACATATTTGTTTACTGTATGCCTCTTTGTTCCATCGTTACCTTATCACATCTTGTTGCACTACATCATGTTGCAGGAAAAACATGAGGAATAACTCATATGCTGAAATTGTTTTCAATGGCTTTTATGAGTTAGACAAAGCAGAAAGGGGGGAGGAAATCACAAGGAGAACAGAGGAAGGATCCATGTTCATTATCTTTTTATCTCCTTTGAAACTGTAGATTTACACTTTAGTTTATGGTCATTGTATACACTCTTACCAAGATTTATTTCTTGGTACATAATCTTACTTAAAGACAATTAGATAGGATCTTTGAAGTCTAATACTGAAAAGTGCAGTTGCAAAAATACTCACTGTCTCACAACATTTGGCAACACCTCCTAAAAGTTTGCATCCATAATAGATAACTTAGCACTGTATTCTTAAATCTGATTTTAAAAGAAATCTTTACTTGAAGATATAAAAATCCGCTTTGGATGTAAGTTCTAAGGGTGGTTTCTAGGGAAGTCTGGTGTCAAGGGTGCCAGATAGGATTGCTAAGACAAATTCTGACAAACTCCGGCATTACATTTCAATCATCCCTTGTTCTGAAGTCGTTTCCACCACAGAGTGACCATGGTGCTTCTAGTATTATCTCAAATATTTTACATATCTATTTTTCTAAGAACTACTTAGTTGAGAGTTAATATAACAAGATGATGACCAAAAAGGCTGGGAAAATTCTGAGTAAATCTACTGAGATTAGACTGAGGACAGCAGTGACTTCTAAGCTAGTATAAATGGGTAAAATTAATAAAAATATTTACTGGAATAATCTCTGAATTCTATTTATCCAGTGTAGATAGCCATGATATCAGGACATTTATGATACACTGCAGTCAAGGACACTATCTTGAACATATTAACACCTACAGCATACCTCTTGAATCCAGCCTAACGCAAACTGAATTGAAGAGACTTTTTGCATCAATGTCCTGATTTCAGCTAGGGTAGAGGTAATTTCTTCTCAGTAGCTGTTACAGGGCTGTGTTTTGGATTCAGAATGAGAATGGTGTTGATAACACACTGAAGTTGCGGGATTTTGCTAAGTCATGTTTATCCCAAGTCCAGGACTTTTTCTTGTATCATGCTCTGCCAGTGAGGAACTATGCAAAGGAACTGGGAGGGAGCGTAGCCAGGACAGGTGAACTGACCAAAAGGGTATTCCACACCACAGAATGTCATGCCCAGTGTATAAACTGGGGGGAGTTATCTGGAAAAGTGGGCTGATCTGGGTTCAGGAACAAGGATCTCGCATCAGTCACTGGGTGGTGAGCAATTGCACTGTGCATCATTTGTTTTTCCCTTTTCATCATTATTATTATAATTTACCATTATTACTCTATTTTCCTTTATTTTCAGTTATTAACCTGTTCTTATCTCAAGAGCAAGTTTTACTGCGAGTTTTACTGTGATTCGTCTCTCCATTCAACTGGGGTGGGGGGAAGAAAGGAGGAAGTTGCACAAGCAACTGCATGGTGCTTAATTTCCAGCTGGGCCTAAACCACAACAACCAGGACAAAATCAGGTTCCATTCCAAGCTGGTTTTGCCCTTGAAAACATTTTTAAACTCCTCAAAGGGAATTTAAACCTTGGCATAGCTTTAGAAATTAATTCTAAAACTTCACTGAAAGTCAAGTAAAAGATACCTGCTTGAACTTTATTAAAAAGAGCAGACAGGCTGCTGATTTGTCTTTCTGCACTCATCAATCTTTATGGCTTTCTTGGGTGACTGTTCTGAAATTATTAGCAATATTAGCCAAACTTAATTAATCTGAGACTTATCACTTTTTATTTCTTACTCAATTCACTGAATTTTGTACAATGAAACTAAGGGTCCATTCCTCAAATCAAACTTACCTCTACAACAAGTAGCATTTGATAAATTACCTTTAAGGCCAAATGCAATGAACTGCAAATTATTTCCCTATTGTGTGGGAAGTTTGCTTTCAACCCTTCTTTGTACAGTCTCTGTCCAAAAGAATGTGCTTTACCACTGTTTGCCAGTCCTGCTTAGCACTAAATAACAGTTAGAGGGGAGGGGAGGTTTGGGGCTACATGCTGGTCTCTAATTATTTAAAAGCTGATAAAACATTGTAACAATAGCCTTGCTTAACTTATTTTATAGAAACAGCAGCACCATAGTTTACATCGTACATTGCTACAGTAATTCAACTCTGACACTCATTCCAAAGCAGCAGTCCATTCTCCATATACAAGTAGCTGTGGACATGTCTCGATGGTGCTAATGAATATAATGAAGAGTACATGAAATGCTGTGCTTTTTGGACCAGTAGGATTAGGTCTTCTGTACAAGCAGCATATTTGATTTTTTTTTACCCAAACCAGGTAATGTTGAATTCTGTTCTCTACATCCCATCAAATTTGTGCAATCTTTTCACACAGAACAAAAATGCAGTCCCACTTTTGCAGAAAAAAACCTTATTCCACTATTTTTATACAGATGTACACATAGATGCATCTAATTGTGATTTTTACCCTATATTGTAAAAAAACCCAACCAAACAAACAAAAAACCCCCACCAGATATTAAAAACTTTGATGTAAAAGGGCTCGCTTGGGGATGTTGGAATATTGTTTTTAGCCTTCTGATGAAACTATAGGCTTAAAATTCTAGAATTTTTGTTATATTTATGAACCCACACAGTAATCACTTGCACATTTAACTGTACTTTTCAAGCAAAATACATACAAGAAATGCCAAGACACGGAAAGCTCATTAGGAATAATTAGGAGATCAATTTGTACCTTGTCCCAAAAGGAAGACAGTGATGATTTGCTTTATTTCCTTCTTTTTCTTTTTAATGTCAGTTAGGCCTATTATCCCCTCAGAGCATCCCCAGTGTGTCCTCTAGAGCATCTAAAGGAGTCGTAAAAAACAACTGGAAAGTGTGAATCAGAATTTGTTCAACATCATACATAGCAAAATGAATTGCTACTACCAAGGAACTAGCAAAAATTACAGTTTTCAATCTCAAAGTCTAGACTTTATTCTAGGGTCCAAGTCATTCCAATTACTACATATTCCAAACCAGATCATAAAACTGTAATTGCTTACCAAAAGCTCAGAAGTAGTACAGTGCATATTCTTTGAAAGTGCTCAGAACCACAGAAATTAAAAGATAAACCAGGTGCCAACAGATAGAACATGTGACAACTCCCATAGTTTGCTACTACTGAATACTGTTGCCCTCAAACCAATAATCCTAGAAGATTACTGCACCAGAACACCCCATGCATACCCACAGCAAGTTATTTTTCAGACTGGTAAAGCAGTAAGCCACAGTTTTGAAATCTGTTGAAATCCATCTTGGAATTCATTTGAAATACAGGGCTGAGCTCTCACTGGCCTTGCCCTGAAGCCTGACTGAGGGTACGACACCAGGATGGTCCAACCTCAGTCCCTCTGTAGTTCACATAAAGGCAACTAGGACAGTGCAGTACCCCAAGGGCCGCTCTGAAGCAGTATCAAACTGCTTTTGCTGCATTTTCTCTTGCATTCTTGCCAAGCACATACATACATAATGTAACACTTAGTTCTTGGCCTCACTAATGCTCTCCTATTGTAATCTCAGATAGTGTAAAATCCATGACTCTGGAGCACTAAAAATCAGATTAATATAATTAAAAAGTGGTTAACATGAAGTTTGCTTGATTAACATGAAATTTACTTTAGAACTTCAGATATTATACCAAGGCTTATATACTTAAAGCATTCTCAGTAGTTTTGTTACATTGATTACAAATGTAACACCATTTAAAACATTCAACTTCTCTAGATTTTTTTAAACTTAGAAACCTATCTTTCAGAATGGAAATTGAAATCAACAGTAACATTCCCTCTTCTGACTAGACAGAAAGAAAATATTTATGTCTAGAGATGTAGAAATGAAAAAGTGAAGAGTGGACAAGAACAAATGAAGTTAAGGAATGAATGAAAGGGTTAAATATCTGGACTGAAAAAAATCAGACTCAAGATGTCCAAATAGGGAGAGGACAGATGTGAAAGACATAGGGAGGGGTTTGATTTAGTGAAAGATGTTCATGTCCATGGCAGCAGGGGTTGGACTAGATAATCTTTAAAGGTTCCTTCCAGCACAAACTATTTGGTGATTCTACTGACCTATGAAAGGCAGAAAAAGTTAATATGGGAGACTTGCTATTTTTCATGACACATGAGCAAAGTGGAGATTGTTGGCTGTCTTGGACACAGCGACTACAAAGAAATTGAGTTTAAAATCTGTTGACAGGAAGAAAAGTGCCAGGAAAAACTCAGCTCTGAACATGAGGAGACCAGACTTCATGTTGCTCAGGAAATTAGTAAGGCCAGCTTGGCTGAACAGGTATCTTCTCTTGGAAATAGGGTCAAAAAGGAAGGTGCATGCCCAGTGGAAGGAAAGTCAAGTGACAAGAAAAGAATTCAGAGATTCTGCTTGCCTCCCTAGGGAGAAGATCTGTGGGGCTGAAGCTCGACTGGAGTTGAAACTGGCCAGAAATGTGGGGGACAATGAAAAGAGATTTTTCAAATACAGTGATAGCAATAGGCAGTATAGAAATATAACCAGCCCATGATAGGATGGGGATGGTCACCTCACAAACAGGGACAGAGACAAGGCAGAGGTGTTTAACACAAATGATCAACTCCCAGTCAACCCTGAAACTGTGCAGGATCTGCTGCTCCAGCTGGATCCTTACAAATCTATGGATCCTGATGATATTCATCCAAGAATCCTCAAAGACATGACTAATGTAATTTCAAAACCTTGATGATTTTTGAGTGGTCTTGGGAATCTGGAGAGGTCCTAGCTGACCAGAAGCTGACAAATGTCCCAATTTTCAAGAAGGGCAAGAAGCAGGATGCTGGAAGTTACAGACCTGTCAGTCTCACTTCAGTCCCTGACAAAGTTATGGAGAAGATTATTCCAGGAAATATCTAAAAACACCTGAAAGACAATGCCATCATCGGTCACAGTCAGCATGGCTTCATGAGAGGAAAGTTCTGTTTATCAAAACAGATTACCTTCTATAACAAGGTAACACACCTGGTTGATCAAGGGAAGATAATTGATGGAATCTTTTTGGATTTCTCTAAAACTTCCAATACTGTCTGTCACAGGATCCTTCTGGACAAAATGTCCAGCACAGCTGGATAAACACACCATGTGGTGGGTGAGCAACTGGCTCATATGTCTCACACTGAAGGTAATAGTGAACGAGGTGACATCAGACTGGTGACCTGTCACTAGTGGGGCTCCACAGGGCTCCATCTTGGGCCCTGTGCTCTTCAGGAACAGACCCTAAGCAAGTCTGCAGATGATACAAAACTGGGAGGAGCTGTTGACTCCCTTGAAGGCAGGGAGACCCTGCAGAGAGACTTTGACAAGTTAGAGGGCAGGGCAATCACCAGCCATAGGAACTTCAACAAGGAGAAGCGCTGGATTCAGTACCTGGGATGCGGCAACCCTGGACGTTTGTACAGACTGGGGAATAAGATGCTGGAAAGCATGCAGTCCTGGTTGACAGCAAGTTGAACATGAGTGAACTGGCAGCCAGGAGAGCCAACCATGTCCTGGGGGTCATCAGGCAAACCATCACCAGCCAGTCAAGGGACAGGACTGCCCCGCTCTGCTCTGCACTGGGGCAGCCTCACCTTGAATATTGTGTGCAGTTTGGGGTGTCACAGTATAAAAAAAGATATTAAGCTCTTAGAAAGTGTCCCAAAGAGGGCAACAAAGATGGTGAAGGGCCTTGAGGGGAAGCTGTATGAGGAACAGCTGAGGTCACTTGGTGTGTTCAGCCTGGAGAAGAGGAGACTGAGGGGAGACCTCACTGCAGTTACAATTTCCTTGTGAGGTGAAGAGGAGGGGCAGGCACTGATCTCTTCTCTGTGGTGACCAGTGACAGGACCTGAGGGAATGGCTGGAAGTTGTGTCAGGGGAGGTTTAGGTTGGGTATTAGAAAGAGGTTCCTCACCCAGAGGATGGTCAGGTACTGGAAGAGGCTCCGCAGGGCAGTGGTCACAACACCAAGCCTGACAGAGTTCCAGTATTTGGATAATACTCTCAGGCACATGAGACTCTTGGGGTTGGTCCTGTGCAGGGCTAAGGGTTGGACTCAATTATCTTTCCGGTCCCTTTTGACTCAGCATATTCTGTGATATTAGGCAAAAGGCTTAGGACAAAGAAGAAAATGTGTACATAAATGAGTTGTGAGACACAACTTCAATTTAGCCAAATAAAGTTGATGGTAACTTGAACTTCTGCAGTACATGGGAGAGTTCTTAAAATTTAACTCAGTTTTATGCTACCTACACTGGGGAAAAAAGCACAGCTATCAATGCTGTTGCAAGAACTTCAACTGCAGTTTTTACAGATGCACAAAGAAAAGTATATTATTTTAAACACATTATTCAAATTCAGATCATACTTCCTCATCCTTGGTATCTTCAAAATTTCACTGCAAAAAGGTTGGCAGGGTGTGACTGCTTCTGAGAGCCTTGATAAACATTTAATGCCTCAGTTAGGATGATGCATGACAGGGGTATGTTATATATATTGGGTCTTTTATGCTAAATGCTTTTATGCTATTTCTTCTTCATACATGGAAGAAGAAAATGAGGTAGGAAGAAAATGAGGTAGTAGTTTTATGCTGAATTCAAATAATAATGAAGTGAATCAACAACAAAAAAAATAAAAACACTTTCTTAAAGGAACCTACAAAACTGTGAATGCTGACACATAGCGCACAGGCACAAAAATATGTTTTTAGTATCCATTTCTGAGAACTTTATCATACGTTCATCTCTTCCCTACCCCTATCAAAATCTTTGAGAATCAGATTATTGACCTGCAAATGTTATTTTAAGTAACAATATTTATTTTTAAAATGCATAATTTTATTTAAATCTTTATCCAGTAATTACATTTTAAATTACTGACACCGAAAAAATTCTGAAATAGAACATTTTTGTTGCAAGTCCACAGTCCATATTTTTTCCAGACATAGAAAAAAAATTATTTCAAGCTATTTCTGACTAAATGGGAGAGAAACATCTTTACTATAAACCAACATGTGTGAAAGGGTGATGAACAACTAAGTGAGGAACTGGTGGACGCATTGGCAAGCAAAAATTGTGTGGAGTTTATTACACACCGAAGTCCTCATAATCTGCAGCACAGAACTAAAAAGAGCCCACCACAGGCACATTCACATAAGTAAGGATGTGCCTACAGGAAAGCACTGTGGAAAACGTCTCTTACCTTTCCTGGAAAGTCAGCACAACAGGGTGTCTCTGAAGTGCCTATACACCAATGCAAACAGCAAGAGGAACAAGCATCTTCTCCAGATGGATGTGGAACCCGTGAAGAACATACATGTCAGGATTAGCGGTCAGAACATGGGTGATGCTATAGTGACTCTGCTACAGACCATGTGATCAGGAAGAATATTATTTGCCTTAGGACAAATGGAAAAAGACTCATATTCACAGGCCCTGGTCCTCATGGGGGCTTTAACGACCCTAAAATCGGGTAGAAGTGTAACACAGCAGGGCACAAACAATCCAGGAGGTTTCTGGAGGGCATTGATGGTAACTTCTTGGCAGAGGTCATTGACAATCTGACAAGGGCAAGTGCCCTTTTCAGCTTCACATCCTCTCAAGAAAAGTCTGCTTGGCGGCAACCTTGGAAGCTAGTGATGTTCATGAACAAAGATCTTTCTCTCTAACAAAACTCAGTGTAAAAAGGAAGCAAAAAAGAGATGGAAGCAGAGTCAGGTCATTCAAGAATATACACAGATAGAGAGGATTAGAATGCCCAGTTGGACTGAACCTGGTAAGGCACATGAGGGCAGCAAGGGTTCCTAGAGGTCTGCAAGAAGCAAAAAAGTTAAAATGCAAGCTTCCATCTGATGGGGCAAGGGACTTGGTAGCAAAGGACATGGAAGGACCTGTTGCCTTAAGGAAGGGGAAAAAACGTTCCAAGACAACTTTTTGTAGGTAAAGCAGAGAAGAGTTCTTTTACTTATAGGGTTCTGGGGTACAGAATATAAAGGAGTATAAAAGAGTATATAAAGTATAAAGAGTATAAAAGAGTACAATGCGTGTTGATAAGTAACAGATAGAAAAGACCAGTGGTAGGATGAACTCATGGCCTCAGGAATACCATGTGAGCTCTTTTCCCAGCACCACCGCTTCAAAACATGCAGAGTAAATTAATCCAAAAGGCGTCCCTCTCATTTAATTCCCAGCTGTTTCCAGCCAAACCCCCTGAGCCACTCTGTCATGCCTTACTGAAGCAAACAAGGGACAACCCATCCCTCCCAGGTGAAAAACCCTTTCACCCAACAGGCTGGGAACATTACTCTTGCAACATCTGGGCCCAAGTCATTTCACCTCCCAACCCACAGTAAACCAGGGAAAAACTCCCTTTTGCAGCTGCATCCCTGCAGCTAAGCTACGCCAGCTATTGCTGGTACCCAGTTCCCATTACCAGTCTCGTCTTCCTTCAAGCAGGACTTGAGGTTCCCGAGGTCCAGTCCGGGAGAACAAGGGAGGGGAAACATTTTCTCTCCCCACCTCAGGAGAGCAAGAGAGGGAAACCCCCCTTTTTGCAAGCAGAGCTCCTCTGAGCTCTTTCCCCACCCCCTTTCGGGGGGTGGGGGGGGAACACTGGGCACCACACTGGGCCGGGCAGCAGAGAGCGTGCGTGTGAGAGAGAGAGAGAAAATGTCAATAAAGTGTAGGAGAGCTGGAGAAAGCAGGGAAAAGCTCTTGTCTACGTGGCACCATGCTAATTTTGTAACTATACTCAATTATCATATCTAAAGGTCCCATCCAACCTAAGATATATCCATGCCCAGAACTTCCCTTGGTTCTGCCCCATGGCACGCCTCTCCTAGAATTGAGTTGGAGGTCTTAAGACCCCTTTGCCTTATTGGAGCTTCTCCAAGGTTGCTGGGCTTTGCTTTCTTGTTTTGACTAACATGGTATCCAGTTGCCTTAGCTCTGGTACATGTTTTCCTTGTGCAGTGTTCCAGCTATTATCTGACCCTTAAGACAGCTAACACAGGGTTAGAAGTTGTTAGCTATGCTGTATGTGAGAAGTACAGCAAAGAAGTATAAAAATCTACAAATTCATGAAAACCCTAAGGCAACAGACCCAAGGTACTCTATGCTTTCTTTGCCTCAGTCTTTTCCAAAAAGGAATAATAATAATAAAATAAATAAATAAATAAATACATTAAAGAAACCCACACAAACACACACCAAAAAAAACAAACACCAAAAACCAACAAACAACAAACAAAAGCCCACAAAAAACACACACACTTTTTTTTGTTTGTTTTGTTTTTTTCATTTAAGGGTGATTGGACAGTGGAACAGGTTGCTCAGGGAGCCTGTAAAGCCTCCAGCCTTGAACATACTCAAAACCTGACCAGGCACAATCCTGAGCAACCTGCTCTGGTTAACTCCATAACCCCATTTCATCACTGTTTTGAGCAGTGGTTGATGATTTCCAAACGTCTCTTCCTCCCTCAAATGTTCTGTGATTTCACCAGGCACTTGATTAGGCTACTGTGTAATAGCAATCCCATGGCTATCTGATTCCCCAGTGGAGGGATACATAAGTAGACTAAGATACAACAATACATGTAAAATTTCCATTGTACTGTTTCAATTCTTAGCTCCCTTTCTTTTTCCCCCCACAAAATAACAGTCATAAAGACTTTGTTACTTTTGTTACTGAAGACTAACAAAGTTTAGTCATAAGAGACTTTTGTTACTCAAAGATTATAGAGAAACTGCAACTGCATTATTTGTTATATTTTACTGGGAAATAGAATGATATTATCTACAAACCAGGCTTGCCATTCAACCTCTTCTGATAGTTCAGGAAGCTGAATGACACTCTTATTTTTAAGATCACATACAGTATCCTTTCTTGCTAGCAGGTACTTCTGAATGAAATATCTGTACACATCGAGGAATAACAACAAAATAGCAGCTAAGGAGTTAACAGTGCTTGAATAGAAGCTCAATACGCTCTGAATACAGGCTTTTATGAAAGGTAGACTGCAAAATGATGAGAGCCTTCATCTTTCATGATCTCCCTGAGATGATCAAGATGCTTAGCACTTAAATGGCTGCCCTATTGACAAAGGAGGAACCTTTCAAGGTGAAAAGTTTACAACAACTTACTTACAAATGAATTTTATTATATTTTCGTATGTGGAATGGAAAATTTATTAATCATATTCCGTTTGTGTGATCAGCAAAGAAATATTTCATATACAAACATAAGGTATGTAGGGTTTTTTGAGAATGAACATAAACTTTTTAAAAATAGTCATCTAATGAGTATTTTAAAATGCATTGACTAAAATAGGTCTTTCTCATGGATATACTCTTTTTTTCAGCCCAAATAATCAGCAAGAAACCAAAACCAGTATCAACCTAAACATAAACTACATAAACATACCTACACACTTTTAAAATGGAAGTATAATGATGAAACTTTAAAAAGATAGAGATTAATGTAAAAAGGTAGTCTGATTCACTGATAAAAACCTGCCAGATGATACCTGAAAAAATCTTTTCTTGCTGCTGTTTTATTTCACACATCGATGTCTTAGCTATACAATGAGTTCCATCTGTGCACTGATGCATTAATTTTTTTCTGCTGACTCTATGCTCATCTGTAACTGATCAGTTTGGATTTTTTTCCAGAAAAAAAATAAGTTTCCTCAAGGAAAGAAAAAAATTCAGTTCCCCTCAGTCACAAAGTTCACATGTATTTAATTTCAAGTTAAAGACTGAAAGAGTGATGTGATAAAACAAAAAATTATATATTGATTTTACATTTAAGCCACTGAAGAGAGAGAAAACATACCTCTGCAAGATTACCCAAAGACAAGCAGGCCCCTTCTGTGCTGTGTAGCAAAGAGAAGCCAACTGGCCACATGGACACAAAGGCAACGACCTGACATAGTCAGACTTGCAGTTATTCAGCACAGTCTGTGCTCTGTGTGCAGCCCCGAGGCAGTGTGGGCACAACTAACTCACATTCACCTGCAAAGGACAATACATCTCTGCTATCAGTAACTTGGTAAAGGTTGTGAAATAAAACCAAAAATATAAATAAATGTAACCCATGCTTCCCAAGGATACACTATACGCAAGTCAAACCATCTTTCCCTTGTGGTGTCTGTCAGTACTTGTGACCATGATAACATATATTGAAGCAATGTAATTGTTGACACTAGGGCACATGGACTGCAAAGACTAAGCCAATAAACTTAAATTCAAAAAAATTCAGCCATAAATTTAAAAATACAGAATAGAATAAAACGTAGACACTATTTACATATTTTTATAGATATATTTTTATATTTTTCAACATTCTTCCACTTCTACAGGACAAGAGGTATCTTTAACATCAGGCTCAATAGCTCAAGTGCCAAAAGGACATTTTCTATTTAATAATCTTTCTCTCAAGACATACACACAAATGTCACACACACAAGAAAAACAGGATTTCATTTGGAGCTGATTTTAGCTGCCACTCCAGTTTTCAGGAACAAAAGGCCATTACATGTTCATCATGAGCAGGATCATGGCCTTGTGGGCAAAGTTACTAAACCAGAGTACATTTGTGAACTCTCGTTGCAGTGTTGCAGTGTTGCAGTGATAAAGTCCTTACAACCGGTTTTGAGGACTAATGAAGATCATTTCATCTTTGAAATTGAAATAAGATGCTGATAATGTGATAAATTCAGCTGGCCATAGCCATCATTCTATTCCATACTAAGCCAAAGACTGGATCATTGCAACAGAACATGTGAAATAAATGGCATATGAAGGACTTTCTCATTAAATTAAAATAAATTAGAAATTCATTTCTATTTGACAACGGAGCTTATTACGTACCTGACCAAGCCTAATCTAGAATGCTTCATTTAGTATGCTCTGTTTCTGTTCCTCTCCAAGAACGTGATGGGATCCTCCTTTGCTTATTTTTCATTTGCCTATTTCTTATTTGACTTTTTTTTGTTTATTTCTTTGTTTATATCAACTCTTATCTAATGTTCCATGCTAAAACTTTTTTTTGCAAAACAGTACTTGAGGGATAAAACTCTGTCCTTGAATATTTTGTCTAAAAACTATATATGGAAGATTTCTATGAATTCCATCTATACTATTTGTACTTTATTACTTTCTGTCCTCTCCAGACTTCCTTTACTGTTGCTTAAAACTGCAGGACAGTGAATCTCTTGTTTATACCTCCTGGAGTAGAATAGTGCTCAAGTCTTCTTCTGTTTATCCTGACTTTGAATCTCCAAATTTGAGTTCTGCTTTTTTCTGCATATATTTTAATTGCTTTTTATGCATATATTATGCTTGTAGCTTGTCAGCTAAAAATGTTTCTTATTTTGAGGTTCAACCTTCAGCACGTTAGGTAAGCTATATGGACAAGTGACATTGTTAAATAACAGTGTGAAGAATAAAATAAAAATCACTAAGAAATGGTTTGTTTATGCTTCAGCACATGTTACCACAGAATTAATTTTTATTTCTGTCATAACAAAGAATTATTCCCAAGGCTTTTAAGGGCTTGTAAAATTCATAAATTCTTTTGTACTTGGAAACATGTCAACGGAGGCTCTCACCTGATAGTATGCAATTTATTTTTTTTTAATTTAATTTGGGTTCATAGATAACTATTTTGATCAATTAATTGTAACTGAACCAAGCAATACATGAGTGTTAGCAATACAGGAATTATTGCTTAGTTAGAAAGTTAAATGAGATGATAATTTCCTAACATAACATATAGCAGTTGTCCCAAGTTTTTGATTTCACGTTTTATAGCTATGGTTTATTAGATATATGATTTTTGTGGGTTTTTTTTGTTTGTTTGGGTTTTTTTGCATTTCCTAATGTAATTCAACCCTAATACTGTTTATATCTGATCTTCTCAATAGTTCCTGTTCAAAAGTGTGCCATTACGTGTCTGAGCATCAACTTCAGCAAATATTTTTGCTCTCTGTGCCTCTCTGCTTTTCCATCTCAAATGTAAGCTACTCTTCTTTCCTTTCAAACTTTCATTATGCTATCTGCCTTCTACCTGTCTGTAATGCATCCTCGAATCCAGCTAAGATCCCAGCCCTTCTGAGCCAAAGTAACAGCAAACAGAACTCAGCCCTGCCCTTCAGAACTTCAGGTTGTGACATTGCTAGGCTCCCACATAGTAAGTGTCCCCCATGTCACTGATTGTTCAGGTAGACACCATAACTGGCATCCTCAAATCAAGTACAATAATTTTTTTGTAAACTACATATAAATATCACCCAAACATCATCTTGAAATTAAGTAAGCTACCAGTAGACAGATAGTTGAGCTGTATTCCAACTCACTTATTTATGATTTTGTAGTTATGTAGATTGATTTCTGAAGTTTCTGTTAAGTGTTTGAAAAAATATTCTACTAGTGACAGATGATGAGCCAGCTAATGAACACTGTGGAGTACACATTGTGCAGGATGCACTGCTTCAGAAAAAGAAGGGGGAAAACTGCCTGATTAAAATAGCATAAAAACCTTTTAGTAGTTTATTATTATTATTATTATTATTGTAGTGCTCATTCTCTCATAAGCAGAAAGAACTGACTAGCACTGGTAATGAATCCCCTCAGGAAACCATAATTTCAGGTCAGACCTTGAGCCAGAAGTTTCCTATTTTCTTTGTGCTAATTTAGGCTTTTTTATAAATACTTGAAGATGTTGTTGCCACTAACTTCTTTTACAACTGAAATACACCACCAGCTTCTTCTATCCAAATTACTGAAGAGACAATCTTTAAAAGAAAGAAGAGCATAAAGGAGAGGGAGAGGAAATGCCAGGTTGATACTGCTGGACAGAAAATCATGCACTTAACACATTTCACAAAAACTGCAAATACATACTCAAAATATCTTCAGATAGTTTGTGCTCATTTCCAGAAGAATAATCTCAATATGATCATATCAAAAGACTAAACCAATAAGTGCATATGGTATTTTAAAGTAATGTTCACAAAGACATTTAGTATTTTTAACAAAGGCATTTTACAATTTAATATTTTTCTAGTGTAAAATAAATATTCATCATGGTGGATAATCTCAAAGAAACCCATGCTTAAGTCAAGTTGCAGTTACCAGGCAATGAGTTTTCATAAACTCAATGAAAATTCTAACTCTTATCTAGAGTTGAAAACACACTCTTATTAATAATTTCCCACTTCCTGTTCCTTCTATTGAAAAAAGTTTTCTCTTGTTTGTTTATAAAACTTTAATTATTTCTTTTAATTTTAATTCTATTGTATTTAAAGTTAAGTCACTAGGTTCAAATATAAAGTACTAGATAATTTACAAACTCACAATATGAGTTTGTCTTAATTTAATTCAGAATTATGGAGATAGGGGAGAAGAATATTTTATTTCAAGTTTAATTTTAGTTTGTACTGGTAAAATTGCATTAGAGAATTCAGAATTTTAACAAGTCACAATCATTTAATGTGATGAAGGTAATTTACACCTTTTCCAGCAACACAGTGTCTCCATAACAAAAGTGAAATACTGTAGCAGGACAACAAACTCTGTGAGCCATTCTACATACTGAAAATCTGACTTCAATGATATTTTCAACACGACTCCATTCAAATGCTAAGGATCCTGAATGCTACCTCTTCTACTACCAGATAGAGACAGACTCAAGGTGAGAAGAGGTAGTTCAGAGCTTTAAGAGAATAATAAGGTTGTCAATGTCGTAGCTGTAAGCATCACAGGTACCACTGATAGCAATGGATATTTCACTTCTGGCTGAGAACTGATTTGGCAGGTAGCTAAACTAAGAGATGGAAAACTTTGATGTATAAGAATCAGAAAGCTACTTAGTAGACCTACCCCAATGGAGACCATTTCTATTATTTTATCTGTGTAGAAGTTTATAAAAATAGAGACTTTGTTTTTCCCATGCCACACTTTCTCTACAGGGGTGACTTTCACATCCTTATCTGTGCTGATTTAATCACTTTAATGCTGTGTGGGCTGATGCAGGGGCAGAAAGCTCAGACAGTAATAATTGTAAGGAAAAACTGGTGGGGCAAAAGCTTGCATTCCTAGGGAGCATTGTGTCCTAAATAGATAGATATTGTACAGAGCACTAGCGCTTAATCCATTGTAGCCAAGGCAGTTATTTGATGATAATAGGATAATAGGATCCATCAGCAGAAAGTCTAGAGGTGTTCTTTCATGGTTTTTTGTAATTCTGAATTTTAACAGCTTTTTATTGACCCTTTTTCTCTAACTCACTTAAAATACCCAGAACAGGTTTTTCTTCAATCATAGGACTATCAGCTTTGATCTTCAATTTACCACCCCAGGAAAAATCTCAAAAGTAAAAGCAGATTGAGTGAGAGAGCACTATATCCAGGTATCAGTGCTTTCATAATCTACTAAAGAAAATCGAAAGCATAATGTCATTTGTAATTTGATGTACAACAAATTTTTCAATGTCAAGATCCCAAAAGCACACATGGTAATAGAGAACACCTTGCTACAGATATGAAAATAGAAACATACTAATACAACTGCTTATTGCAATTTCCTCTGGCAAGATGTTTACATGGGAGTGAGCATTATACTGGAACACTTGCATTTTCTGTGTGAACGAGACTGAAAGAAATAGGAATTCAGTCAGAGAGGAAATGTGATAAAGAGACTTCCAGTGTAAACTAGTGGCAATACTGTGTCATCTGTCTATTCTCACAATTACACTTGAATAGTAACTGTTCTCACTTGCATACACATTCAGATTTCTATTGACACAGTTTATTTACCATAGCCAGAGTTTGGTTATATATGTTATGTATTCATGATTATATACAGCATCAAAAATAACTGAAATATTTTATAATATCCATTATAATAAAAATTGTAATAATATAATTGAAATATGACATGCTTTAAAACAAGTTTACCCATAAGAACTGAAAGAGACTGCTTAGCTTCTACCGGAGAATATAATAGTTCCAAAATCCAAAAGAAGATAATTGCTTTACCTCAGCACTAGTTTAAGTAAAAATCCAGTACCTGTTTCAAAGATAGCATATGAATATATTTCTTTTTGAAGCCACATTATACATCCTGATTAAACCCTAAATCTATGTGCGTAAGACCTTGAATTACTCCACAAAGTCTTCATTTACTATGCTCTCAATGAGCCAGATTGCTGTGAGAAAAATTGTGCAAGAGCTCCTAACAACAGGCCCTGTAATGATGCATATATTCATCCTGCGTGGGTGTTGCGGATGGAGTGACGCACTTCACTTGTAAGAGAGAAGTAGCAATAAGTTCATTGATATAAAACAGCAATTTAACAAAGCTGCATAGTAAATGCCTCAGTGGTTTAACAGGATTTGATGACAAGGTACTCTTGGTTTGTTACTCTTGAGGACAGGGTCAGACAAAACTGTCAGGGAGGCCCTCCCACTGAGGGGTCATGAGGTTCAGAAAGGATACCTTTGCTTTCTAAACTCCTTTCTGAGGCCAATTTAAGGTGTGCTAGATGCACAGTCCCAAAGTTAGTCAATGGTATATGTCTAAAGGACAACATGTCAATCCTTTATATCACTTAGAAAAGATTTCAAAGTTTCAACATGCTAATTCCCGATTCACTTACTGAGTATCTGACATAGTAAGGATTCTCTCACTCTCAAGGAGTAACTTTGAGACACTTCTCAATTCAAGAGAAATCCTGGCCCCCTGCCATGCATGAGAGCTCAAGGGGCCCTGGGCTGCCCACTATTTATGGATTAAAATGATTGACTTATAGTCATGTTTGCGTACCAGCGGTATTTTGGTTGGCACATGCTCAAATAGCCCTCAGCTGCTGAAAAAGACTTATGGCCCCTAATTATTGTGTTATCTATCTTCCCAGAGTCCTGTTGGGTGGAGCACACCATCATAGTGGACAATTTAGCAATGCCTTGACTTCTGAGATTTTCCTCTTATACTCTCACAATTACTGTCTATCACCATGCACAGAACTTCCTACATTTTTAAACATGAAGAAAAACAATAGGAATTCCTCATCTTCTAATTTCTCAACCCCTCCTCATCTTTATCTTACTACCAAAGCCCTTCAAGTCAAGATCTCAACCCTGCTGCCAGTCCATTTCAAACCACCACAGCTTTGTACTTGAGTCTAAACTTGAATTTATGAAATGATGATGTACCCCACCTCAGTAAATCATAACTGAAAACAGTCTTTGCTTTGCTATTCCAACTTGGAAATGTTTTTACTATTTAGTGTTCTAAATTATTACCAGCTTCTGCAGAACTACCATAACCAGGCATGGCACTTCATAAAGACTTTTTTTTTGTTTTGCTTTGTTTCAGAGGTTCCATTTTTGCAGGCAGTGCTTAGCCAAGACTAAGCCAAAGACTACACACTCGTCATCACTTGTCACAGCCTGCAGCAATCAGAGGTGCCCTCACCAAGGGATGTCCTCCCCATGCTTGAGCTCACAGCAGTGGTGCCCAGCAGAACAGGTGGATATGGCTGCGTATTTACATGGCCTTAAAGGAAAAACAAAAAAGCTAACTTCCATTAAAAAGAAAATAGTACCAGTCTGGGGGCACTTCAGTGGTCTTGAAATGAGTTAATTAATGTTATTTTATTATTGTTAATCCATCTAGAACTGTCAAAGGAGAATTAGAGGTATCATCTTTAGGAGGATGAAGGATACCTGGCATGTGGAAACATATAAAGCGTTTACATTTCTAATTGTGCCACTTTCAGTGATAAATGGCTACTTTGTTCCTCTCACAGATTTGTTGGTGACTCAGGATACAAACACGGGCTCATATCAAAACTGAGAAGAGGGATTCATAGCAGAGAAACCCTTATATTCAACCCTTTCCTTTCACTCTCATGCATGATGGAAGAGTCTAGAAAACCATTGATATCCACACCTAAAACCAGTACTCAGTAGCAGAGCACCACACTTGAAAAACCTTATCCACTTGCCCGATTTGCTTTGTTTTTATGGCCAAATGGTTCCCCTGAGAGTGACTTTTTATAAGCTCAGACTGCGCCAGTGTGGGATCAGAGGTCAGAGCATCAAGGTACCTAATCTACACATGAAAGCAGCACTGATTTTTAAGGGAGTTAGAAAGCTCACTTAGACTTTTGAAAAATATCCATGAAGGCATTTTCATTTAGTGTGATTTGCATGCTAATTCCATCATGTCAGTGACAAAGCATAGTGTCATCTGGAGTATTCTGTGTATTGTGACAAATCTTCAGATATTTATACTATTTTCCATTATTTTGTCTCTAGAGTTTCTTCACCGCTGTGAACCTACACCAATTAAGCTAATTTAGAAGATCATCATGTTTTTGATACAAGATTATCTTAGAGAATTCAAACTGAAATATTTAAAAGGTATAATAAGATTGCATTTATATCAGCAATTTGGGGGCAGGTGGAGTAGTGTTACTAGTGATTTATTCACTGTTAGATTTGTCCACAAAAGCCATCACAGATTCAAGGGCTTCTAAGTTACAAATGTACCCAGCCATTCACTTATGACAAAAAGGAATAGTGGCAGATTTTGTGCTGAAGATGATGTAGTTGAGGAAGGAAAGCCTTTGTCATGGTTTAATTCCTTTAAATTGGTTATCTCAATGATTCCTATCTAATTCAGTATAGACATGCTTTTGATATTTATAATGCTTCTGCACTGAGTTTTACAGCGCCTTTCATCCAGTCATATGAACTGCACATATATGTATTGTCTGTGTGTGTACTGTGCAAGCAGATGATGCAGTATTAACCAGAATATTCTGCCAAGGTTTGGCAGAATGGTGGTATAAATCATAAAAGTTAAACCTGTAAATAGTTTATGCTTGTCACACAAAACAAACACAGAAACTCCTTTTACAAATCTCAAAATCCATGACTGAGAACACCAGCAATGGGTGATGCTTTCCTGCTGTAGTTATCTTAATATTTTTCAGCACTACAAATAGCAGATACTGTGGGGTTTGTATCATCTTTTGTATAAATATATTTTTTTAAAAAAAGCTTTTCTAGCAAATGTTCTCTTTGTGAATTGTTATGAAATCTCACTTACCAAAACAGACTTCAAACAAATAAATAGCATCTAATTTCTTCCAGATTATTTTGCCATCTGAAAGACACTAACGTGTGAATGAGATTAGAAATTGTCCACTCTGTTTTTCAATTTCTCTCTCAGTTTGAGGATTCAGAAGCACCATGGTCACATTTGAAAACAATGAAGGAACATCTAAAATAAACATTTAAAAATCTCTAAGGCCATGCTAAGTATAAAGATAAATTGAATGATGCAAAATTATAATAGGGCTGTGTTCACTTTCACAAACAAGGCATTTATTATTATTTGGGTTTAATCTGCTTATACAAAACTGCATAATATAATAATCATATTATCATTACACAGATACATAAAAAAACTGGTAAAAACCAATAACATAAATTGCTATTCAGTCATTAGAGACACCAAAATCAGGGCTGCCAGCACAGCACTGCCCAGCTGCCCTCATGCTCTCCCTTTCAGACACTTACATGACATTGTACTATTTTTGCCTCAGCTCAAAAGATGAAAGACTAACTGAAAACAGTGAGGCATAGCTGACAACTCCATAGCTTTTTTTTCAGCCTACTGCTCTACTGTTTTTGGCAGTACTGAGTTTTTCCAACATTCTCTGGACATCTAAGAGTCAGGATTAAAAGCCATTTTTCAACAATGAATTTCAGAGCTTTTCAAAACAGTCAAAACAGACTTTTTAATTCAAAAGACTTTTTCAGCGTTTCAAAAGTTTGGGCAACACAATCATAAATGAAGAGATTTCATAAATCAAAATGAAGTAGCGGTAGTGTATTATTAAAATGGAATAGATTTTTGATGGAAGAAGCTATGTTGCAACTCTACTTTTATAAATTATAGTTCATACACATAAACCTAAGGATCAATATATTTTTCCTGCTTCCTTTTTTTCTGTTGATAATAAACAAAGTCTGCAATACTCTTAGATGAAGTTAGACGGTCTTCTGTGAGTCCTAGAGAAGACAAAAATCCAGGCTGCATAAAAAGTAATCAAGCCTAACCAATTTGCACATACACTTAGCAAAACACATATAAAATGTTTCTTAAAATTTTTTGATATGGAGCTAATAACCCAATTTGTGATATCTACTACAAATATGGAATATAAAATGCTTTAGAGGGAAAATATTCAGCTTGAGTTTATTACCTTTACCATTTCAGTGGAAATGCTTACATATATCAGGCTATCTAGGTTTCAGTCATTTGCTCAAAGGAAACCTAAATGAAAGCTCTACATTATTTACACAAAATACATAGAACTCTGCATGAATTCAACTGCTGCCAGTAATGTTGCTCACTTACAGACGTCAAAAAAGCTGCACTGTCATCTTCCACTGGCTACCGATGTTTGTTTAGTGCAACAGTCCCTTCCCTTCAGCTTAGGTAATGAAATCAGAGAGGTAGGCAGCCATCTCCCTCTTCTCCCACTGCAGTGGAAGGGAAGGAGGCAATGAGAAAATTTGTAGCTGAACTGCTTAAAGCAGGACTGTTCAGAGCACAAAAATATGGTAAGAGCATTGCACATAAACACCCTTAGATATTCTGCCTGTGGAGAAAGAGGCAACTTCTGCTGCCACAACCAGAAATGCTTCCAAAGCACTTAACCTAAACCTTATCTGCGTACCTGCATGATTTTTCCCAGGCAGAAATGGCATGAGACAGGAGATGCACTGGCAGCTGCTAATGAATGTTGCCTTCATTAAAGGCAGAGGATTTGTCTGTTTGCCATTGTAAACATAAAAATAGAAACAAAGCAGGCTTCTTGAAGACTATCTAAGTGTTTATTAATTGGCACTAAAGCAGTAAAAATCTGATGTCCCATGAACAACATACCTTTGACCTACAAAAGGCCATGTGGTCTGTTGGGGCCATAAAGCATAAAAAACATCAAATGTACATAGAGTGGGTAATCACACTATTAGAGTGGGTATTGTAGGTCAGTGTCATACAAACACATTCATGGTTCATCACAATCACGAAAAGAAAGTTTCAAATACTTGTGAGGGTCAGGATTAGAGACTACTGTGATGCTATTTTAGTAATACAAACATAACGTTTAATCAGGACAATGAAATTAGCTTGATACAAAGTGTCATGTATAACCATGTGGAGCTTATTATCCATATTTTGAGGCATCAGCATGTTTGAGACAGATTTTTGGATGTTGTTTTTAGTCAAAACCTATGAGATGCAACAAGGTGTATTGCATGAAAAGACAATATATTCTGCCTATCAAAATTATCTTTTTCATAAGTGCACAGGTGTCAAGAAATCATGACAAAAAGGCTGACACTTTCTTTACATAATTATGTAGAACTGTTTATAGCTTAAAAAAGCAGCTGTTAAAAGTGCACAAGATGCTTTAAGATGTTTTATATTTTCAGATAGCATTCTTCTGGAGTTACGAAAAACCATGAAAATGCATTTAAAAATTCCCTATGATGTCCTTATTTTTATCTTAAAGTAGATAATTTGAGTATGTTTTATTCACCTATGATAACCCTGAAAATGGGATTTGTTTCTGCTGACTTTTCCCTTCCCTTTTGCTTCTGCTTCATTCTGGAGAATGAAATATGGATTCCTTCTGTTTAGACTTCTATTCTATTCTTATTCCATTCTGTTTAGAATGATGCAAGAGATATAAACAAGGCTTATAAACATGCTCATAACATATAAACTAGAGTCCCCTACATTCTCTTGTAATATTATCCTTTAGGCAGAGACTCATGCTATGCTTTAGAGCTCTTTTACTGAATTGAGGTATCATTAGGCCTTATCAACAAACTCAGTGTTGCAGACAGGAATTGATATTTGGATCTAAGTTAATCTCCTGTATAAATTGAGGACAAAATGGAAGGAAGAAAAAGAGGCTGTTCCACCGAGAACAAACAGCTCCCATGTGAAGAGGATTTGGGGAGATAAGCACTACAGAAGCACTCATTCAAAGCAATCCAACCTGCTGTTGACTCCACAATCCCACTGACAGAGAAGTTCACAAGCTATTTCTTGCATTATACTCTTTCTTGTGAGCAGTGATAATAACCACTGCTAGCCAAAAGCACTACAAGCAGCTGCAGTCAATACTGGAGGTGAAGGGGTGCAACTACCTAGTTACATTATTCCCTGTAGTTTTCATTCCAAATGTGAGGCATCCCTGCATAAAAAAATACAAGTGCAGTTCTTTTAGTTCTGTTAGAATGTTTTGGGTTTTTTTAATTCAGGCATTTGACATATCACAACAGTACAGTAAATATAAACAACACACCCATACTGACTTGAATCTGCAGGTTGCCTGGAGCAGTATTCGAAGTGTGTGGATTAATCACCCAGCTCACATTAATCACTGGCCTCACAAATCTGATTATCACCCTTCTCAAGGACACATTAGAGTTCACCATTTTTACTGCAAGACTATTACTCTACTGCAGTAATCCAAGTAGCATTTTGTTTTGCTTTCCCCCTGCCTGACAGAATCTGCTTTTCCTCTTTTTCATAAAAAGAGGAGTGTTCCCTTCACTCCTCTTTGCAGATCACCTTTATGGGGTGAAGACAACAGATTATTGAAGCTTTTTACAAACATCTGCCCTATCACAGTGCAGCTAGGAAGCTGGAGCTGGCTGATTACATAGCAATACCCAAACAGAGATCACAGCAGAATCCTCCACTCTACTAAAGGAAAAAAAAGAAAAAAAGAAGCCAGAAAAAATCAGGAACATTTTGAAACAGGAGAAGTATCTGGTATGTCTTGGAGGTGATATGAGGCATAGGAATAAATAACAAAGAATAATGAAGAACCGGATATTTTGACATTTCACATGCTCAACATGGAACACCTCAAACTTGCTATGAACTACCAAGTGGCTCATGAGTTTTAACAGCAACAGTCTCCTAATGGAAATTATGCAAATTACAACAGGATAGAATTAACAGGAGATTCAGGCAACACATCTATCCTTCAGTCTCATTACAAAGTTCTGTCTCTCAACACTTTGGTCTTTACCTACAAATTGTTTGAGGCAAGAGAATAAGGAAAAAGCAACAATAAAGAAAGGGGCAGGGACCTGGCTTAGAAATATTAATGTGAGAGAACTTTTACAGCCTGGAAAGAAATTCCCTGAATTACCTGACCTTTTCTCTTCAGTAGCAGCTCAGTAACATAAACAAAGAGGATGTTTAAAAAGAAAAAAAAAAGCAAACCAATGTACATAGGTCTCTAATTGTATCTGATCATTTTACTTACAAAGAAAGGAAATAATATTCCCCACTAACTCCCTATGTTTTTAGATTTTTGGGGGTTTTTTTGGTCACACCATGAAAGAATGTAACTAAGTTTTCAAATACTAGTAATCATGTTCATTTTAAGAAAAATTACAGCAAAATATATAATATATATAACATAATATATACATTATATATAATATAATATATAATAAGAGGAATTACAGTTACATGAATTGCTTTAAAAGAAAGGAACTATCTAAGAACTGAAGTTAGTATTTTTTTAAGAAAGAAATGCCCAAAACACCCAAACAGCTATACACATTTTAACACACGCCAGCAGAGAAAGTGAGAGATTATATCCTAAATAAAGTCATACACAATATCCTAATCAAACAGGAGCAGGCAACTGAGCAGTCCATCATGTTGATGCCACACATGGCATTTTTCTGCTTCCCTTGGAGAAAGTAACTATATGCTATTTCTTGCCAATTGTATATTCATAAGGTTTTTTTGATACTTCGATGTGTGAAGACTTCTATAATTTTATTTCTAAGCTTTCATTAGAAAATATTTCTAAAAACCTGTAACACTTGCATAGTACTAGTTTCCTATCTAATTCCCTTCAATTACCCAAGAATTTTGTGAAATAACATGTAGGCAGTAAAGAAAACTACAAATTTAAATAGAAAGTATTAAGTAACATCTATTATTGACCTAATGCTCTAGACCTAATTCACAGAGAGCACCTTCAGTAAGATGTACTTATACAAGCAGCATTTCTCAGAGGTAAGGTTTCTGCTTCATGAGCTGTCAGTCTGCATCAGGTTACATATAGTGTGGTGATTGAAATACAAGGTTGGGCTTAAGGAAGATACGTCCAAAATAACATTACTGCTGTTATGCCAACTGAGGTGTATTCCATAGGGAAACTGCCTGACGTAAGGGCAGGAATAAAACATTTGTCATTTTATGAAACTTTTCCTCCTTATAGGATTTAGTTTTAGCAGACAGAAGCAACTCTGTGCAGCCAGCTTGTATTACCTCAGATCGTGTGATGCAGGACATCAATCACAGAGCTTTTGGCTTAGGGCTGGCTCAGTGTCCACCTCATGCCTATTTCCATTTTGTTTGATTGAGGAGGGGCGGGGGCGGTGAAGGCTTTTTTGAAGTGGCAGAAAATAACTCTTTTAAAGTAAGTGTTTCTGTAATAAAAAACAATCTAAGGGTTCACCTCAGGGATGATATACCAATATGCTAAGGCACTGCAAATCACTCCTACCACAAAGGGATTTGAAAAATATGGAAATAGATTTTTCCTATGGCAACTCTTTCTTGGCTTCCAGAGCCTAAAATCTATGCAGAAAGCATCTGTAGCCATTCTCTCATTCACTAAGCAGGTCACCCTGTCACAGAAGGAGATTGGGTTAGTCAAGCAGGACCTGCCTTTCATAAACCCCTGCTGGCTGCACCTGGGCCCCTGGTTCTCCTGCAGGATGATCTGCTCCATGACCTTGTCCAGCACTGTGGTTAGGCTGACAGGCCTGGATCCTCTCTCCAACCCATCTTGTAGATGGGTGTCACACTGGCTAACATCCAGTCAAACAGCACCTCCCCTGTTAACCAGGACTACTCGTAAATCCCTTGGTTGGATCCCATCCTGTCCTGACTTGTGCGAATCTAGGTGGTGTAGCAGGTAGCTAGCCATTTCCTCCTGGACTGTGTTCTGCTCCCTGTCCCTATCTTCCCTTCCACCTCAGGGGGCTTAGTCTCCCCAGAACAACTGGTCTTTCTCTTAAAGACTGAGACAAAGACAACATTCAGCCTTTGTCACTGTGTTTCCTCCTATATCCCATAAAGGAAGGAGATTCTCCTTAGCCCTGCTTTTGTTGCTTATGCACTTAAAAGAATATTTTTTTATTTTCATAGGACAGCCTGCTCGTGCACCTCTAAGATTTCATTCTTGAAGAACATCCAGCCTTCCTGGATTCCTTTGCCCTTCAGAAGTGCTTCCCAAAGGACTCTCTCAACCAATCTCCTAAACAGGCCAAAGTCTGCCCTCTGGAAGTCCAAGTTCCACTGACCCCGCTCCTTACTTCTTCAAGAACTGAAAACTACCATTTTGTGACTGCTGTGCCCAAGATGGCCTCCAATCATCACATCACTCACTAGTCCTCTGTTTGCAGACAACAGGCCCAACAGTGTGTCCTCCCTGGTTGTTTCATTCATCAACTGTATGATAACTGGAGGTTATCTTACACACACTCCAGGAATGCCCTAGTCTGTTTGCTCTCTGTTGTATGCTATTTTTAGCAAACAAGTTGCCCAGGAAAACAAAAGCAAGGAATTTTGAGTCTTCTTCCAGCTATTTACAGAATATTTCATCTGCCTCTTCACTCTGGTTGGGTGGTCTCTAACAGATTCCCATGACAGTGTCTGTCTTATTGGCCTTCCTCTTGAGTCTTACCCATAAACAATTATCTCATCATAAAGCTGTAGACAATCAAAGCATTCCTTAACATACAGAGTTAGCTCACCACCTCTCCCTCCATGTCTATCCCTGAGACAGCAGAACAAAGGACCTTCCTAGCACTCTGTACCTTCACTTGGTTGTCATTCACTTGTATGATGACACAGAAATAGCAACACTGAGAGCAGAAGGGACTTCTGGAGACCATCTAGTTCAACACACTGCTCAACACAGAGTCATTTATGGTGCAATTGAATGAAAACAGCTTGTAAAACTGCAAAACCTCAATGGTCTATTCAGTAATTCTAGGCTCTTGCAAGTAGTAGCTTTAAAAATTCTGTGGTGTTGACTACAGCTAATGGCTTAAATGCTTTTCTTATTCCTGCAAGTATTTGTGTATTATCTATTGAAGCATTATGATCTTACAGTTAAAGCTGCTATATTTTTGTAGAAAAAACTACAATATTTTGTAATGAGCAAATAGTTTTGCTTGGTTTAAATAATAGTTCCTTTTAATTAGAGGGAGAAATGGATGCTATAGTAAAGGTACAACAAATTATTTCAGCTTTTACCTTTCTCACTGATGGAAGAAAAACTTAATTAAACAGTGGTAATCATTCTAAAAATACACAGTAGAGTAAAAAATATGTTTACTGATGAACACTAGGCAAAAAAACCAAAACATTATACAGATGTTAATAAATGGGAGACAGTTTTAGGTTTATGCCTGTAGGGGCTGGACCTCTTAAAAAAAAAAATCACACTTTTACTAAGACAAATATTTTTTACTTCTTGCACAGCTGTTTACCCTAAAAATAATTTTCTTTTTCAAACTCACTTCAAACCTCAAAATTATGTAAAGTGCTGACATAGCTGGTATTGATTTTCTCTTCTTTCCACATCCAATGCCCAGAATCCGTCCAAAACTAAAGCACTTGTTCTATGCAAAAAAGACATTGCAAATCACGCCACTAATATTTTTTACATATTATTCCTGTGATGCTGAAGGGCCTGAAGAACTTTAAGCGTCACACTGATAGGTCAAGCTTGATGCTGTTCCACTTGAAGACTCTGAGAAGGTTACCAGGGGAACTTACCTTGAATAACATTACATGAAGCAGAAAGTTTGTGAAATATCAGTTGGGAAGTACTTCTTGAGGCAGACAAGCTGAAATTTACTTCGAGAAAACACAGATGCATTCATTCATTTACCTCCCACTTCTTCAAATACTCAACATAAAAGAAATCTGGTTGATTAAGAAAACTTAATACATACAAAATGCTGCTAATTTATCTGTTGTTTTCTTTTTTTTCTGCATATTTAATAAAGACTCTTCGTCTCATTTCTTGCAATTTGTTTCAGACTGAAACTCTTTGTTACTGGGGTGATTATGTGAATTTTCTTTTCAATGCCTTGAAGCCTAAGGAAAAAAAGCATTGATTGACTATGAAAAGCACACTGATGCTGTATACTCAGAAAAAAAATCAAGACCTTCATTTTCACTTCCTTTAGGGCTTATAGAAAGTTGCAGGGTATATCCTACAAGCAAAAGCAGCAGTAACTAGTAACTGCAATGAGGCAGATCTTGATACAGCATTTCAGCAAATTTAAACTTCTTCAATGACTCGAGTCTGACAACATGCCTGCAAAATATGTGTGTATCACTGTGTAATCTACACACTCTGGCAACAAGTCAGAAGCTCTTAGTTTGTGTACAAAACTCTCTGTCTCAAAAACTTTCTATAGTTTGTTCAAGCACTCATTTTCTATCATGTATTCCTATTCCCAAGAAAAGTTTCCTGAAAAGTCACTGTTAATGCCACCTATGGAGAAACTTCTACACCAGCTTCTTAGAACTGCTTTCATTAGTGCTGTAATAACAAAAATTATTAACAATTTCTTCTAACAGACACAGGGAGACAGAAGTCCAGGAGTTTTATATGAAAGTTTGGGTCAGGGTGTGGAAGAAAGTCAAATTCTATGTCAGTGTTTTGGTAGTTATTTTAATAGATATGGGCTGCAAAAACAGCTCTTGGTTCCCCAGTTTAAGCAGAAAAATTAATGAGATATGGTATTTTTTGCCTATAGAACACAAGAATTAGGCTACAGATTCATAAATGGAGTATGTTTGCTGTTCTATATTTAATACACTTGTTTTGTGAATAAAATCAAACACAAATTCCTGTAGAAAAAAATACACACACAAAAAAACATGACTGCCTGGTCAGGCTGACCAAGCCATTGAAGTCTTGCACATTGGTGATGTGTTGAAGCAAATAGAGCAGCTCTTAATCCTGTGTTGTCACTGGATGGATTTCTAGACAAAAGATTTTTACTTCTGTACAGATTGTTACCTTTTCTAAGAACCTGAGAAATCAGGTAATTAAATGCTGTTATTATGGTATAAGCAGATTTTTTTCTTTGTCTCCTATCTTATTCAGACTTCTTGTTCACACACGAATGACCTACTCAGCTCTCAGCACCAAGTACAAATGGCACTTGTGCGTTCTTTGATTGGAAAAGGCTTTCTTATTTGACGTTGCAATGTTAGACTAACTGATAGTGCAACCCAGTTATATTCTACTCAGCAAACAAAACATTTGAGTCAGCAGATAAATGCAGTTTGCAGTTGCCTAAACTTTGACTGCTGTGTGTTTATAAATATGCATTTACAGTACACTTTCCAAGAGCTATTTATGCTTCATGCATGTGTTAAACTAGCATATTTATCAGGAGGTTTATATGCTACTGAGAATATGCAAGTGTTGCATAATAACAAAAGCCAGTTTATTTACACAGAAATGTTTGTTTGTGTCTAGTTTAATTCTAAAAAAGCAGACAGTAAGCCCATCAGTTGTTTCAGGTTTATTTCCACTGATGTCCAAACATCTTTACCAACTTTGTAGTGCAGATCTTGATGTGAAGTTTTGCCCATGTAATGGTAGCTGGTTTTCAAAAGATGTGATTAATGAAAAGACAGAACTCTGTGATACAATACTGTTCTAAAATATAAACACAACCATTCACTTTTCCTCTGTCAGTAAGGACTGAAAAGTGCAGTGCTTACAGATCCCTTCAGTTTCTTGTCAAGAAATGAAATTTATTTCTCTTTCTTTCCCCCAAAGTTCAATATTCTTTCTAGAATGCTGTTTCATTTTACCTTAATTAAATAACATTTCATGAGTGGAACCTGTCTACAAAGAGCTACAGTCAGGAATTAGACTGTGGCAGTGAAAAGAACAAAGAATAGTTGCACTCAATCACCTTTATGTTCTCATTACGCTTATCTGAACTTTTAATGTTATCTCTGTGTCTAAGGACAACTACTGACTTGGGAAATACATTTCTTACTTGCCAAGAGCTGAAAGTCTTGTGCATTTAGAGTTTTTTGGAAGACAGTATCCACCATTGTGGATACGCATCTCTTTCTGTTCTTGTCCAAGATTAATTTCTGCTTCAACAGCAATCAGAGCAAAAAGAAAGTAATCAGGCATATACCCATGAAAACTTGTATAACATGGAGGTTAATTCATTTTCAAATACTGTGAGTGATACCTGTTGTTTCTAGTTAAATTATTAAACCTACTCCTCAAGAAAGCCTGTGATATGGCATTTTTACTCAATTAGCATTTCTTCATGGAGAAATATTAATCATAGTTTCCAGAATGTATTTGGAACCAAGACTATGAAACAAAGAACAGAGTCTGTTTAGAACTCAGTGCATATTTCAAACTGAACTGCTTAAGCAAGACAAAATTAGAGAACCATGATAGTTTCGAGGTGGTACCAAAGCAAAAACCTAAAGTGACCCAGCATCAAAGGACATTACAGATGTTAAATGAGGAGTGGAAAAGCACAGACAAAACAGTGCATAAAAATCTAAAGATGATGCTGGGAATCTGAGTGTCCAAATGTTAACTGAGCATTACACAAGTTCTTCCAAACAAGCACTCGTTCTGATATTTACTAAAAGTTGAAAGAGATCTGCCACCGTTAACCAGGCAGAGAAATGTAGCAACACCTCCTGTAAATGAGAGATTCCAATATAAACTATTTTGAAACTTGGAGACAAAAGGGTTTGTGAATCAAAGACATTTGAGGGACTTCTGCTGTGAGAGGCAAACAAAGAAAAAATATCCATAGTGAAAGTGACAGAATTAAAAAAAAAATAAAATTTTGAAAGGTATGAATGGACTGGCTTACACTTTTCCAAAACAGAGGGGAAAGTATTTCAATAAAGGCTTAGAAGAAAAATCTGTTTGCTAGTGAAACTTGCAGCTAAATATGGAGGTTAGACAAACAGATTTAATTTGGATACAAGATTTAGTTTGAAACAGAAAACCAGATTATCAATTAGGCATACTAATTGTAGCTAAAATTATAACACAAACAAAATTATTCTGTGACTATCACTGAAGAAGAGGATCAAGAATGATGGCCTATAGCTCCACAGACAAACAGGGATGAAGGAAGATCATAGAAAATAAGAAAGATGAGTCATGAGAGCCAAATAATATCAATTATTAAAGAGAAGAAGACTTAATTTTTAAATTGAATGCTAACTTTAGAGTCAGAGGTATGTCCCAGTCCTGCAGTTCAGCCAGTCTCTCCTGGGAAACCATGAGAGACTTTACTCAATAGAAGTGCCATTTCAGAGTCTGAGGGAAAGAGTGGAGAAACTGCTTTAGACCACTACTCTTAACATTGACAGAAAGAGAGAGAGGTTGTGGCTGTTTTCCAAAAGACATCAAGGTTATGAAGTTAATATCATGTATTTGACAGTTTCATGCCTTTTCATCCAGCCTTATTAGTTTCTACATCCAAGGACCAATTTTAGCCCATTCCACCCAATGGTAAATTTCCTGAATGTTAAATTCTTGCAAAGTTTTGGAGAACCAGAAGAAATTAATTTGATGAAAAGGTATAGATTAGCTATTTTTTGTTCCTTGTGCTGGCAACTCAGTACCCATGAGGCTCCAGACACTGAAGAAAATTTTCACATCAATAAGATTAACAAACACTGCTGTATAAGGCTGGAGGATGGCACTTCCTACAGGTTTTTTTCTCTGGCTACCATGTTTGAACAGAATGTGTTAATAAACACAGGTACTGCTAAGGACTCATGCAAGTTTAGTTCCTTACAGCTGATAAGGACAAATTAACTAAAATTGCTCCCTTTGCATGGCCAAGGGGAAGATCCAAAAAGTCTGAGTTCAAAATTAGCAGAAAAACATTCCACAATGGGAAGCCAATTAGATATGTACTATTCTAAAAGTTTGATTCTTTTAGCCAAAATGTCAGGATGGTAATCTATTAGCTCTTGAATACTGTGAGAATTTTTAAAATAGAAGCAACTCATATTATTTAGCTTTTACCTAAAATATATGTAACGTAGAGAGGAGCAGGGTTTTTTTTCCCCGAATTTACTGTCACCACGACCAAATGTAGCTATACTAGAATTTGTAGATATTTGGATTGAGGACTTTAGTGAGTCATATTCCAAGACTAAGAAATTAGATGTACAATCAAATTGTGAAGCTGAGACATACTTAAAATGTCCGGTGCAGGCCTCCAATAAATCTGTGTATGCAGTAATATACTGATACAACTTCTTTTTTTCTCTTTAATGAAACTTACGAGGGGCTGCATCAATCCTCTGCCACAAGACAACTGAGGTCCACCACTGCCTTTTAAAAGAAATTATTCAGCATGAAGTAAGAAGCCATATTAAGGAGGGAGCAGGTAGCAAACACAGTAGGAGAAAATCCATCTGGAGAAAGAAGGCTGGCAAGCAGCTTGTGCCAACCAGAGGAACAGCAACAAGTCTGGCAGACGGCTGAGCAGCAGGAGCCTATGTGGGAGCCATGTGAATGGGCACAAAAAGGTGAACTCTCACCATGACAACTTCTGTCTGCATGTGGTCAGCTCCCAGAGTTTAAAACCTGAGAGCATCCCTGGCATTAAAGTGAATAAGTCCATAATCTTATACTAAATTGTTCTTGGGAATTGAAATGGTATCTGTTCCATTTATATCCCTAAGCTTATATGTTCAGAAGCAATGACTGAGTTGCCATCCATTTTTTCTGAATACTAGTGAAGGAGGTCTCTTGTGTATTTAGAAAATATCCGTGTCTCTGTGAACCTGCCAGAAGCTGATATAGAAGGAATCTAGTGTTGAGTGATAAAGAAACTCGAATTTTATTTTTCAGAGAACTACATCATGTGCTTAAACTATGACTCAGAATTTCAAAACTGTTTTTAAAGGAAGGACACAAAAGGGACTTCAGAGCTGGAAAAGAAAGAAATCAGCCTATTCCAAACTTTTTGGAAACCATGCATTGTTTTCTAAATGGCTTTTTTAGTATTATTAACTCATTTTATATTCCTACTTCAGTCTAAGGTCTGAACTAAACATTTTTTGTTGAAAAGCATTTCATAAGAAATCATCCTAACCTTAATCTGTCACAATACACCAGATTCTACCTTACCACTTGTTCATTATTACAGACTATATATTTTTAGACTCTACTAAAGAATTGAGAGCATTAAAACAATAGATTACTATAAAAGAAAGATTTATTTTTTTTACTGACTTCATTTTCTGAGTTCCTGACATCACTTAATACATACATTTGAATTATAGCTCCTATTTTGAGAGGTAAAACATTAATGCAATTATTACAAGAATCCTTGTAAAAACCACAATTGAAATATGTACATATGTACACTATTATACACAAATCATTCTGAACATATTATATGCAAATCATTCTGAGCAATACAGTCAAAGCATAAAAAATTTTTTTTGAAAAGTCAAGAACTAGAAGAGCAACCAAAATGTTTATTGGAACTCAGCCAATGCCCAATTAAAACAGTTCAGCTATATTGAAATAATACTGTTTATAAGATTAGTAAAAAAAAGGCTCATTTAAAATCACAAAGTCTCTGTGAATATCAGTGGTCGATTCAATATTATATGCTGTTCAAACTTTGGATCACGTGCTCTTTCTATGGTCAGTTGATTTCCTACCAAAATTTTAAGTACTGTTGTTGTCTTCCAATGGTAATTGTATGTCCTCCTTTCCTATAGAACTGACTACCCAAATTAATAGGAAAAAAACAGCTAAAACACCTTAAACAGGCTACCTATGGAAGTTAAATTGCCACCCTTGGAGGTATTTAAAAGACATGTAGATATGACACTTAGGGACACGGTTTAGCAGTGAACTTGGTAGCATTAGATTAACAGTTGGACTCAATGATCTTAAGGGTCCTTTCCAGCATTCTGTAATTCTGTGATTTTCAAGTACTTTTCAATGTAATTGCAAGCATGAATAAACATATTTATAAGTCATAATAAAGTTTATAAGAATTTTTTAACAAGTCAGCTGTAGTATGCACCAGTTACATAATCAAGGATCATCTGAATATTCAGACAGGAAGTGTGAGTATATACTAATATTGTATTTTCCAACTGGTGCTTGATATTGAAAAATATTTCCAATGCATTATGCAAAGTAACTACTCATAAAGACCTTTTTTATATTCTACAGATTTTAAAATTCAAGTGGCCCATACTACTATTGTATTTCTATGAAAATAGGCAGCGTTTTTTCAGAAAAAGCTGCAGTAACTCACTGTAACCTGATATAGTCCATGTCTTTGTTAACTAATGCACATGTCAAAAGACAAAAAACAAACAAAAAACCTGAAAAAACTGTTAAAGTGATGAATAAGTAAAGCAGATTTCAATTTGTATGAGTCATAGCATCTTTGGTTTGCTGCCATAAAACTGGGTCTTATGAATTCACATCTGTGAATATTCTTCCAACATGTGAGCACAGCTGTCTTTCATATCCAACTTTCTCCACATTTTCTGAGCATCCTTTTGCCTCTCTGGCAAAATCAAGCCTCCAATTAGTATTGTACAAATTATTCCTTCAAACAGTTAACATCTGTCTCTTCCACTAAATATCTGTGAGGAAAGTTGAGTATTTGTGAGCAAATTATATTTTCTTTCAAACTTGATCTTTTAAGGTTATGTTAACAAACTCCTCACACTCAGTGTGGGAGGTATTAAATTGCCTAAAGAACAAGTGGGTTCACTTTATCAGTGGCTAATACTTCTATAGCAGTTACATCAAAAGCAGCTTACTCATCAGACAATGTAAGTGGCTCTATTAATACAAACTCTACTGAACTAATTCACATAATAAATCTATCTTGACCAGTTTTTGCTTTTGTTTTTCTCATGAAAATGAGGAAGACTGAGGTAATTCTTAAAGTCCACTCTGCCTCATTTAATTTTCTTTTGTATTGATGAATTACCATAAAGTATTTTACTTGCTTATTGTACAAATGTCAGTTTGAAAATTAATTCCAGCCTAGAATATGTTAAATATTTTGAGCATTCATCTTCCTGCCACATAATTTGTGATCCAACAAAATTTTATTTGTTTACTTCAGGTTTTACTTAATCCTTAAGAAATTTTAGGCAAGGATACAAGATTCTCAAGCTGTGTCCTCAAGACCTGCCATTCTCACCACCCAGCATTCATTTTTAAGCATTCTGAACCTCAAGTCACAGCACACAGTTTCCAGCACATTAGACACATCTGTGCAGCAAGCAGTTCTTTAGCAGTGACAAAATTTATCAATTAACACAGGCAGTCATACTAAATCCAGCAAAAGAACAATACTTCCACTATTCCAAGATCTGAAATCCCATCAAACAACTCATTTAGAACTTTCTTACCAACTCACTTAAAGCACATTTTACTTCCTATTTCCTGTTACATGCTTTAGGCCATAGAGACCACAAAATTTTTGGCTTTTCTGGCCACCCTGGCATGCATTTACATTTAATTGCAATAATAATGAATGACACCATCCTGCTCATGGGTGGCTTTGCAATCCTAACAGTAGAAATAAAGTTTGGAAAGTCAATGACTGTTCCTTTTGTAGTTTCTTATTTAGCAGAATACATTATCAATAAATGGAAAGCTAGAAATGGGAAGATCTACCAAAACAAAGTTAGAAGTCTTGATACTTTAAACTTGGCTCAAAGGACCACTGTGCTTGTTTACACCACTTAGGCTTCTAGACCTTTCTGCAAGCACAGGTTTAGGAGGCATTCTTGTTAAAAATCAAACAGTAATTATAATCCATGAAGTATGAGGAGTATTGATACTCTAATCATGAGGATTGAGTCACTGTACCCAGTAACAAGCTCAAGTCTAGAATATTTATTCAAGTTGAAAACATTTGCCCATGGACTCAAAACACGTTGAATGTTTCCTTGAAGTGATACAACAGATTGAACCATCTAGACAGTCACACACTATCACACTATATTTTGAGAGGACAAGTCAGGGCCTTGGCTATAGATGGCAAAGGGCCAGATGGAACATACGGCAGCAACGAGGCCGTGCTGGATATGCTCACCCTGCCCATGTTCTCAATAGACATGTTCTTTAGCTTCTGTGAAGGTCTTTCTTCACAAGCCCTAAAGGTCTCCAACCCCCGAGCACACATTGGCATTCAAACAGTAGTTTATTATGGATGCAATTGAGATGAATCAAATGTATTTTTGACGAAATGCGTGAAGCAGAGATCAATTTTAACACTTGAACAAACATGCTTACCACTGAAATTTTTGCATGTGGCATTATCCCCACTATAAGCACAACGCAAGGCATTTTCACATTTTTCTTAGTTCTAAGAGCATAGTTTTCCTCCTGTATAACACCTCATGAATGGCATCACCGCCTATGTATCTTCATATTTCCTGCAACACATTATTGCAGATTCTGTTTATTAATTATTATATAATTATTTCAATGTAATTTCTTTCCCATAAAAACTGTATTTTTCATACTGCTTCCACTTAAGGAATTTTAAAATAAGTTGCATATCTATGATAGACAACATTACAGTTTTATATAACTACAAGTACTTCTCTACTCTTAATCTATCCCAACTTGTAAAATTATTAGAACAAAGCAATAAATAAAATCTTCCTGAATCTAATCTGTAAAAAATTGGCAGTTTTGTTTTGTTGGGTTTTTGAGGTTGATTTTTTAGAAAGGAGAAAAATTCTGATACCTTCAGGTCTTATTATTCCAATTTGTAAAAGAAAGTAGTTTTCAACAGGAGGTACTGGAGTATATGAGAGCTTGTTCTGAATTTCTTTCTTATTCTAAGGTAAGCATGCGAGGTATTCTAGGCAGATGGGTACAGCAGATTTCTACTTTAACACCAGCATTCTAGAAAATAGATTTTTAACATTATGCTTCAGTGTGTTTTCACACTAAACAGCCTAAAGAAACAAAAATGCTCCTATTTCTTATCTCAGGCCAGGAGAAAGTCAAGATTTATCCAATGGGAAGGATTACCACTTCTAATATCTTACATTTTGACCACAAAGTCTGAACAATGAAAACAAAATACTAGCATTTGACCCGTACTCACTATAACCAACAAGTTCTGCTATTTTATAATTCATGACCACATATTCTCATCATGACAGAGTCGTGGAAAACAGCTTTGGCAAAATTTAACAGGGGGCTAATAGCAAGCAATTCATTCCATACCTTTAAGCATACTTGCCATCTCTCTTATAATCTTTTTCGGCTTTAAATATAACCTTTCTGAGATAAGGGAGAAAAATTACAGAGGATATTCATACTTTAGATTAACCATGGATTTATCCTAAGGTACAATGATTTAGACCATACAATCGATCACAGTTGAACAGGCAGAATATCAGAATCTGCATCACCTACTAGTCTCAGTTTTAGGACATGTTTCAGGGTTAAATGTCTTAATGACTACAGAATCTTTGTTATCAAAAACATGAGCAGATGCTGCTACTCATATGTCACAAAATGACCGTTCAGAAAGAGTAACTGTAAACTCAAGAATTACACTGATTAACACACGTGACTCTGAGTTGGTTTAGATGTTGTCTCCAAATACATCTCCACATCCTGAGGAGCGAGAAACCCATCTTCTGGGTTTCACAATGTACTTACATAAACAAATAACAATTATTCACTGCTGATTGCTTCAGTAAAAACATCTGATTCTGGGACTGAAGAAGCAGCAGGGCAAAAACTGAGTAGGCAGTCTTGCAACTTCTAATTTATTTTGAGCTTTAGAGTATTGGCACTATGGCTGCATAATTGTACAGGGCTGTTTAGAAGACAGAAATGTCATCACAACTGATTGGGATTAAAATTTGTCCCATATATTTCTTCTTATTTCAGTGAAACATAAGTGCTATATTGCATAGGAAGTTAAACAATACCAGTAACACTAGAAACAAATTACTGAATTTGTTGACATGTAAATTCATGACATGTAAATATAAGATTTTGAACCATTCTACTACATCTCACAAATCTTCAGTTTGGGTGAAGAACATCATTTGAACCAGTTGCTCATGTGCTACAGGCCAAGGGGCAAGCACTTCACTGCTTTGCATCTGCACCTCACCTTGATTAACTCCATGTACAGGTAAGAATGAGAAAGCTAAATAATTTAGAGAGGTTAAATATATTTCAGTCAGTAGAACTGATTAATTCAGCTAGAGTATTTTAAGAGACAGCTAAAGCTATGTCTTCAATACTTCAAGGAAGATCAATGAAATCGCAAAGGATTTGTGAAATGCAAATATAATACCTTCCTTGAAGTCAGAGAGGGCAACCTACAGACAGACTTGCAGGCTAGATGGTCTGATTGTGGAACTCAGGAAAATACTGGGCAATGTTAAACAACTTTAGAAGCACATAACAAGATACCATGATGTTCAGTATGGGACTTGCAAGAAGACCCTTACTCTGCACTTCCACCACCCCACTCCCCAATAATTAAACTAATCCATGTTTCTTCATTTCCTTTTATATTAGGTGACTTTTGACAAAGAAGAGAAAAATAACAGATACCAGGCTTAAGTAAGTTTTGATTCCGCTTATATAACTGTGCTTTGATTTTCAGAAAGTATCAGCTTAGGAACTACGTATGGAAATAAAAAGAAGGGTTAGGAAAGAAGAGAAAAGCAGTGGAACAAGAGACTCAAGAGAGTCTGCAAAGCATTTTCAAGAGGAAGGTTTTGGGAAAAAAAATATCTATCAGTGTTGGCCTAGGATTATATTTAATTTTGCTTCTACATTTTTGGGAGGGACTAGATCTCCTGAAATACATCCCTTTTGCTATCCATTTTTTGATAACACAGTATCTCATAAAGAAGTAGGGAAATCAGAATCAGATTAAAGAAGGAAACATATGTAACTACCCAACTATCAAGATTTAGTCCTTGCCAAGCTGGAAGTCTGCCTGGGATCTTCCTGCAGAAGACTCTACTATATTAGCTAATGTTATTTTCAGTATTCAAAGGATAATAAAGAAAACACAGTCACACAGCATTTGCAGATGATTTGAAATTCAGAGCAAGCCCTTCAAAGATCAGAAATAAAACTCCAATTTACCTAAAACTAAAAATCCAAACTCAATCACACTGAATCCAGTGATAAAAAACCGAAGTGCTACACTATTCAAAGGTAAAAACCCTTTCAAAACATGTAAATGCATAAGGTAGAAGAAGAAAATTTACAAACAAAAAGTCACTCCATCAACCATTCATGTAATTTTAGATTTCCTGGCAACAAGCTGAAAAAAACAATCTAAACTAAATTATGCATTGTTTTGGAAGAAACCCTCTTCAAGAAAAAAGTAGTCACTCTTGCCACTGTAGTCCTCAGGTGCCACCTGCCTGTGGCAAAATAATCTAGAGGAAAAAGAAGTTTGATACCATCTCTGGTCAGTAACTGAACTGTTTTATTATTTGAATGAATTAAATTTTTTAAATTGAAGAAAGGTGTTCTTGAAAAATTTTCATTGAGTCATTTAACTCTAAAACTATCCTTCCATTATTCCTCTCATTTGCCTTCTGAAGTTGCCTCTTATCACATTTATTATCAGGTTAATTAAATACTGATATTTAATCTCAGAACATTATGTACTTGGAATCCCCAGCTGAAAGAGCAATTTTGCAATTTCTGGGAAGCAATTGATACAGTTTCCAAATTTATTAATGTTCTAAATGACACTAAAAATGCTAAAGCACCAAATATAACTTCCAGTTAGAACACACTGAAACTGTACAGAAGCATTTAAGGTAATCTCTGAGAGAATATAAGAGTTTGCTATATCAGTCTTTTGAATAATTTTTTTAAGATCTAAAATTTCTCATTCTCCTATAAAAAATCCTCCCATGAAATTGGGCAGAGGATTTTCTTCATCTGTACCCTGTTCTGGATGAGTACAAGCCTTTCACACTTTCATAAATTCCCCCAAAAACTGAGGTGTCTGAAGGAAATGAACTTCAGTTCATGCAAGAAACCCTGTTAAACTTCAGCTGTTAGTGAAGGGATTATTAAAAATTATTTCTTTTATATCATAAGGGAGCATGGTGTGGGTCAAGAGGAAAGGGGATGAAACAGAAAGAAGGAACAGCATCAAGCTTTTCCTACCAAGAACGCAAATAGAGATAAATTAATATATTATCTCTTCTTTCAAATAACTAAAAATTCTTATGAAATATATGGATAAAACATGTTCCTAGCTTTTCTAATTTTAGTACTTAGTAAAAAAACCAAACCCAATATTTCTCAAATTAATTTTAATATATACATCATTGTCATTAATCCTACCAACAGCCCCATAGTCTTCAACTAGGTTAAACTTCTGTTTAAATACAAAAATCAAGCCTCAAAGACCATGCCTACTCAGGTGTTTTGGGTTCCATGCTTTTTATGGACACGGAAGACAACAAAGCAGAATACATTGTAGGCCAGATGTACAATTTCTGTTTGTCATATTCAAATTCACATACCTCACAAACAGTATTCGAGGCCTGATGATCAAAAAGCCACTGATGCTGCCAACAGATGCTTCCACAGACTATGGTGGATTTTGCTAAGATCCATTACATTTTAAAATGCATACAATTCAAAGTCCACAGATGAGAAAAAAAAAAGAGGTTGATTTTGTTTTACTGTACACACCTTGAATATTGTCCAAGAGTTATCCTTGCTAAATAAGGCAGTCTTAGCAAGTATATGTTCATAAAATTTGTGTTAGCGATGCTGGTTTTCAAAGAAACAAGACATAATAGCCATTTAAATTATAGTTGCACAAACAAAATTTTGCACAAACTAACTATACTAGCATTTATTAGTTACTGAAAACCCCTCACTTCACTAAGCATTACATTTTTCCGTTCTTGTCAACATCTCACCTATACTTTAATTTTTAAGCAAATATTTCATTTTAAAAAACCCAGTTTCAACTCAGGTATATTTGTGATTTATATTATTTTAATTTGTCATTCAGGATAACTGTTCATAACTGACTCTAAACAAGGATCAAATTATTAAATTCTTTGAAACACAGCAAAACACATATATTTCGTTAAAATCACTAATTGCAGGTCTTGTGGACAACATTAAAAGCTCAGTAGGTAGTCAGTGGTGTTTGACAATGATGAGGTAAATTTAAAGACTTGCTCTCTAATTACTATAAATACTAACCAGGTTAGCATCTGTGTATAAAACGAATTGATTACTCTTTCAAAAATCATGCCAAGAGACTAGGAAATTGCAAACAGGGAGCATGGCTATACTTTTACTAGCAAGTTTTACACCAATCACTGCATCAGCTTGCAACTATACTGTAAAAGACATGTGTCACTACATTTGCTAGGAGTATTCTGAAAACAGTAAGCCCAAATATGTAGAGAGCACAAGTGATTAAATGTCCATGCCCCAGCTGAGCAAACTATCAGTTGTCCATTCACGGCCTGTTGACACTTAGCACAACAGGTTTGCTTGGTTTGTTTTGGTTTTTTGTTTGGTGGAATTTTCTAAAAGACAAGGAACATGAAATTTGTTCCTTTTCAAACTCAAATTTATTCTGTTAGGAATTAAACTTGATCTCACTATCACCATTAAAACCAATGCAAAGTATTCTGGGCTTGTATTTCTTGGTCATTAATGTGCTATCACAAAACATAACTGGATTACAGCACACAGGAAAACCTGGAAATGTGTGTCCAACCTACAGTTGCTAGGGTAAGTAACCTCCAGGATGCAACTGTCAGAGAATTCCCAAGGGGAAAAACCAGCACACTCTTCTGTCACGCACAGCACAACAGTGCAGGTCCTGACTGAGGTTTATAGGCACTGTTGCAATCCAAGTGTTGGAGTCAGGGTAACGAGAAACCCACAATGAAAACAAGACAGAAAGAAGAAGAACAAAAAGGACCGAATTCTAACAGAAAGAATGAGAAACACCATCAGAGAAACCCATGGACTGACGAGTTTTCTAGCCGTTCATATAGTCTAATCATTAATAGAGTTAAAGTAGTGTTCACATTTAATATAAGTAAGATACCGCAGTATTAGATAATTAGTCAGTTAATAGATAAGTAATAATTACCTTTGTATGTTCGAATGTTCCTATTGGTTCTCTGTACCCCAGTTCTCCCCAGTTACAATCCCCTATTGGTTGTTTGTTTCCCGGGCTTGGGGTCCCTTTCCCATTGGCCAGCTGGTACCCATGACAATGGCACGTCCTCCCGTTCCATCTATGGCTGGCCACTCCCTCTCTCCTCCCAGATCTGCCCTTGTTAGGAAAACACCCTCCCCTTTTTACCTTACTTGATGTAGACCTGTCCTAATTCCTCCCTAGACTCCACCCCTGTTCTAGTCCCTTCTCTACCAACCCTTTATAAGCCGGGCTCACATTTCAATAAACGGCCATTTTGCACCTCACCCTGAGCAGAGTGGTCTGTCCTGTACTACCCCAAAGCAGGTCTGCGTCATCCAAGCAACCAAGAGTTTTAATTCTAACTGCTACACAGCAGACAAGTAAAGATATAAAACCTATGAAGAACAGGGAATGACCGAGTGGCAGGACAAGTCTGGATAATGCAAAAGGAATGCACAATTTCAAGCAAATATTAAATAAGGTTCAATTCTTTTGAATGGCATCAGTAGTCACAATGGATTCAGTGAGAGCAGAGTGTAATACCATTCACACCTGAACTTCAGTTATATGGACTAAGAGTAATGTCATCTTTAAATCAGTCTCCATACTAGGAAGGAAGACACGATCACCAGCAGAATCTACCTATCGCAGAAAAGTTTCATCAAGAAGTTCCTCTGAATATTAGACAAAATACTGGACACTTCTTTAACTGATATAGTCCTATATCAGTGAATTATAAAACTTCTCGCTAAACTAAAGGAAGCAGAGGAGAAAAAACACCCCAAATGAAGTACAATCTTTAAGGATGAGTATACGGAAACCACATCTCCATCACCATTTCAAAAAAATATGGAGTAGTTTCCAAAAAAATCACTGCATTTTAAAACAGATGCTTATTCCAAGGGAGAAAAAAAAATGGAAAAAAGCTGCAGAATTCTTCACAATTTAAAATACCCAGAAGCTGTAAACAGAACAAAAAAACACTAAGATTACCTCATACTAAAGGCACAGAAGTGTCTAAAATTCTGGCTGCATTCTACTTTCTTGAATTCTGTTCCATAATTTTGAATGTCATAGTCCATCTAGCGTGCCAATTAGTCTTCAGGACTTAATACTTGCTACGCAACTGTGACAAACAGGGCTGACTTAAGGTAAGGAGTCTCAGCAGGCAAAAACATTAATTAGTAATTTTTTTTCTTTTTTCCCCTCGCACTAAAGTTGCCAAAAGCAAGAGAAGGCATCTGCTTACACTTATTAAAAGCAACATCTCCTGCCAGTGATTGAAATGCAAGTTTAAATCTCAAATAATAGAAAAATGGAGAAACTACCTGATTTGCAAGTGATAACATGAAGAGTAAGTATCTGAGATTTGCAAAAACATTTATTGCAACTAGCACTAGTTTAACACAATATAGTGTTGTGTAATATATCTCTTTTCTGCATTTCAAGATGCTGCATGTTTTCTTAAGTAAAGTGTTAGTAAAAAATCCCAGTCTTAATCTTTACTACATATTTCATCATTGGATTCTCCTATGCACAGTATCTCAACCAGACACCGGCAATAACAAGAGCAACTTGAAGAGCTATGAGGGTTTTTAGAAAGGCCTTTTATTTTCCCCACTTATGAAACAGGATGCAGGCATAAAAAATAGGGTTTTTTAGGGGAGAGCGCATCCAATGGACATTTGGCAAAACTGCCTACTTCTAATTTTCTGTTGCTTTGTTATGTAAGAACCCAAAGTGTAGCCCAGCCAAAATTACATATTCCCTCACCAAACATCATGTTTCACAAACTGTGTATGGGAATATGCATGGGAAAAGCTAGGAAAAAATACAGCTTCAGTTCTGCTCTAGGGCAACTGTGTTCACCAGTTTCTCACAGCAGGCTCCTCATTTGCTCTGGGATGCCGATTCCAGGCCCACTGCAGTTCACAGGAACCCAGCCAGCTGATGTCATTAAGCTCTGATTCAGCTGCACCCTGAAAAACTGCTTGGAAAATATTTTTGCATTAAATGGATTCATACTGCAATTTCTATCAAATTAGGCATACTTTGGATTTAGTAGTTTAAATTCCTATCTGTAAGAGACAGAACAGTAGGTGAAATATTGTGGTTTCATCTTATGGAATACATAAGCAACAACCTTCCTCATAGGAAAGTTTTTCTGTTGCTATCCTTATTTTTTTGAATTTTCTCCATTCTTTCCTCATCACTGTCAAGAAGAGCAGAAACATGCACAGAATTCAGAATGCTGACAAACCATCAATTTTTGCAATACTGCAGTGATGTTCTGCTTTGCTCTCCATTCTCTTCCTAATGACTCAGCATTTTATTTCCTTCTTTGAGTGCTCTTTAGCATTAAATTAATGTTTCCATGACTATATCTGTAATGACAGACTGATGTTTGTCCTTGTGAGACAGTAACTCATTAAAATGTAGCAATGACCAACTCAGAAGCCATCATTTATTATACAAAGTAAAGGAAGAAAAAAGATGCCAATATTTATCTACTTGAATTTTACCTGCCATTTCTTTAACCATTTAGACTATGGTTGAAGGTACCTCTGCCATTCCTCATATTTAGCCATAGCCCTTTTTCCCCAGAGGAACTTGTCATTACACCCTCCCCTTTTTCAGGTCACTTAAAAATATACTGAAAAGTTCTGAACCCAGACCAAACTCCTGCAAGTTTTCTCTCCCTCCCTCCATTATGAAACCAAATAATTTGCTACTATTATCCTCAGGTTTTGGCTTTCCACTCATCATTTATCAAAGGAAAGATGTTCCCTCCTAGATTTTGGCTCCTTGTTTCGGTAAAAGCCTCTGGTAAGAGAATTTGTCATTTGTTATTGGGATGCTCAAGTACAGCTCATCATTCAGGTCACCCTAATTAAAAAGGTATACCAAATCCTTCAGAGAACTCCAAAACAATGGTTGTGTAAGACTTCCTTTCACAAAAGACAGGCTGACACTTCCCAAGTCTATCTACCATATCTATCTATACAAGTCCTGTGAGGAGCAGCTGAGGGAGCTGGGGTTGTTCAGCCTGGAGAAGAGGAGGCTCAGGGGAGGCCTTATCACTCTCTACAACTCCCTGAAAGGAGGGTCGGTCTCTTCTCCCAGGCAACCAGCAGTAGGACAAGAGGATACAGGCTGAGGCTGCACCAGGGGAGGTTTAGGTTAGATATTAATAAGAAATCCTTTACAGAGAGAGTGATCAGACCTTGGAATGGGCTGTCTAGGAAGGTGGTGGATTCACCGTCCCTGGAGATATTTAAGAAGAGACTGGACATGGCATTTAGTGCCATCATAGTCTAGTAAATGAGGTGGTGTTAGGTCAAAGGTGGGACTTGATAATCTTTGAAGTCCTTTCCAACCTGGTTGATTCTGTGATATCATATTTATTCATTTGACAAGAAACTCCACTCTAAAGTAATTTCTACTATTATATATAGTAAAGAGACTTACAGGCTTACACTTCTTCAGATTTTACATCAAGTCCTTTCTAAACACTGGCATTGTGTTTACCATCCTGCAATCCTAGGCACCAAGACAATTTTAAATGAAAGCTATGCATCAGCAATAGTAATACAACTATTTACCCCTTGAGTTCCTGTAGCGCTCCTGGGCAAACACCATCTGTTCCAAGTAGTTTGTTATCAAGGCAGTAGGTGCTCTCCAGACATACTGAAAGACTCCTCATGTTCCATATTTTGAAGCAGTAACGTTTCAAATTAGCAATTCAATAAACTGAATAAATCAAATTCACCTGCTGTATGTTATTGTTAGTGTCTGGCTTTTGTCATAATGAGCATAAATTACCCAACTGACTTGTGATGCCAGAAACCCCAGTAACACATTGGGTAAAAGCAAAATTTATGGAGAACTCAGTGCTTTATTTAAAAAAACAAAAAAATAAAGTAATGAGGTACACTGAGCTACAGAAATGCAAAAACACATTTGCATTATTTCAATAAAAATACACAGAATTTAAATATGGTGCTTACAGCAAACACCTAGGAATTGGGGTTCTTGGGTTTTCTCCTACAAAATACAAACCCTTCTGAGTCTGACAAGTGAGCACAGGAAAAAACAGCAAATGTTAGGTAACAGTAACACATATTTTCATATTTAAGATTCTCAGATGATCTCATAACATTATTTTGGCCTTTTATATAACAGCAGCAAAACAAAAAATGCAGACATTGCTTTGAAGACTTTCTTTCCTAGCTTTTCTCCACCCACAAATACACACAAACGAGCACGAGCATTTTGACTGCTAGTATGCATGGGTAGAAAAATTTCTAGGACAGATGCTAGATCAAAGCCATTCTGCTCCATAATAATATGAGCTTGACTGAAAAATGAAATCAAGATATCCGTTACCTGAACTACCATGTTTTATTGATTTGCCATTATGAAAGCCATTTTTTTTTTTTTACTTTCCTGTTAGTGGAGCAGCCATAAAACACAATGCTCTTGCTGTAAGGTCCATGTTTGTTATGCTAAAACAATAATTATCAGTCTTAAGTTAATATTCAGTGCTTTCAGAAAACTTGTTGGCATATCATGAAAACTGTAGCTGCTTTGTAAGACATAATAATCATATTAGATATGTAATGACAAGTACTGTCAGAGAGATATAAGTGAATAGAACATAGAAATCCTGAATATTTTTTTCCTATAATTCCCTAGTTATTTCTGCTAAAAAAAATCTCTATTCAGATTTCTGAGCTACTTCAGGTTGTATGAAATTGCTTCCTTACATTTGATAATTGAATAATATATCTATTAATCCAATACCATTGTTTTTATAGGGGGAGTTTTTTAAAGGACAAAGGATAGTCAGGCATGAACTTGAAATCCACGAGTATTTTATTCTGGTCTTTTCCCTGAAAATCAACATCTCAGTTCCTATTGCTTAGGACATTTTTATGAAAAAGTTCTTGTACAACTTCAGGAATAGTGTTCCATGTTTTAACTATGAAATTCAAAAGGTAGCCAGCATCCCAAAAAACGCATTAACTTAAAAGAATACTTTCTAAAACCTGTTATCTCCTGCAAAGTAATGAGAACATAGAAGTGGGCCTCTTCCTCCAGGAAGACTTTCTCCAAGACATTCTTCAAAATTCTCAACAGAAAAGGTTGCAGATGAAATAAAGAAATCCGCAGGTGTAGAACATATTTGCCAAGCAGACTCTTCATGCCATGGAATATTCACATCTGAAATTTGTGGGTTGTGGAAAAGTGTGCCAGGTGTGTCTAACAAAGGATGCCGACACCCTAGGTTTGCCAGATACTGGAAAGAAAGTTATGCCAGAGTTTTTGTCACAAAGCTGGCAGTCTAGAAGTCCCAGGAGCCTCAGCTTGCAATCAGGCATGCTAGGGAAGTCTAGGAAGGATTTTGGCACCCTGCTGCAGAACTGTGACTCAGAACCTCAGGAGCTCTTGGCTGCTATCTTGATAATGTCACTGAGCAAATGTAGCACACAGGGGGAATGCTAAAATTTAGAAACATTATATTTCAGTGTTTCTAGGAAAGAGAAAACAAGAATGTCTTATAAGAAATTATATAAAAATAGTGTTAGCTATGTAAGACCAAAGCCCACCCAAAGTAATGAATGCAGACTTTCTTATGCAAGAAAACCCCTAAAATCTGTAGTCACTAATATATTCAGGAATAAGAAACTTCCATTTTCACACAGGGACCAAAATTAATCATTCCACTATCAGAAGCTGACAACCCTGGATAGATGCAGATTGGGCCCAGAAAGTCTGTAACCAAAAGTCTCTGCTCTTGTTGGGTAGTAGAACTGTGCTGCAAGTGATGGAGCTGAAGTCGGGGGTTTAGGTACCGTTCTAAGCAATTTGGACTATGAATGGGGGAAAGAGGGAGCAGTAACAAAGAAGTCTGTAACAATATTTGCAAAAGAAAGTCATTAGAAAACACCTACTAGACCTCATATTCTAAAGACAGATTTCAAACATTTGTAACATTATCCTTTTAGATGTCTGCTCCATTCATTCATTGCTGAATTGAAAGTCCCTTCCATTTATTTCATTTCAAGGCAGAAACTCAGAAACCAAATCAGATTGACCTTATACTTGCAGTAAGATTTAATTTCTGAAATGATCTTGTCCTATGATTTCCAACATTTCATTATATCAGATAATCATTTACCAGAAGGTAGAAGCAAAAGGAGTCACTATTTCTCCATTTTCCCACATAAGGCCACCACAAGATCCATACCAGTTATAATCAATTGAGCAATTCTGCATTAAGATGTATGTTCAGAGAGAATAACACATAGTAAATACACCTTTTAAACAACACCTATCAGTTGTTTCCAAACCTCCCTAAAATAAGTCATGCTGGTGTTGTAGTGAAGAAAGATCTCTGAAATGCTTTTGGTAGCCTTGTTTGACTCCTTCTTCATTCTCCAATTCCCTTTCTTTCTTGAAAAATGCATTATCCTGCCAGAACAAATGGCAAGTAAACACCATTTTCTTACTGCCTAGGTCTAGCTGACAATGAAACAACCTTTTATATCCTAATTATCTCAGCATGATTTAAAACAGCACAGACCAGTTCCAAGTAGTGGAAGCACTGTTACACATCTGAGAGAGACTTCTCCTGAAGGAAGATTAATACGGGGAAGAAGTTAATGTGTAGAATTTAAGACAAATTGCATCTGTTCTCCACCAAACCCCCTGAAAACAGAAGGCTTTTTGCCTTTCTCATATTTTTCAAATAGGATATATCTGAAAGACAGGTGAATCTATTACAGAAAACAAAAAAAAAAAAAAANAAAAAAAAAAAAAAAAAAAAAAAAAAAAACACAAAGTTAAAAACCACCACAAATTATGGTCTCTCAGAGCATACATCAATAGTCACCAACAGCTGTTTGAAACTTTCACCTTGCAAAGAGGCAGAACTCAGAGAGCCATCCTGGATGACAAAGCTGTGTGAGGGAGCAAAAGGAGGACACAGCTATCACTCAGTGGAAGGAGGGAGCAAATAAAGCTTCACACTTGAGAAAAATATTCCCATTGCTCAGTGAAAGAGTGTTTGTAAGTACAATACTGTCTAAGCCTACGTAATTTTTTTATCTGCATCAGTTCCTAGTAGTTAGATCTGATGAAAATTTTTGAACTTGAGTTCCTACTCCAGCAACTGTAGATAAGACACACACAGAGCTTTTATTAAATCAATTACAAAATAACTGACAGTAAATTTTAGAATCATGGAATCATAGAACAGCTCAGGTTAGAAGGGACTTCAATAGATCCTCTGATCCAAACTTTTGTGGGAAAGGGAACCTTAATGAGATTAGACAGGACCCTGACCAGTGACATCTTGAAAACCTTCGGTGACAGGGACTTCACCATGTTCCTGAGGGGATTGTTTTAGTGAATGTTTGTTCTTGCTGCAAAAAGTTTATTTTTTATATCATGAAGAAAATGGTTTTTGAAAAGGCAATTCACAGTCACAATTTCACAAAGATAAGTTACAGTGGAGTAATGAAAAAATTACAAAGCCAAGAGAAAATCAAACCCTTGCAGGATCTTCCTGTCCAGCAGCAGCACTCATTACAAAAAGTTACAAAAATACATTGAATAAAGAAGCTTTTGCGATTGGTATTTCAACTATTTACTAAATCCTTTTAGAGTTATTAATAGGTTTTTATTCCTTTTTAAAGTGATGCCAGATAAAATTTCCTTAACAGCTATGGTTAAAATTTTAACATTCCCCCAAAAGAAAACCATGTCTTTTCCAGAAAGCTTTTTATTAGGTATGGTTTTAAAAGGTGTTAAAAGAGTAAGAATAATAGCGTTGAAAGTAAACTTGTTAGTTATGAAAAAGTGGTATTGATGCTACCTAGAATGTTAGTTAAATAAGACTGTCTTACAAAATGTCTCAACTTTTCTCCTACGATAATGATGCTATTCAGCTTTATAAAACTAACACAAGTATAAACAAAGTGGGACAATTTTTGAGCATAGGCAGACTCAAGGGATGAATACAACCCAGCAAATGTCATTACAAATAAGTTATAAAAATGCAAGATTTGACTTCATCTAGTCACTCAAAAATAAATTCTTCTGCCACATGCTGAAAGAGTAAGATTGCGGTTTGAGGTACTGAAGATGGTTTTCCTGTCAGGTCATGTATGATGCATGGGAGTGAATAAGATATTTTTCTTCTCCTTTACCTCCTTTATGATTTTCTCCCATAATATACATGGCATTGCTGAGAAAGAATGGGCTACAGGTGTTCAGAACCTCAGAGAGACTACTTTCTGTTTATCATAATTTATAGCATAAAGTGTGACTGCCTGCTCATACTGCCCATTATCTCCAGTTTTAAGAGTCTAACCAAGATTCCCTCCAGTAGTACTTTAAATTTTACTTCATAATCAAAAAAAGACTGATGTACCTTGAAATTCTAAAAAAAAAAAAAAAAAAAATTCAAACCAATTTGTCAAGCAATTCTCATATCTTGCTTTATAATCCCACAAAGGAAAACCCTGCCCTGAAGCAGCTCTGCTTCCCTGAGAAGTTTCACCTACAAAACAAACTCCATTTGAGATTTAATCTCCTTATTCCATATTATGGAAAATCCCCAAAGATATTAAAAATTTCTTAGAAATAAAGGCAAAAGAATTCAATTCTTCATCTATTAAATTCCCCCAGCTTTTATAAAGGCTTGATGTTTAGCTGTACAGCTAAGTATCATTAACTTATGGTAATAATCATAAGCTAATGAAGGCTGACAAACGTCACTAACAGTGAGACACCAGAAACAAATGTGTTCCCTTGGCATCCTCCAACTCACCAAGTATTTTTAATGTTTTCATTTCATTTGTTAAAAAATAATAAATTGATTGAACAGCTGAAAAGGGCACTCTTCTAGATATGCCTGAACACCGTTTCTGAGACGAGGCCCACATAAGAAAGGAAGTGGCATAACATGGTTAGGCAGGAGACAAGGATGGATAAGAACTTGAGGCATGGGTCAGTGTCAGCTCAGCCTAAACAGGTCAGCAAGCAGTTCTATGGATCTGCAGGCTGCTCCGGTACTTTGTAATTAGGAAAATTCTTGTATTCTACAATGTTTAATGAGTATTCCAGACATACTTCCATAAAAACATATCTTTAATACATGATTTTAAACAGTTATTCATAATGACCCTTTTGCTAGAAAAGCTGACTTTATTCTTAAGGTATCTTCCCTGAAGAAGGAGAACTAATGCATAAATCTGAATAAAATTCCACTTGACAAGATTCAATTCCTGATGAAAAATACAGATAGGGTAAACTACCACCACACCTCCCAGTATCACCTCCCAGATACAAACCCAGTCAACCTTCATGTCTCACACATCTCTGACCAACGAGTCAGAAAGAGAAGGAAATGACCTACACAAATTTCCTTTGCCAACTATGAGTTTCCTGTAACAGAGATCCAGAAGGAAACCAGAAAATACAAACCCTTTAAAACTTTTCTTGGGTAGCAATATTAAACTGACCTTTCTGCCAAACAGGTCCTCAACCATGAGATATGAAGAAACACAAAGGGAAATATGAGTACTACTATTATAAAAATCCTGAATTCTTGCGTAAAATATCCTGTCCATTCAAAAGAAAACGGATGTAATCACCTTTCTTAAAGTTGACAGAGCATGGTTGAAAGCCTTTAGAATGCTACTACTCTCAAACTAAACTTTGCTGCCTCACATTTTGTTGCTCAGGGTTTAACCAATGCCACAGTTCAGGTTATTTAGGCTATCTCTGGAACAACCAGGCACAGTGTTTTTCCATGTGAAGGGGCACACAAAAAGCAATGAGGTAGCAAGCACAAACACTGCACAAAGCCTGTTAGGTATAATCCTGCCCTGAAACATATGATGCAGTTGACATCTTACCCCAGTTTCACTGACCTTCCAGACCTTTTCTTTATATTACGGATTTATGTTCCAAACCCTGTCTTACCAAAGCTTGGAAAAGTTGTGCTCATTTACATTTTATTTCTAAAATAATCACCAGCAGAGATTATTCTACCTATCTATGCAGTTCCACATGTCTTTAAGTGAAGTAGGGTATTGTGGCATTTTTCAAAAGGAGGGAAAGTGGCATTGCAGGTCCTGTTAGGTTATGACAACAAAGACTACACACAAAGACTACACATGTCAACAACTCCATTCTGCATTGAGTTTGCATTTTATTAGATAAAATCTATTCTTCAACCTCTGAGCTAAAATTCAGTGGAAAATGGGCTTTTCATCAAGAGTAAAATCACCCACTTCTCTTTCCAAAGTCAAGACTAACTTATAATTCTTCTGTCTACAGTCTGAAGACATTATTTAGTTTAAAATTTATTATTTCACAGGTCTGGAAAAAAAAAGTGCTTTCAGCTGTCTAAAGAAAGAAAAATCCATCCTTTCCATCATCAGCCTTGAGCTATTTTAGCAGCCCATTAACACTGAGGACAATCATCATGAAAAATTTACCTTTCTTCAGTTCTTTAAAAACACCTCTAGGAAACTGAGACAGCACTTCCTTCACTCCTCTTCAAGGCTTCCATCAATGTCAGGTGACATTGTTCATCCCTTTTTTTTCCCAATGTTTTCTTTATTCCTGATTCTGTATAACTAAAGAGAGGCATGTGGTTTATTTTATTCTGTAAACAGGCTCTGTGAAGGACTTGTTCAGGAAGTTATAGATTCTCAAAGCCTTGAAATACATCTCTCATATGGAACCCACTTTAATCTGATGGCGGATTTATTCTCTGGCTCCTCATGTCAGGTTCTTATTGTACAGTCTATTGTCTCCAACAAGTTCAGCTACAGCAACAGGACAAAACAGGATTTAGGCTGGACCTGAAAAATGCAGTGAGGGTGAAAAGACTGTGAAGCTTTTGTCTCTCTCTTATGAGGGGTGCTACAGAAAATACACTTATCTGGGATTTGCTGACATCTGAATACATTTCATCAGGCAATGCAGACATCTGCCCGTAGGCTAATCCTTCTGAGCTCTCTTTTTAGCCCAACAGTCTTCTCTAGGGTGTGATTTCCCTATTCTAAAGAAAACATCTACATTTGGCTGGAAAAAAATCAAATCCCACAAAGTAACTTTTTATCCTTATTGGCCATAAGGAGAATCTGAGGAGACTAAATCAACTGCATGTCTATAGTAATTCAAGAAGAGTCTCATTCATCTGTAGCATTCTAGCAACTCCAGGATAATTCTGGCCACTGAAGGCAGTCCAGATGTTGGGTTTGCTGAGTATATATAGTGGTTGGATCCCTAAGAAATTTTTTTTACATCATGTGTACTCTACAACAGATCCACCTGCATGTCTGTCTAGGTTTCCTCAGGAAAAAAAAACAGCAGTGTAAAATGAATAATTCTGGAACATATAATGTGCTCGTAAGAACATCTTGTTTTAATCAGGGCTTCACACAGCCTTCATTTGGCTGAGAAGATGAGACATTAGACATGAAGATAGAAACAAGGAGAATCAGGTATCTAGTCCTTTTCATTCACACTAAGATCCCAGCTCCTTTTCAAGCCTACATACAAATCCCAACACTTACATACATAATAAAATTAGATAGAACACCAGACAGTTGCTCTAAGAGCTAGATCAAGACTTTTCCTGTCCCCTGAAGAAAGTGATAAGATTTCAAACATATTTGTAGTCCTAAAATGGAAGGAAAAACACTTCACATTAATGTTATGCAGAAATCTAAAGGCAGTTTGGAAAAAGTGTAAAATATTGTGAGTTTACCTACCATTGTTAAAGTTCAAAGCCAAATTAAATCTCTTCAAACTACGCTAGATTATTCAACAATTTTGAACCATATGAATGATCTGAAATGAACAATATTTCCTACCATAATTTATGTTTGATGATTAAAAACTTCCATAGTAAAATGAACCTCAAAACACTTCCACCAGACTCCAAAGACCAGTGATGCCTTTAATGCTACTTTAGGTTTAAGTTGCAGTATCTACTCCTTTGTACAGCAGAGGCTCACATTCACCATCATCTTGAAATGAGAAGACACCAAAAGATTCTTGTTCCCATCTCTCATCACGTGCTTCCCTCCACAAAAGTGAGCCACCGTCAGCTGAGCTGCACTTAGGTCTTTATTTGTGAGGCCAAGAAGATGGCTATGTAGAGACAGAGGAAACAAATCTCTCTAAACTGCCAAAAGATCACCGAACAAATGCATACTAAACAATTAATATGAAATTGAAAACAAATATTCACAAGACAGAGTGGCTGCAGGAAAGAACACTAGAACATTGAGAGAGGTTATGTTCAAGGCACTTTATTCCTCACTGCACCCCAATCATTCCTAATAAAAAAGGATCAGGATACATATCCTATTAAATTAAATGGGTTTCCCTCTGTGTTTCCAAATACCCTTGACATTCTCCAGAATGACCAGAGATGTGCAAGGCTGACACTGAGATGGGTGCTTTAGACCAGCAAAAGTTTGCATCAAATGTATGAAAAAAAAAGGATTTACGGTGGGGAGATGAGAAAGCAGAAGATCTGAGTGAGGTGCTTTATTTTGCAAAAAATATAATCAGGGAAAGCCAAAGCTTAAGAAATCCATTCAAAACAAAGCAAATTTATTTCAGGTCTCTTGAAATTTGGAAGTGACCCTACCTCCCACCATCAGAACTGCTTTTATTTGGTGAGGAAATACAAATAGACCAGGGACAGAGTAAATAGTCTGTGAAAGATACATTTCAAAGAGTGGTCTCTTCACTTTTCAAATCTTTTTCTGAAAAATGCATCTGCTACCCATATTAAGATAAAGAACTTCTTTGATTTTAGCAATATATATGTTACATCATCTTACATAAGCAGAAAGCAAAAACTGATGAATTTTGTTATGATTTAAGTGCCACTGGACACATGAATTTGAGGAAGGTGCCAAGTGTTAACTGCACCACTCTTAATTTCTCTCTGAACAGACAACTCACGAAGAAGCTTACAAAGACAAATTGGAAGAAGGGCTCCAGTATCAGATTAAAAATGTAGGAAAGAATTTAAAGCTTCAAAATTAGGAAAGTGGCAAAAAGCCAGAGAAAAGGAAAGAAGGAGAGAATGGAATTAATGAGCTGGAGGAGCAATAGAAGCAGCTGGGTGAAGGAGTGGGAAAAAAAGAATTGGTGCTGGAGAGTGAAGTCACGAAAGTATGGGGGAAGGTGTGGGAAAGAAGTGAGCAAGAACCTGAAGGAAGGAGGAAAATAAGGGAGAAAGGAGACAGCATATATTTTAATCTATACAATCTAAAAAGCTTTGCATTTTTACCATCTGGCAGCATATTCAGTTTATTATGAAGTGCTGGAATGTGCTTTGTGGTTCAGGGAGAACTGTTTCATGAGCTCTTCAGAACTGGATACCTAGCACGTTGTTACCTCCTGAGAAGTGGGAGAGGACCCGGTAATGACTTGGGTGATCATGTCTAATCCCATAACCAGTAAAAATTAAAAGTGGGTTCAAACAAAAGTCAAATGCTCATGCTGAATCAAATCACTCCACTCAGCAACTTCTCCTACTTCTAAATAATGCATCACACAAGCATTTTGGCCAAATAACATTTTCTAGGAATTGTGCTGTCTGTTAGTCATCATAGTGTTGCATGGAGCACACTGAGCCTGAAACTAAATATCTGATTCTATCACTATTTCAGGAACAACCTCACCCAGTAATTCTTCTACTTTTAAGTTCTCAATGCAGTTAAAGATAGAACAGAAAAAAAAAAAATCCCTATTCTTATGTCTCAACTGTAGCTCTCTCCCCAGAGCCAGACACACCTGGCACTGATACTTGGAAGCAGAAACTATCTCAATTAAACCTGAGCATACTTCACGGGTTTTCAAGGCCAGCTCCCTTGTCAAACTTGAATTCATGTTTTTATTTACTCTGACTCACTAGCACCTACATACACTCACTCATTTCAGTTCCTAGAAGACAGTATATGGTGTTCTCTGTTCAGGGTGCTTGGAGCCATATCATGGAACAAACCATTCCAATTAATAGACTCAACTGTTTCAAAGATTCCCCTCTGCTTACAGGCATTAATCTATTGAAGATATGCCATGACATATAATCAAAGGTGTAAGAAAAATCTGACACAGGTAAAGTTATGCTACAATTGTGTTAAGAGTCCCAATTATTTGCCATGCTGTCTGAAGCAGCCTTCATTTATCTGACTTAATGAAATACAGTTACAAACATTGTGGGAGGCAGGGCATAAGAGAGGTAGAATTCATCCTGTGCAGCTAGACTTCCATAGTACCTGTACACAGGGACAGGACAGCTGAAAAACAAAAAATTGCATTACAAATACAGAGGGGGGAAAAAGACAGTTTGTTATCCAAAAAAACATGTTAAAAAAATATGCATACTTTCCTGAAGAACATAGTCCAAACTTTTTATGAAAGAGTATAGGTATAATAAGTAAACTACCAGAATCAAATAACAAACCATACTAAAGTCTGTATGTTTTTTAATTCTGCAGCTGTAGAGTTTGCCACACTATCTCTGTGGAAAATCAAGATTCTAGAGCATACTGAAAATATGATTCTAGTGTTTCTTTTTAGTAAGGAATAAAACCTAAAATCATAAACTGCAATTAAGCTGTTGAAGTCATGTTTGCCTGAATTTGCATAAAGCCCGACATCTTATGTCAGGCTCAGAACTACAAATTATGCAGTTTCATTTCAGCATCCCTATTAACTATTTCTTGGTTAATCAAGTATGCTTTTTCAGGGAAACCAATCTCTCTTCTACACCTTCTTAGATTGAAAATGTGAAGAATAAGCCTCAGTTATTTCTAACTCTTAGACATTATGAAGATTTGCCTTTGAAAATTTTATTAGCAAGAAGGACAGGACATAACACTACTCATTTTCTTGTTCAAAACTTTCAGTAGATTTTTTTTAGTCTAAAATCAATGAAAAATTCCAGCTGCCGACCTTTCTGTCTTCCAGGGAATGCATAAGACTTAGTTCTCAGTATTCAACACAGCATGTTCTCACAACGTATATTTTTTCAGATATGTATGATTTTAAAAAAGCTTCTTGTTTCCCAACTGCAACTCAAGATTTTTACAACAACTATAAAAAACATGCCATAATTCCTGACAAACTGGTGCCAGCAGCCACTTAGCAGCCTTGGCCAAATTCAGAAGAACCTTACATACCCACTGCAAGCTTAGTACGATTGCAGAACAAATATAACTTTGACTCTAAACCATATTGAGGTAGTGTTAAAAATGATTGGAGAACTGAGGCAAATTTGGCAGGAACTGGACATTTGTACTCGTTGCAAATTACTTTGCATTTACTCTTCAAACAAACGTAAGCCTGATTGTGAGTTATAGTTTAAAGGGATCTGACCATTATTCTCCAAGGCTCTCAAGGTAGATGTACACCATGAATGTCTCATGGATGCCAAAAAGCAAAGTAGTTCCTAAAAGGGATTTTTAAAAAATCCAGAAAGCAGAACATATGCTTTAAATTCAGCTCTACATTAACAGGAACATTCATACCTCTCTATTTACTTGGCTCTTGGTATAGAGGATAAATCTAAAGCAAAAAATCTCAGTCTCTGGATCTCATGCCAACAAGAAGAACTGTGGGAAGACAGAGATAACAGTGTGTATTTTCCTAGGCATTCTAGGGATTCAGGGACAAATTTTGCACACTTTATGCATTCAAGTTCTCTCAAAATTGAAGGAGAGTTTCACTGAACCAAAAATTAATTAGCATAAAGAACACAGGATTTACTCAAGCAGAGTTCCTAATGCCTGCAACAAGTATAAAGTCTAGAGGTCTCTTCAAAAATATGATGACAACCCCTTTCTTTAAAAAGGATTTTGTTAACAGTTGCTGCTAGTAAGACAATCTGTAGATATCAGAAAATCTAGAATGCAGTTAAAAATGGGCTAGACGCAATATAAGGTTCACATTATGGACCATGAAAGCTTAGAGCCAGTTTAATCCCTGAACCAGTTCTACCAATTTTTCTGGAAATCCACAGTTATTTGATTTTGCACTCTGCAGAGTAAGATTCTACAGCATCTAACAAACTAGGGTGAACCCCTAAGGGGCTCTAGGCTTTGACTTCTTGAACACAAATCTGAACTCATGGGAGTTTATGACAAAATGAATTTGCTGTAGTATCAAACTAGGGACAAACAACTTTCATATCTTCAACAAGAGATGGAACGTTACTTTCCCATGAGAAACAGAGATTAGCTTCAGGCCTACACCATTAACTTACTTATTATACAGAAATGTTGCTTTTTAGAGATGACAAAGAGGGGTGTGTGAAAGCCAAGTACACAGATTCAGAGTGGAGTAATGGTGAAACTTCGATTATCAGGAGTCTCAAAGATTTGGTTACCACAGGTTAACCAGGTAGAGAAGTTTAAATATTAGCAGAATGTGTTGATAACCAAAAATAACAACCTGACAAAATATGGACAAAAGGAATTTCTGGAGCTTTGACGGTTCCCAAGATGTGGAACTCTATTTAGTAACATAAGAAGTTATAAGAAGATAGTATTTCCACTCTGTCCAGCAGTGAACAGTGTTCAGCAATAAAACCTGCCTAACAGAGAATGGAGTGGAGCATAGCTTATTAAGACTAACCAGTATTTCTCATATTATGAAAGTTTTTCTAATTGTTTATAAAATTTGACAAAATAAACCAATATACTAAAGGGGCCATTTGTCTGGCAGGTGCTAAAGACTTTTGTTTAAAAATATTTCAGACAAGCCAATAATTCCAAGAATCAAAAGAAAAAATTATTCTGTCTATATTAAAACAGCTCCCACATTTTAGAATAGAGGTCTGAAACCTGGCCACTCAGGGAGAACATTTTACTGTGAAATCCAGTGGGCTGTATTGGGCACCTCTGTTCATAACTGTAGGTGAATCTTTAGGAATTCAGATCAGAGTATCTACTCCTGAGCTAGACAACAGTTCTGCTCACATTTGCACTCTGCAGATTGAACTAATTTCTGCCAAGGATGTTTTAAGGACTATCAAAGCTTGAAATCCCAGAAACATTAGAAAATTCTGAATTTAAAGAAGGACATGAATTCTTAAAACTCATCCCTGTCTGTATTTCTATATTCATATGAATGAGAAATAACTGCAGAAATGAATGCTTATTCAGCAAACACCTTTTGTCATGTTATTGTTTCTTTCTATGAGAGGAAAAAAAAATAAAGCTTAAAAGAACCTTTTTAAATATTCCAATACACAATGGTAAATGCTGCAATAACAGCAGTGTACCTCAATATCTTAACTCTGATATTTGACTTTTAGGCATGTTTGAAAAAGCAAAACTGCAAACTCATTCAAAGTAGGAAAATGAAGTTACAGAGAGAGGAGGCTGACCCACACACGGCTACAACCTCCTTTCAGGTAGTTGTAGAGACCAATAACTTCTCCCCTCAGCCTCCTTTTCTCCAGGCTAAACAACCCCAGCTTCCTCAGCCATTTCATATAGGGCTTGTGCTCCAGATCCTTCACCAGCTTCACTGCCCTTGCATTTTGTATATTTTAACATTATTCAATTAGAACAAAGAATTCCTGAGTAACAGACCACATACAGGTTGGACTGAAAAGTCACTGGGGACATTAAAATAATTTTAGTTTTTCTCTACTGCTTTGGAAATAATTCACTTTTTTTTAATCATAGTCACAAATGAAAGTTAGTACTTTTATAAATGCAGCAACTAATTTTGAGGATGTCCATATGATTAGTACAACTCTCCACTCTGCAACAAAGCAAGCCTGAACCATGTGATAACAGGCAGAATTTAGGCCAGATTCTTTGCTCAGGTGGCTACAGCGAATGTCAGCCATCTGTCATTCTTCTCAAATCAAGAGATATATTACAGGGCAATTTAAATCCTTCTATAATTCAGGACACATTTAAGGATCTTCTTCATTTTGCCAATCACAATACACAACTGAGACACTTGCAGAAGCCATCACACACTTAGAACTCTAATCACCCATTCCTCTTCCAGTTACATAGGCTCTTTGGAGAACAGACAAGAAGCACAGCATTGTTTAAAACAGGGTTCTGCCTCAACAAAATCCCAGCCAAATAACCTAGTTACACAAAGAAATACAGGGAAACATGCTTACGCCAGAATTAGCTCTTGCTTGCAAAGAGACGTGTGCTATTTCTCACATCTCACATGATCAGCTAGTTCAAGTCAAGACTCTTCAAGCTTATTGCAGACAATGAAAAATGGTTTGAGGTAGGAAAATTATTAGACCTCAAAATCATGGTTAGGGTCCTGCTTAAAATTAAATATAGAATTAAATTCTTCTGAGTGCAGGAATACACACATAGTTTCTTTGCTTGCTTGTTCAGCTGGAACACACTATTATTCTTCTGCATCAACTCCTCTATCTCCAGCTGTCTCATCTTCTTTAATCTTTGACTCTTTCTTTGGTTCACAAAAAACTCACTTAGCAAAATGGCACAAGGAACAGGAAAAAAGGAAGCAAGAGTGATATTTTCTGTGTATTGTTTGGATGCTCCACTTCAGCTATCTGGTCATAAAAGTAATGATCTAGAAATGTAAACATTTCATATATTTACCTCCAATAAGTGGATTGGTTTTACTCTTGTTACTTCTAATCTGACACATAAAACTTCTTTTTGTGGAAGGCAAATGCAAGAAACATGTGAGATTGCTCCATAAAGCAAACAGTGTCAGTGGGGAAGACAAAGATCATGCCTAGGAGTCTAATGACAAGCGATACAGTTTTCTGTTTTCAGGGTGATAGTCATCTCGATTCCATCACTAATTTTACTTGAAGGCAATGTTCATGCACTTTATTCTCAAAGTTCATTTTTATATTGTTTCATAAACAGCAAACATTAATTGTTCCATAGTCAAATATTCTACTTTTTAACAATCACTACTAGTTCTCTGTTCCATTCTTCACTTAAAAAAAAAAAAAAAAAAACAGCCAAAATCCAAGAGCAATAAAACTCCTTACAGGTAAATTAGGTAAATTACCTTACAGGTAAACAGAAGTTTCTTCTGCTCCTATTTGTTTTCCTGTAATAGGAAATCCCTGTATGCAAAGCCAAAACATGCTGCTGGAAGCTACAGTTTTCATATCTACAGAAAAAAGTATTTGTGTGCACAGAGAAAAGATGATTAAATGTGGTTTTGACAAGGTAAAATACATGAAGATTTACATAAGATTTTTTCATTAATTAAACCACAAAGTAAACAAATACATTATTACACTCATTCTCATGCACGAATACAATTGCATATAGGAAGCTGCAACTTGTTGCCCCCAGCTAAGCACAAGTACATTCTCAATCTTAATTGCATGTTGAAACATAATTAGATTGTATAGTCAAGCTTGAGTAAAGTTACACTTTCTTTTTTAAGAAAAAAAAACCTTTAACTGGGTCATCTATAGTTTAGGCAAGAGTTTAATCACAGCTGCTCACTGGTCTTAGAATAAAAAATAGGATTTAGTGAAATGCATCCCTTCTTATCTTTAGATTTTTCTGCTCTCTTCACCATGTTCTGAGGAGTTTGCTATTTTTCTTGAGCTCAACATACATTACACATGATAAGCATATAAAAATTCATATTTCAGAAACAGAAATAATTTCTCCCTCCTGGTACTACTTAAGAAAGTCTTATCATTTCGTTTCCTTTTTCCATCTCTTCCAAGAAAATATGGATTTTGACATTTTGTGAAATGTTATTGAAATTGCAAGTTACCTTTTTTTCTAGTGTATGTTCTTAGTGCATAAAAACAGTGCACAGACACTGAGAGCTGTTTGAAAAAATCTGGTTTGATATGGAGTTTCATAATGTTGTATGCTTTGCACTAGGTCAGACTCAGGTCTTTCTACTCTGGACTAGGTCAGACTCAGGTCTTTTTACTCACTTTCTATATAGGCTGTTGTATATAACCTCAGGACAAATTGTCCTTACATTGTTACTCAGACCTGTAATGACTGCAGAATTGGTAATGCAGCATTTTTGGGCACTGTGAGGTTTGTACACAACAAACTTACTCTAAACTGACTGATTATGAGAAGGACACGATGTGTCCAAAACCCTAAACAAAGAGAAGCCATCTATGTCCACTAACCTGATGGATTACGGAGGAAAAAGAAATACTTGCCTCAGGACTAAAATGCTAAACAGCAATGAGATTATTTGGTAAGATATTGAGTATTTAGCCTATTTGCTCTGGTGTGCTGTGGCTTTTTTCCAGTCTTCTGTCTCAATAACCTGTTCTGCCTTACAGCATTCAAGGATACATAATTCTCAAAGATCAACAGAAAATGCTGCCTTTGAAGTCAGCCAAATTCAACTAGAAAAGTTTTACAAGAATGCTGATGTAAGTTGCCATTTTGAATGTATGAAGTCTTCTAATTTTGAACACCCAAAATGCAAGCTTATTTCAATAAAGAACATATTTCATTAGCATTCAGTGACTTGTACTGAACTATATATGACTCCAATGCATATGATTTGAACTACATAATCCACAAATGAAAGCAATTTCTGCTTAGTAAGCTACCACCAACAAATTTCCACAACTACTACAATTATCATCTTGATTGTATTTTCAGTGAGATATAGCAGGACATTTTAATGATCATTTAAATTTGCAAGATTATTTGATTACATAAAAAGGACACTAGCTGTGCCCTGCCCAAAGGAATATATTCTTCCCAACAACATACTTTTTGTCCTAACCAGCAGCACTGGACATTTCACAGTCTGAAACGTTGCAGTGCTGTCACTTACATAATTACATAATCATTGTAAAGTATGCATGAGTCTCTTAGGATTGTTTTCTTTTTCAAATCGGTTTTGAAAATCATTTGGGAATACATATATATTAAAAGACTGCTTCATAAAAGCATGTCTTGCCACATAGAGGTATTTAAGAGAGGGAGAGGGAGAGGGAGAGGGAAGGCAAAGCAAGGGAGAAAGAACTCAAGTCTTTGTGGACAAGAACAAAAAGAATGCCCAAACCATTTTAGGAGTTTTACTATATGCCATGTAATTTCCTAAAATAGTTTGAATTATGTGACTTTTTTTCCCCCAAAGTACAACAGAACCAAAGATGTTTGTCATAACTACTTTGAGTATCCATTTTAAGTCAAAATTAAATTTTAAATCATCTCAATGCAATATCTGTATCAAAAGAAAGTGATTTGGCTTTTAAAGATTACTTTTATTTCAAGGAATAGCTAAAATTTTCCTTTATTCAAAGTAAGGACTGACTAAAGGACAAATAAAATGGATAATGTTATCTACATTTGTTTGTTCTAGTCTTAAATATCACAAGAAGAAATAAACGAATGTTTACTTTCTCATGAAGAATATGACTTATTTTTATTTTGCACTTTCATAGAAAAAGGGGGTCTAAACCACTTAAACCAGGACAAACTGAGTATTTGTTGTCAAATCATGTTTTACTGCAATGAAGAGTATTAACACTCACCTTAGTAAAGTGTAATGGGGGCTTTGAAGTTCCTTGGAGAGAAGGCAGATTGATACCATTAATCAACAGCTAAATGAAGCTGATTTTCTCCACAGCTCAGCACCATCTTGGACTATGGACACCTGTTGACCAATGTGGCATGACTTCTCAACTTCTGGACCCCATCCTTTTAGATGGAGTTTCTATAGGGACTATAAGAGCAGAGTTGCACCTGCCTCATCTGAGTAACAATTGAAATGAACACTGGTGCCTCAGAATGGGAAAAGCTTCTGGTCACAGTGAATGGACTAACACAGATCATCTTTCTTTCTTGTTCCACTGTAGATATGAACAAATAATTTCAATGTATAAACCTGTCATATGTACCATATGACATATGCATTGCTTCATATCCACAGAACAAAGAAACATACCCAACTTCACAGACAATGTTGCTGGTTAAATTGATTAGATAGGAGACCTCAGAAAGCAAAGAATATCAAACAAAAGGCAAACAAACACTAAATGTTAGGGACCACAAAAACTTTTTAACTGGTAGATACTCAAATCCATCTTTTTATTTTGTCATGAACTTTCAAGGGGTTGTACAAATTTAATTCTCCTAGAATCAAAATTGCAATATTCACTACTATCACTCAGGAAAAAGTTGTAATCTCACCACAAAGTTTCAGAAGGAAGAAGAAGACAAACCCAACCCTTTCAGCTAGTCATATTCTCATTAGACTACACATGAAACCACTTATGTAAGTCAAGTGAACGTGGAAATGATTGGGTTTCTCCTTAAATAGCAGGTCTCAGGGTATAAGGTTTGAAGTCCTACAGTATTTTCAAAAGCAACATTAGAATGTTTCAGAAAGTAGTATACTAGTACAGTCTTCATAAAAAAAAATAAAAATAAAAAAGCTGTTTTCCCAAAGATCTTAGCCTTATTTTGTAAGCAAAATTATAAAATGACAATGCACTTAGGCATTTGATGGTGAGAAACACCGCACTGAAGTCTTTTTCCTATACAATAGCAAATCATATTCTGTCAGAATTCAACAAAATAGCCAAGACCCTATTCTAGATAGCTTGGGCCTTTCTTTCTCTTTTATTACATTGCTAGCTGTGCCTGTCATAACAGATCTGGTTTCTAGAAAACAGATGCATAATGAACTGCTTTGTGGGTGGGCTACGAAAATGCTGACAAACTTGACCATTTTAAATTACTTTTCTGTAAATCTCCTGACTAGAGTGCTCTGCATGTAAATTCCAGCAGCAGCAGCAGTTGCTGCCATAGCAACAGAGTTATTTAGGAAATAATTTAAAGTGAATACCACATCATATTCAGCCTCTCATGAAAGAAAGCAGATTTGGCAGTAGGATAGGAAGTAGAAGAGAGATATAAGGTCTAGGACTCTCAACTGACAAATGAGTTTGCATGTGTGCCATGTTTCCAAACACATTGGAAACTGTATAAAATCAATACCTACCTTTGCACAGTGCTGAGGCACTTTTATTGTATTTTTTGTTATAAAATCGACCAACACTCATGAACAACTTAACACCTGAAACTTGAAGAGGTTCTTGTCAGTCCATTTCTCACTCATCAGACACTCCTCCCAGTTTGATGTCATCAGCAAACTTGCTGGGGAGGCACTCTGCCCCCATCATTCAGGTCATTAATGAAGATGTTAAACTTTGGACTCTGTAAAAAGCTCCAGGCCACACCACTAGTTACTGGCCTCCAACTAGGTTTTGTACTAGTGATCACCACCCTCTGGTCTGGGACATTCAATCAGTATTGAGTGCACTTCACTGTCTGCTCATCCTTCATCAGCTTCTCTACAAGGATCTTATGGGAGACAGCATCAAAAATGCTACTGAAGTCAAGGCTGACAGTTACAATTCTCTCCCCTAGTTCAGGAAGCCAGTCAATTCACTATAGTTTATCAAGTTGGTCAAGAATTACTTCCCTTTGCTGAATCCATGTTGACTACTCCTGATGACCTTCTTGCCTTTCATGTGCCTGGAAATGCTTTCCAGTATTAGTAGTTGTATTACTTTCCCAAGCTTCAAGGTTAGGTTGACTTACTTGTAGTTCCCTGGGCCTTTCTTATTCTATTTGAAGTTAGCAGTGACATTCACTTTCTTGCAGTTTTTTGGCATCTCTCCCTATTACCACAGTCATTCAAAGATAATTGAGTGGCCTCACAACAACGTCAGCCAGCTCCCTCGGCACTTGTAGGTGCATCCCACCTCAGGATCCATCATAAGGATCTGGATAAATCTCTCTAGATTCTACAGCAAGTTTCCAGCATAGAGAAGCTTTGTTTTCCCCCTCAAACATAAAATACAGCCTCATTCACACTGGAAATGAGAATTAGAGGATGGATGAGAAATGTGTTATTATAAGTACAAATACTTAACAGTGAACACCAAGAAAATTTAACGGATTCTCACAAGCAGTGTCAGTTACAGCATACCATAATGCTAAATTCTTCCTTATTTCCTGCACTAGTAAGAGTTGAATTTCCATATGCATGCCTCTATGGCATTTATTCCATCACCTGTACTTCACACACATAAATGACTAACAGAACTTGTTTCTAGACATGATTACGGCAGCTACATCCATGCAAGTCAATAGAGACTCATTTGCCTGCTCATCATGTATTCAAAGACATTCTGCATTTCTCTCAAGGTGTGACTGCAACAAGTGTTCTTCTCAAATCTATTATTACATCACTCAGCCTTTTATATATATATTTTTAAAAGTAACATTTGTGTATGTACACACAGCTCCAAAACCAGCCATATCAGTGTTTGCTCACCTGCTGTAGCACTAGTGTAAACAGACACTGCTGAAAAATATCCTGTTGTACATGATGCTTTTGCTAATACTCTCCTGGGTTAGTTAGAAATGCAATGAAAGAGCTGGCCACATCTCGCTGCTTTCCACCTATGCCAGCATCACAGGCTGGTTGGTACAAGTAATGAACTGTATAAAGTCATTCTTAAAAGTACTGTGTAAGACAAAACTATCTTTCAAGGCAAAATTTTATTATTTTAAATACTGCAGACTATTTTGTATCAGTCATACACTGAAGGATGTTCTGAAAGGATGCATGCATCATACATTTTTTCTGAGTTGCCCATTTGTATCCTCAACTTGTGAAAAAAATGAGTTTATAATAGAGGCATTGCTGCATATTACAATTTTCTGGGACTAGGGTAGCGTAGTGTACTCCCTACCTCAGAGATATATGCTGTTGACACGTAATATGATAAAGACTAGTTTACCATAATCCTGTCCCTATCTGTGCCTGAGTGATACAACTCTCACACAGACCCTCTTCTAAATGGTGTTAAACTGAAAAAATGCAACACACAATGTTTATGAAGATATATCATTAGATGTTACTTCACTAAAACTCAGAGTAAACATAGTGCAAATTTCTTTCACTGGTATCTCAGAGAGGAACCGGATACCTCCAACCTTTGTTTTCCATCTTGGCTAAATCCTCTGAAGATCCACTGTCTCTACAAGAATCATTGCCAAAGCTCACAGACCTTATTAAAATGTGTTGGGGATAAGTTAGCTCCTCCTGTTGGTCTAACAAAATCTTATACAAATCCCTGTCCCCACCTAAAAGGGAGAACAGCCCAAGCCTATTGTCCTACCAATTAATTGCATTTCTGTTCAACAGAGTATTCTACAAGTAATGCAGTCAAAATTAGCTGTTATATACCGGTATCAAAAATGAAGGAGAATATTCTCTTCACATTATGAGGCTTTCTGAGACACAAAACTTATTTTACAGGCACATTAACAAAATTATTTGATTCACCACAGTTTTAGTAACAGAATTATTTGATTGACCACAGACTGCAATATAGACTGTGTCCATTTTTATTGCTTACTACAGCTTTAAAGGTATTTTTCCCTCATCAAGCTACAAAGCTACAAAGTGAAGGGAACTAGTTTAACTTGTTCCTACACCAGAATACAGTGTTTTATTGTTATTTCACACTGACATTTCCCAGTGCTTTCTTTTTACCAGCACAGGAGGTAAGTTGCCTTTGGCATACTTGCATTGTTTGGTTTGCAGCATGCAAGCAGAGAAAGGCAAAAGACGGAAAATGCTTTCTACAAATCAACAGATGTTTCAATTGCTTCAGCCACATTTGCATACCTTTTCTGTATTCAGATGTCTTCTAAAAGTAATTTAATTTTGCTGTCAATAAATAAATCTAGAAGTTCTGCTCAAGTTCCACCAACTACAATTTCATCTACATTACATTGTTAGTCTCTAGATTTGACACATAGATTCAAATAGCATATAATTTAAGAGTACAGAACACCTTTACTGATAACATTAACTCTAATAAGGTTATGATTCACTATGATTTCCTGCTACAGTTCATATTCTTTTAAAAATTTCTGCTTCTGGTTAGAACTTCAATTTCAAGTCTGATTCAACACTCAATATCAGTAGTTTCTCTCCTCTATCAACATCAATTTTTCATAATTAGAATAATTAGAATCAGGGGATAAGGTTTATTATAATTACATGTCAAACTTCCATTTTATCTGTTGAAAGGCACTGTAAACAAAGCTTAACCAAAGCATCACAGTTTCATGTTTCTAGGTTAATCCATTGGCAAAATCAGAACGTTTCCAACAAAGTATTACCACACATCATTACTGAATGGCTTGCCAGTATGAACAGGACTAAAAGGACTGATGGGAAAACAGAAAATAGGAAAACACTCAAAAGGAGTTAAGAGAAACATCAAACCAGAAAGCAATTGTTTAGGGGAAAAAAAAAAGAGAGAAACACCAGTAGACACATTTAGATTCCAAGGCAAATTTTAACATCAAAATACAAAATATACACAGAGAGACATTAACTGTATAGCAAGGCCATTGATTACTTTATGTTTAACTAATTTTTTTACTTTATTTTAATTTGCATATGATACAAACAATAATCCTGTGGGGGAAAAGTAAAAGGAAGATTATGAGGATATTTTAAATGGTTCTCAATGTCAAAACTTTAGATGATATCTGTGACAAGATATCTGTGGCAAGGCATTCAACTACCAACACAAGAGAAACATTTGTACAATGGAAAACAAATCTTTTCCCATTCACTTCAAAATAGACTGTGGATGTACACACAACTTTCCCTGTCAGCTAGGATCCGAGTAGGTGGATATTAACTTTTTTCAAGACAGAATTATTTTACAGCAGCTTTTGTTCATTTTTAAAAAATGCAAGGGCAACCAGCAGTGGAAGGTAGATAGGTACACCTTCACCCAAAGTTTGGGGCACAATGACCAGTGGCAAGGGCACAGCAATCTCACCAGCTAAAGCTGATTATCATTGAGCTTTAAAACAACGTAGACTCCACCACAGATTAGAAACTCTTGGTCTGTGTCTCAAAGTGATATTACCAGGTACATACAGTCCCAGACAGGGAAGAGTGAGGACTGTTAGAAAATACTGATTTCTGTTTAAGTTTACTAAATAAATAAATAAATATAAAAAGTTAAATTAGGATGTTGTACCGGCAAAGCTGCCAAATTATTCTGAAACAAAAATAAATTTCTCTAGCTTGGGTAAGCTAGGTCTTAGAATGTCATGGGAAAGTGTAATTTTGTTTTGCTGTTTGTCTGGGATAGAGTTAATTTTCTTCATAGTAGCTGGTGAGGTGCTGTGGTTTGGATTTAGTATGAGAATAATGTTGATAACAGAACGTGTTGATGCCTTTGCCGCTGTGGAGCAGGGATTACCCTAAGTGAAGGACTTTCCAGTTTCCCATGTTCTGCCAGGGAGCAGATTCATAAGAAGCTGGGAGGGAGCGTGGCCAGGTTAGCTGACCTGAACTGACCAAATGGATATTCCATACCATGCAACATCATGCTCAGTATATAAACTCGGCCAGTTGGCCAGGAGGGGATGATCACTACTCAAGAACAGGCTAGGCATCCGTCAGTGGGTGGTGAACAATTGCATTGTACATCACTTGTCTGGCTTGGGTTTTCTTCCTCCTTCTCTCTTCCCTTCCTTACTATTATTATTACTATTATCATTAGTATTACTAGTATATTTTACTTTAGCTCAATTACTAAACTGTTCTTATTTCAACCTACAAGTTTTACCTTTTTTTTTTTTCTCCAACTGCCCTCGCCACTTGGGATGCAGGGCAGTGAGTGAGCAGCTGTGTGGTACTTATTGCTAGCAACACAACCCCAGTTGCTAGCTGGGGTTAAATCATGACTCTGTTTTAATACAAAGCTCCAAGAGAGCCTATTATGGCAATCTAATCTGACTTTATATATAACAAAGCACAAAAAAAACTTCCTCTAATTAATTCTGCAGCAAGCTTATGACTTCTAGTTGTGTCAGAAACAGGGAAAAACAGAATTCCTGCATCTTCTCTGTCTTCAACAACTCTTCTCTCCTCCAAATAGTTTTATATTTTAACATACATCACCATTGATATGATCCCATTCACTGCACAATAGGAAGGAACTCAAAAATATCCAAGAGTTCCCCTTCTGGGGAAGGTGAGCAATATACTTCTCTTTAGTGCTTTTGGATCCAAATCAAAATGTTGGTTAACAGGTTTTCACATTGGAGTCAAGAGTGTGTTGACTGGTTTCACTAAATAGAGTACCTTTTGTACCTTTTTTTCTCCTCTAATCTAGGTAAATAGAATGGTATCGGGCACCTTGCCAATGTATGTTTCCTGACATGAACAGAGATAAAGACCTCTCCAGTTACCTAGATCAGTTAAGTCACGTGCAGCTGTGAATGTACATTTAGGGAAGAAATTGTTCAGGAGTATTTAGGTCACAAATCCTTTCCATCAGTGGCATCTGGTATTAGAATTGTGGGCATCTGCCATTTAATGTTTGTTCTAAAAGTAGAAACAGCTTATCCTTAATAAGTCTTTAGTGTACTGCATATGACTTGGCCAAGAGATTAAATTTCAGAGTTGTTTATAGAATCTGGTTTGGATTTTTTTTTTTAATTCAATGCTCCATTGCACATCTATTTGAATTTAGAAAATTTATTTCTATCTTATCAACTAATAAGAGATTTCATCATTGACTTAGAACAGTGATGGTACCTCCAAGGCAAAGGTATCATGATGATAGGAGAAACTCGAATAGCAAAAATTTCATCACATATAAACCTTGGACTTAAAAAGTGTCTGTTATGGGGTGTTTTGTTAGGCCGAGTCCCATTACTGGATAAGGAGAAAACACAGGTGGTATTGCAAGTAAAGAGTTTTAGCACTGCATCCACATAGCCTTCCTAAGTAGAGCATAGATTAAAAAGTGACCCACACACCTTAGACCTGACTTCCATAGATGGCTCCCAACACAAATGCTGCAAGCTAAACAGTCAGAAGCACTGTGAGAGCACAGCAGCCTCATTTTTCTTTGCACAAAACAGGGAATATAGTTGAAAACTGCTCAGCCCATGAAAGATTTTCCCAATTATCTTTTCACCAATGTAAAATTCCAAAGGAATAAAACAAGCAAACTTTCCCACGATTTTAGTGCAAAGTGGAGAATGTATCAAAAGATAAACAACACCGGAGTATCTGCATAGAGTGCTGCACCCTTTAAAGGGTATTCCATTGGATGTATACCAGAAACAGAACTGTCAGCTGAAGCAGACATAAATGGGCTCCACATGACAAAGCTAATCATGAGACGTTC